>WOXC01002696.1:0-346336 GCA_011680675.1 Gymnobelideus leadbeateri | reverse complement strand
AAAGAATGCATAAATCATTTATAACTTTTCAGAGAATTAAGAAAAATTACTGAAATGTCAAGCAACACTAAATATTTAATCTTTATGAGATAGCTCAAAAGGTATCTCAAGCTCTTGCAAGATCACATTATTATTATTGTATCAATTACTAACAGTATAGTTATTCATGAGTACATATTAATAGACATCTGGATTAAAGAATGTCAAATAAGTCAGTGTTTGCTATAAATGAAGTTCTAAGGTGTTTTTTTTAAGACTAATTAGAAAAATCTTTACTTTCCAAAAGGTGTATCTACCTTAGGGTTAATTTAGACAACAAATTTCTTTCATGTTCCAGTAGTCATTAACTAGTACTCAAAAGTCTAATATTATTTTTTTTGTAATTCACTTACAGTCAATGACAATAACATAAAATGTTAATAACATTAATAATATAAAATATGGCATTCCTGAAATCCAAAATGTAACCCAGATCACTGGGCCCATCCCTTGGGGTTCAGATTCCCTATAAATCAAAGGTATAACACTGACATTTATTGACTACTCCATAATAAGACCATATGCTCTTTCATAGAATTGTCTTCCTTTTTTTCTCCTTTTTTTTTTTTTTGCTTTTTGGAAGGCAATTGGGGTTAAGTGACTTGCCCAAGGTCAAATGGATAATTTTTGTATTAAGTATCTGAGGCTGGATTTGAACTCATGTCCTCCTGACTCCAGGGCCAGTGCTCTACTCACTGCACCATGTAGCCACCCTCATAGAATGTTAATGTCCATCTCCTGGTATTATAGGATTTAGAGCTGCAAGAAACCTAGTTCATCTAGTCCAACTCCATTATTTTATAGGTGAGATCACTCTGGCCCCAAAGTGACATGGCTGCAGTCACACAGGAGTTGAAATATCAACCAAACTTAATGCTCTTTCCATTAGATTGTTACCTTCTAATCCATAGCTCAGTATGATTTCACTAAATCTTCATATTTGTGCTACATGATCATTTGAAACAAATTTGTACCAGTTCTGATAATGGCATGGCAGAAACCACTCAACAAATAAATGACATATGTTTAGGAGGTTGCTGGATGTGCTTAAGAAGCATTATTCATTTCTTTAAATGATGGATGGAAGAGTAACAGTGATCTGTCATTGATATGTGTATATATTTGCATCTAGATTCTGATGTTTTTATGACCAGTGGATAATAGATAATGATAGGCATAGCTCACATATTGACATTTATATTGCCTATTATTTCTTTCCATACAGCAAACATATTTGTTAATACACATTTATTCCAGGTATTATTCCAAATTTTCACATATTGAATAACTACACTTAAAAATAATTCACTTTTAATAGCTACAATTACATTTTAAATAAGTATCATGCTTGAATGTACACAGGAAATATGTTTCATTCTAGCAGAATTAAGTACATTTCATAAGATTTGTCTACATTTAGACATACATGTTCCTCATTTAAGGCAATGAGTAACAAAACTCTACAGTCTCATTGTGTTCTCTGTCTGGGTAGTTCAGCTTAGAGCACACTATCCAATTAGGCCTGGGCCATGATTTCATTCCCTTTGAGAACTGATTAGTTTTGTTCTGTTATTTGGTCATATACTGGCCCTTTAACCTTGGTCAAGTACACATGTTACAAATGTACATCCTTGGTCATAAGGGGGACTGGATGGGAGTTAAATAGCCACAGAGAAGCTTAAAATAGTATCAAGGTCTCTTGGGATCATAACTATCTTTGACAGCCCAGAAGATTAACATTCTGTTGGGATGACTGTATTCTCTAAGACAATGGCCATAAATGGAAATGTAGAAAATAGGAACAGGAAACATAGTATATTTATTCTGTACTTATTTATCAATATTTGCATCAATTATCTTAGCTGGTTTCAACCTCCCAGAGGCACTTTGCCCTTCAAGTTCTTTATAGAAAATCATAATACCAAAACTTAAGAGAAGTACTCTTAAATTCACTAGGTCAAAAATTCAATCCTTTTTGTAAGTAATTGTCAAGTGGTATGGAATTTAAGAGTTTTAATCCTTCACTCCACGGCTGAATTCCAATAATAAAATATAATTATTCCTTCATATTAAGTAACAAAAAATTTCATTTTCCCCTTGGGGTAGCTATGTTATTATAGAAATTTTAACTCACTCTGCTGATATATGAAACTGCATTTTCTCCATTTGGATCTCTTGGAAGAAACAACAGGAAAGCAAAGATCACAGTATGAAGAGGAAGGGGATTGCTATAAGACATGAAACATTTTGTTCTCATCATGGCTTTTCTACCATGTACCACAACCATCTTTCTTACCTCTCCCTTCTTTACTCTTCTCTAACTTTTGTAATAGAATCTTTTTTTTTTCTTTTTTCTCTTTCCCCCCTTTATTTAAGCCTTGGGTTAATTAATACCACCCTTCAACAAGGCACAAGAGGAAAGTGATAAACTTTTGACTATATTTTCTGGACCTAGTGCCCCCAAATAAACAGATTTCAGAATGAAGGCTTTCCAAGATAGGGGAGTACTATTTTCCTTCCTGACTATGGATAAACCACATGACCAAAAAGCAAGAGGTCCTTCTTATTTGTTCAAACATATTCATGCACAAACATAGTACAATATAAAATTGCATATGCTCTTTGATTTAGTGATGCCATAAGTAAGGTCTACCTCAGTGAGATCAAAAACAAAGAGAATATTACCATATATTATACACAAACAAATATACCCATTAATAGCAGATCTTTTTTGCAAAGCAAGGAACTATTAACATAGTGGGTATCTATCACTGGGGGAGGGTATGAACACTGACCTACTACTCGCATGTGGAATAAGAATGTAAGGGATCATTATAAGAAAAGAAAATAGGAAGAATTCAAAACAATTTGAAAAATAAGCAGAGAGCAAAATAAACTGGGAAGAAAAAGATTAGTTAGTCTATATAATGGCTTCAACACCACAACACTGCAAATTAGCAGAACTCTGATCAATATACTAGCCACACTATACTTCAGAGGACTGACAATGAAATAAGACTTCCTCTTCTTGTCAGGGAGATGGCATACCATAGGCACAAAATTAAGTATACAATGTCAGACATGACCAGTGTATCAGTTTGTTTTGCTTAGCAATTACTCTATCACCAGGAAGAGTTCTGCTTGGAGAGAAGAGAAAGTCATGGGAAATATTGGTGATAGGGGCTAAACCAAAGACTTTATTATAATTCCCAGTTAAGCATACTCCCATTACCAATACAGGTTGGCACCTTTCTTTGGACATGATAGTCGTGTAAAACTGTCTAGAACACTGAGAGGGTAAGCAATTTATCAAGGTTCAGGTAGCCATTACATGGTAGAGATAGCATATTAATTTATGTCTTCCTGTCCTTAAGGTCTCTTTCCACTATATCACAATGCCTTTGTTCTGGGAAGTTTGATTCAGTCAAAGGGTCACATGTGAGGACCTAGCGGGCCATGTGTACCTTAAGGTAACAGGTTCCCCATCACTTTGGCAGTGATATAAGAAAGGAAAAAAGGCATCAATAAAATTTGCGCTTAAAAATACTTCAGTTTTTCATTAAAAATACACATATGCACACATATATGCTGGTGACTTACTCAAATGACTATTTTTACATATCTGAGTATATGCTATACCTGGTCATGCAATGTTCTTGAGGAAAGAAACTGTTGTATTTATCCTCATTTTGCCAGCTCCTGGTACATAGTTGGTGTTTAATACATAGTTGATGAATTCTTTTAATTATGCATTATGTTCATTGGGCTAATCCTTCTAACCTAACCTTTGCCTCTTTGAAGCATAGGATTAAAGATCTAGAGCTGGAAGGAACCTTGGAAGTCACTGAGTCCAAACCTCTCATTCTGTAGAGAGATTAAGTGACTCTTCTACTTAACTATCTGAGGCAGAATTTGAACCCTTATCTTCTGACCTCCAAGATATGGAATTCACTTTAAAGGGTACTGGATACAATTCCCTCATTTTAAACATGGAAACTAAGTCCCAAAAAGATTAACTATCTAACCCAAAATGCATGCAGCTAAAGAGGATCTGAGGCAGAATTTGAAATCAGATCTTCCTCATTTGAAATACAAACCCTGCTCTCCTGGATCAGGCTCACTCTCAGTGTAAATTCAAATATGAATTTCTTGCTAAATAGGTCAAGAAATATTCCTGTCTCACAAAACATTTTATTTCTTCATTTATCATTATTGAAACATATTTTTAATTTAAAGTCAAGTAGCTATAAGCAAGAGCAGAATTAATTATCAACAATTATTTTAATTTCTCATTGTATCATCTTGTATGCTTATTTTATATGACCAATGTCTTAGTTGTATGCTAAATCCACATTTTAGAAAAATAGCCACATTTTAGAAAACTTCTGCGATATCAGAAAACTTACATTAATATGTGTTCATGTCCACTTTGTGAACATGTAGTGCCTTGTGCTATTTCACCAGATTAAAAAATTTACCAGATGCAAGAGCTGGAACAGAGGCAGAGAAAAAGAAATTTGAATGACCTTCCTTCCCATTTACCACAGCCTCAAGTCTTGTGGTGGGAGGAAGCAAGGGAAAATCTCACCCACCATAAGATCCACATGACTAGGGTCAAAAAGTGAGTAGCTAAACTGAAAAAGAAAAAAAAATAGTTTAAAAAATAGGAAAAAAAACTGTCAAGCAGACTGCTTGGGATGGTAGCACTTTCAGCATCTTAAGGTATGAACTGGATTTTTAATAATTTTTTTAGACTCTACAAGGGTACATAGTTAATAAATAACATTTCTGTGGCATAAAGGAAAAGGGGAAAGTGAGTGAACCTTGGAGTCAAAGGAGCTGCTAAATATCATACTGATTATTTCTGTGGGAAAATGCATTTATCTGTAGTAAGTCATTTCTAAGATATAGTGGAGGCCTCCTTCTTGATAGTATCAGCTCAACTTATTCTGTTGCTGCAATCGGAAGTGAATGGTCTCTTACTGACAAAATCCCCTTGCTTTCTTTACTTAGCCTCAGAGGTATTATGTAATGTATTATCTGGGGAGAAGCTCTCTCTCCTAAACTCAAAGTGCTTATGTTCATCCATCTCTTCCTCAGCCTCAATCAACAAATTTTGGGGGTTTTTTTTTGTTTCTTTTTAAACTTTTTTTCTCTTTTTTTATTTTTTAGTTTACACCATTCATTTCCACAAGATTTTCAGTTACAAATTTTCTCCCCAATTTTCCCTACATACCATCCCAAAACAGTGATCCCACTGAATATCCCCTCTCCCAATCTGCTTTCTCCCATATCTTCCCCCATTCCCCTTCGACTTTCCAGTAGGGCATGGTAGATCTCTATGCCCCAAGTGCCTGTATATCTCATTTCCCAGTTACATGTAAAACAATAATAATAATATGTGTATATTTTTTAAATATTTGATTTTAAAACTTTGGATTCTAGCTTCTTTCCCTTTCTCCCTTATTACCCACCCTCACTGGGAAGATAGGCAATTCAATATAGATTGTACATGTGTAGCTAAGAAAAACATTTCCATAGTGGATATATTGTGAAAGACTGACTATATTTCCCTCTATCCTATCCCAACCCCAATTGTTCTATTCTCTACTTTGATCCTGTCCCTTTTCAAAAGTGGGTGCTTCTAATTTCCCTACCCCTAGCCTGCCCTCCCTTCCATTACCTCTTCTTCCCCTTCCCTTCTACTCTCCTGTAGGGTGAAATACTCTATTTAGCGTGTATGTCATCCCCTCCCTAAGCTAAATTCAATGACAATAAGGTTGACTCATTCCCTTCTGCCTTCCTTTTCTTCCCCTCCATTGCAACCATTTTCCCTTGCCTCTTCCATGCGAAATAATTTTACCCCATTCTGTCTCTCCCCATCTCCTCTCATTATATTCATCTCTCACCTCTTAATTTCACCTTTTAAGTATCATCCCTTCCTATTCAATTGGTCCTGTACCCTCTATGTATAACTGTAGACATATATACACACACTCACATATGTATTCATATGCCCATATACCCTCCTATATAGACATATATATGTATGCATGCATATTTGTGTGTGTATATACATACTATTCCCTTCAACTATTTTCACACTGAGAAAAGTTTCATAAATTACAATTATCATTTTTTCATGTAGGAATATAAATAGTTCAACTTTGATAAGTTCATGATTTCTTTTCCCTGTTTACCTTCTCATGCTTCTTTTGCTTCTTGTATCTGAATGTCAAATTTTCTATTCAACTCTGTTGCTTTTTTTTTCATCAAGAACACTTGAAGGTCCTCTATTCCATTAAATGACCATATTTTCCCCTGAAAAAAATGATATTCAGTTCTGCTGGGTAGGTGATTCTTGGTTTTAATCCCAGCTCCTTTGACCTCCAGAATATCATATTCCAAGCCCTTCTATCCATCAGTGTAGAAGCTGCCAGGTCCTGAGTTATAACAAATATTTTCTGGTTTTTTTTGTTTGTTTTGTTTGTTTTGGAGGGCAATTGGGGTTAAGTAACTTGCCCAAGGCTACACGGCTAGGTTTTTTTTTTTTTTTTAATTTGTGTGTGTGTTAAGTGTCTGAGGCCGGATCTGAAGTCAGGACCTTCTGACTCCAGGGCCGACACTCTACTCACTGCGCCCAAATATTTTCTAAAACCAATTTATTTCCTTTAAAAAATGTGTGGGGGATGGCGGAGTAGAAACAGCATTTCCAATGTGCTCTGCCCCACACAAATTTCAAACAATGTGAAAGGGAGCTCTGAACAACTTCTGGAGCCACAGCACCCACAGAACAGCACAGAGAAGCTAACCTCCTGCTGAGGACAGCCCAGCAGCCCTGCAGGGAGCGGCCAGCACAGTGCTCTGAGAGCAGGCAGCACAGCACGCTGGGAACCGACAGCGCAGCCCTCAGAGCGGAGCCCAGGTCCGCAGTTTTAGCCCCAGGGCAGCCAGACCTTCAGCCGTCTGGAGGGACCCCAGAACAGCAGCAATTGTAGCGATTCCAGAATTATCAGCACAGATATGCCTAGGACAAAGTGAGAGGTTAGTGCCCTATGGACTTTGGGACCAGTATTTGGGGAACACGTGGCTTCCTCCCCTGGGGGCAAAAAGCTGCTGAAGAAACAGCTGCACAGAAGCCATTTTGCAGTGTCAGTAGTGGCTCTAGCTCCTGGTCTTCGAACTGTAGGAAAATCCAGCAATCAGTCTGGGGGTTAATCGCTTTTGCTTTAAACTGCCTGGATCTGGATTGTGGTCTGCGGGGGAAGTTTGGGGTGGGTATCCAACGTGCCAGAGTGGGTGGAGGCTTTACAGAGGCCACCCAACTGGCAGAAGTTGTGAAGACCCCAAGTTTGGGCGGAAGCTCCCCTGTCTGGTGGCAGAGTCCTACTGCGCCAACAAGCCCAAAAATCAAGTAATTAAGTGGCAATATGCCTAGGCAAATGAAACAAAATAAACAGAAAAGTTCAATATTGGACTCCTATTTTAGGGGCAAAGAGGCTCAAAGCATGGCAGAGGACTGTGAGGTCAGAACTCCTGCACCAAAAGCCCCAAATGAAAATACAAGCTGGCTACAGGCCATAGAGGACCTTAAGAAGCAGATAAGAGAAGTGGGGAAAATTTGGGAAGAGAAATGAAAAAGATGCAAGAAAAGTATGAAATGACAGTCAACAGCCTGAGTGAGGAAAATAACACCTTAAAAAATAGACTAACTCAAATGGCAAAAGAGGCTCAGAAAGGCAATGAGGAGAAGAATGCCTTAAAAAGTCGAATTTGCCAGAGGGAAAAAGAATCTCAAAAGCTCACTGAGGAGATTCATTCCTTCAGAGTTAGACTGGAGCAAATGGAAGCTAGTGACTTTATGAGAAATCAAGATACTATTAAACAGATCAAACAAATGAAAGAATAGAAGGCAATGTGAAATATCTCATGGGAAAAACCACTGACCTGGAAAATAGATCCAGGAGAGATAATTTAAAAATTATTGGACTACCTGAAAGCCTTGATCAAAGAAAGAACCTAGAAATCACCCTTCAAGAAATTCTCAAGGAAAATTGCCCTGATGTTTTAGATCCAGAGGGCAAAATAGAGGTTGAAAGAATCCACAGATCACCTGCTGAAAAAGATCCCAAAAAGAAAACTCCCAGGAATATTATAGCCAGGTTCCAGAATCCCCAGATCAAGGAGAAAATACTACAAGCAGCCAGAAAGAAACAATTTCAATATTGTGGAAACACAATCAGAATGGCACAGGACCTGGCAGCTTCTACATTGAGGGATAGAGGGGCATGGAATATGATATTCCAGAGGGCAAAAGAGCTGGGAATGAACCCAAGGGTCACCTACCCAGCAAAACTGAGTATCTTGTTTCAGGGGAAAATATGGTCATTCAGTGGAATAGAGGACTTTCAAGCATTTTTGATGAAAAAAACAGAATTGAATAGAAAATTTGACATTCAGACACACGAAGCAAGAGATGCTTGAGAAGGTAATCAAGGAAAAGAAATCAAAAGGAACTTATCAAAGTTGGACTATTTACAGTCCTACATGGAAAAACAATAACTGTGTTTGATGAAACCTTTCTCATTATGAAAATAATTGAAGAAGGGTACATGGCATATGTTCACAAGTATACATGGATAGAGGGCACAGGTTGAATTTGATGGGAAGGGATGATTTTTTTTTTGGAGGGCAATTGGGTTGGGTGACTTGCCCAGATTCACGTGGCTGGGTTTTTGTTTGTGTGTTGGGTATCTGGGGCCGGATCCGAGCTCGGGTCCTTCTGGCTCCGGGGCTGGCTCTCTGCTTGCTGCGCCACCTAGCCACCCCAAGGAAGGGATGATTCTTAAGGGGTGAAGTCAAGAGGTGAGAGAGGATAGTGGCAAGAGGAGATAGAGAGAGACAGGGTAGGGCAAACTATCTCATGGAGAAGAGGCAAGGGGAAGTAGTTGCAGGGGAGGGGAAGAACAGGAAGGCAAAAAGGCAAAAGCATATTCTCACTGAAGTTGGCTCAAGGAGAGAATCACATACATACTAAATGGAATATCTTACCTTCACTCACTCTCCTGAGTAGGGGAAAGGGGGATGAGAGGGGGGATGATGGAGGGGAGGGCATTCTGGGGAGAGGGGAAGTTAGAAGTACCCACTAGCAAAGAGGGACAGGATCAAAGAAGGGAATGGACCAGGTGGGAGGTGAGACAGGTGGGAGGGAAATATAAGCAATCTTTTACAATATATCTACTATGGTAATGTTTTGCATAGATATACATGTACAACACATACTGAATTGCTTATCTTCTCAGAGGGAGTGGGTGACAAGGGAGAAAGAGAATGGATCTGAAAATCGAAGTTTTAAAATTAAATGTTTCATAAGATGTCCAGGCAGTGGGGCTCAGAGATTCACCTTGCCCTAATGGCAAAGTCAAAGGGGGTATGGGAAAAGATATGGGAGAGAGCAGATTGGATGAGGGGATATCTAGTGGGACTGCTATTCTGGGGTGGTGGGTAGGGAAAAAATGGGGGGAAAATGTAACTCATAATCTGGTGGAAATGAATGATGTAAACCAGAAGTTAATAAAGCATTTGTTTAATTAATAAAAAAAAATAACAAAAAAAAAGAAAAAAAAAGAAAAATGTGTGGGGCAGCTAGGTGGCACAGTGAATAGAGATAACAAAATAAACAACTCTGCCATAAAAGTATTATGGAAGTATTTCTATTTTTTTTGCTTTTTGGAGGGCAACTGGGGTTAAGTGACTTGCCTAAGGTCACACAACTAGATTTGTGTTAAGCGTCTGAGGCCAGATTTGAACTCAGGTCTTCCTGACTCCAGGGCCAGTGGATGCTCTATTCACTGCACCACTTAGCCCCGCCTAGGAACCCTGTAATTTAAAATATAGGATTGTGATATTCTTCAGTTCTTTGAAGAGTAAAATGTGTGGAAGGACATAGTTCTTATAGGAGTTTGTTAGTAATTGAATCCATACTATAATGCTCACATTTTCCTCCAGTTTTTAAATTTCATTATCATAATTTTTGACTAATATATTCTCAAAGTCACCAGGTCTGGCCTGTCTTAAACGGAAATCATCAGCATAGGTAAATATTTCCCTTCCAAGGGGTTTAGCAGTCTTTAGTCATCCTGTTTAGTGGTTTGTTGGAAAAAAAATCAGGCAGCAGAATGGAACAACCAATATACAAGTATAAAAAAGTAATTTAGATTTTTTTCACTATCAATATTTATTGAGCACTGATAGTGTGTCCAACTGTACAGAGAAAGAGAACATCCTCTATAACTGGAAAAGCAAGCAGGGTCAAAAGACTGTGTTAAGACTCATAGAATTTTAGAATTGGAAAGGACCTTAAAGGTTACTCCAATCTTGTTGGGAAGGTGAGGGAAGGACACATATTGAAGAGCACATACTCATAATAACCAAACTAAGGAAGGTAAAACAGTGAAGAGAAAGGGCTGGGTACTAAGGGCAAAGAGGAAGGAAGGAAAGAAGGAAGGAAGGAAGGAAGGAAGGAAGGAAGGAAGGAAGGAAGGAAGGAAGGAAGGAAGGAAGGAAGGAAGGAAGGAAGGAAGGAAAGAGATAGCATTTGAGATACCATGGAATCTGGTATCTGGTATTAAATTAAATCTGAATCTGGTATTAAACCCATACAAACTCTCCCTACCCACCCACCAACCCAACTGACATTTGAACATATTCTTGATAGGAAAATAAATTTTTTCAAGAATTATACTATCTTATTTATTTCTCTTTCTCTAATATTCATCCAGAAAAATTATTCCCTTGCCCTTAAACCACTCCAGTTTTGTCAATCACTAAACATAAATGATTTAGATTAGGTGGTGATAACTTTTTGTTCTATTGCTTAGCACAGGAACTGAACAAAGTAGACACTTAATAGATGCCTGTTGAATTGACTTGACTTTTCTGTGCCATGCCCCATCTGAAAGTCTGGTGAAGTCTGTGGATCCCTTTTCTGAATAATATTTTTAAATATATAAAATAAAATATATAAAATTTCCAAGGAAACCAATTCCAATGAAATTAAAATGGTTTTCCCCTTCCAAGTTAAAAAACCTCTTGAGTAGAGAACCTCAGGTTAAAAATTCTTGATTTAGATAAATGTATAGCCCCTACCAATTCATAGAAAGCATAAGTTGATTTAATTACTCTAATACTTGCTATTTTTACACTAATTCTTAAAGATGTTGCTCAGACTTGAATTTAAATGGATCCTCTCTGAATGACAGAAGCTTGTATACTATCTAAAAAATGTATATAGTTCAGAAATCAACAAGCTTTGATTAACCACTATGTGCCACTATTAACCACTATGCTAAATTCAGGGGGTATAGATAAAGGCAAAATTCAGCCCTTACCCTGATGGGAGCAGCTCATATTCTAATGGGAGGAATAATGTGAAAACAATTATGTACCTATAACTTAAATAGGGGATAAATGGATGGTAGTATCTAAGCAAAGTAAGTAAAAACCCAGACAGTCCAGATAAAAAGGTCAAAATGTGTTTGTTTTTAAAAGATTTTTCATTCTGGGTCATCAGCATTTTCTTCCATTTTGAATGGATTCTCAGGTGATAAGTATAAGGGATAATGCTAATAATAGCCACAACACATTTATATAGCACTTACAGGTGTCCAAAGCACTATCTCACAACAACTCTGAATAGTGTAAGCATTATTGTTCCCAATTTGTAAATTATGAAACTGAGATTCTAAGAAGTCAAGTAACTTGTCCATGGTGATACAAATAGTAAATGTCTGAAGCAGAAAAACAGATGGACAATCCAAGTGTTATACTTCTAGTTACAAAATATGGAAGGAATCAGAGAATAAACTCTGAAGCTTAGATTAGAGTCTTTGTTGAAGATTTATGGAAGGACTTGGACCATAATTGTCCCTGAAATGTGAATGAACTGCAATCTATATTGGAATTGGAAGCATTCATGTCAATAAGATTGTAGATCCTTCAAAATGTCAGAGTTCATGGTTTCAGCCAAAAAGGACCAGATTCTGAATCTGGCTCCCATCCATTCCTTTTTTTCCATTCCTTTCTCTGACATAAATTTGTTGCCACTAATAAGGTACATGGAAAATGCATTAAATAAAGCATCTTAATCAAAATCCCTGCCATAGTCAGAAAAGGGGGGAAAAATAACAGAATGAAACAAAGAACTGTCCTCAGTAACAATGAATTGTATTTGTAATGAGCCTCTCTCTTCAAGATCCAGTGATTTATATTCACATCTTTTAGAATTCAGGCTTTTTGAGTTCTCAGTCTTGGATTCTATCCACTAGTCAACAGTATCTCTATTTAAATGTGCTTATGAAATGAATCCTGAATTCAGAGTACATTGATGCCACACTTGGCAAAATGGCTTCTGAATAATGGCAACATTCATTTTATGAATAGTATATTCCCAAAACAATCTTTTTCAAAGAATGCTCCTAGTGAACCACTTATTACTGACCTATAGATTGGAGACAAGGGTAAGAAGGTCCAGGTGTGTGAGGATTTTTAGTAAGAATATTCCCTCTATTAGTATAGATTGGCAGCAGCTTTGCAAATTATAGTCTTGGAGAGTTGCCTTGGGTGCTAAGAGACTAAATGACTAACCTCAGGGTCACCTAAATAGTATATGTTTGGTGAGACTTGAGTGCAAGTCTTCCTGGTTCTGAGTCTGGCTCTCTATTTACTATACCAGGCTGCTTTGGAAACTACAGATACCAAGCTTAAATAATCAGCCCATAAATAATAATTAAATATTATTAAATAATCACTTAAATGATTAAGTGATAATATATCAATGAATAGGTTTGGGTTCTATCAACATCCCCCATACTGTGCGTACATGTGAGCACACACACACACACACACACACACACACACACACACACACACACACACACACACACACACATACACACACACACACACATTCCAAACACTGGTTTGGAATCCAAATGCCTAGGTTTGAATCCTTGCCATGCAACATATATCATTTATGACCATGAGGCATGGCACATCAATTTTCTGGGCCTATTGTTTCATGTATGAAATGAAAGGTCTAGATTAAGATAATTTCTAATGTTTCTTTCAGCCATAAATTCTATGAACTGACAAAGTAAGCAATATTTACTGATTAATCTGACATTAAATCAAGTCTCAGAATACTTTTTTTTTTCAAAAGCCTGCATAAAGCAGTAGATGTGTGGTAACATTTAAATGTGCTAATTATTTTGTCATATGGAGAAGAAGAAAAATAATAATAATTGTCTTTGGAATATGAAATTTAGTAAATGTATTATTCAAGCTGATAAATGAATTCGCTTCTTCTAAGGCAGCTAAGTAGTATGATACAAACAGTATAGAGATTGAATATGGAAGACCTGAATTCAAATCCTTCATCAGAATCTATGTGACTCTGCGCAAATCACTTAACCTCTCAAACTATCTCAGCCTCATTCCCTCATAGGGAGATGATAAGAGCACCTACCACTAATGAATGTTGTGGGAATTAACTGAGTTTTTCAAACCTTAAAGTGCTCTAGAAAAGAAAACCACTATTTTTTTGATGATGATGATGACAAAAACAAGGGGAAAAAGGCAAACTATCACAGGAAAAAGAGGATTTTCCTTGACTGTTTATGATTCAATCTCAAACATGTACCACTGTGAAGTGAAATTGAAGGCAGTAAGTGAGAAAAAAGGCTGACAGCATTTCATCCATTTAAAAAGTAAAGCTGACTTTAATCAATAGTCAGTGCTTTCTATTGCCACTACAGGGAAGCTATGAATGTCAGATCCAGGAAAGCTAAAGGCCCAGAACAAAGTGCCAATTTCCTTTTTTCTTCTTTTTTTGAACTCTATTCATCCTCATTAATAGCTAGTAAGTTTAGGGGTTTTTAATGGCACATTTTTATCCTTGTACTTCTCACTCTTTTCAAGAGCTTCAACTAACTCTCCGTGAATTCCAAGATAGCAAAGGAAAGTAGTTCCTCACCAAATTCATGAAATCATACAGCTGGGATAGAACCTAGAAATGATCTAGTTCAGCCCATTTATTTTATAGATGAGGAAATTTAGGCTCGTGAAGGTGAATTTTTCAAGCTCAAAGATAAAGTTAGATAAATGCAGGACTAGAACCCTGATCTTCAGACTTCCAAACATTTTCATATGACAAAATCCTAAGTCCAGATCTTCTCCTGGGAATGTACAATATAGACTCAAGGGTGACTATGACGCTGCCAGTCCTTCAAAAACAATTTGTGCTTTGATCGCCTAAAAATACAAAATACATGTGAGTGCATCTATATCTATCTATCTATCTATCTATCTATCTATCTATCTATCTATCTATCTATCTATCTACACACACATCTTGAGAAAAGAAATATTGCAACAGCACTTTTTAGTTCCTGGGTTTGAGAGAGGAAACATTAGTAGATAGTAGTGGGAGTATAGAGGAGAGAGGTGGAAGGAATCATGAAACACATTAATTACATTTAACTCTGACAGCTAAGTAAAATATCCAAAATAAATGTAACTAGTAGAAAAGACAATTATTAAAAGCTACTTTCTAAGTTTTAAAGGTTAGAAATTTTATTTTAAAAATACAGTGAAAATTTTAATGACTCAAAGAATAAAGGCTGCAGAGCTACATTAGGTAACATGTTTTTTGTTTTTTGTTTTTTTTTGCTTTTTGGAGGGCAATTGGGGTTAAGTGACTTGCCCAAGGTCACAGCTAATTTCTGTGTTAAGTGTCTGAGGCCAAATTTGAACTCAGGTCCTCCTGACTCCAGGGCCAGTGCTCTATTCACTGTGCCACCTAGCCACCCCTATTAGGTAACATCTTGTCACAAGTTGTTTATATTTTTATTGTTTCCCCCTGGGGTACATTGGGGTACTTGGAAATGTACTTGGGGTACATTTCCCCCAAAACTCTCAGAAATGTTTTGCTAGTTCTCACTTCATTTTATAATAGTTTCTATCCACATAGGACTGGAAAAGTATATAAAGTACTTTGCACATATTTTTCAATTAAGTTCCTGAAAAACAAAATTGTTGCTTTTTTCACTAGCTTGTAATTGGCTTCTTAATTTATTATCAATACAAGTACAAGTCTACTGGTACAAAGTTATCTGTATTTATTATTCATGGACTTCAGAGATGGTGATCCCATTGGGATAGCAATTTATTTCCCAAATACCTATTTAATTTATAGAAAGATAGATGGAAGAGAGGACAATAGATTTAGTATAGCCCTGTTAATTCAAATTCTGTTAAGGAAAGGAAAAGAGACATCTGTTTGGGGGGAGGGGAATGATTATACAGTATTCAAATTGGCAAATATATCAGTTTCAACTCAATGAACACATATTCTTACTGACAACTACAGCCAATAAATCCTTGTCTCAAATCTTTATTTTAATTTCTGTTCATATTGTCTGAAAAAAAAATGATTACTGACTATCGACAATAAAGCATGTATTTTTTAGACTAATCTAATAGAAACCAAACATGAACTATATTATCCTGGGTTTAAAACCAAACTGTAGCATGAAATTCATATCAAGTGCAGAAGGCAAATGTCTGGAGCTAGATATTTGTTGCTTTGACATTTGTAAGTTTCTTCTAAAAAGCAAAATGTTCCTTATGGACTAACCATTGAACAATGGCCTTTTCCAGCCTCTGGGGTATGTGTTTTTGTTCAGCACAGTTGCTATAGGTTGAATCACCCTGAAAATCAATAGCATTTGACACATTTATTCTATAATTTTAGGATGATAAATGGCTCACCAGTCACAGCCACCATCTATTACTGTAAAATTTCAGTCCTTTGCAGTCTATGGGACAAACAACAGGCAAGTTTGATTCACATTTCTTCCCTTTGCATTTTTCAATTGTTATTCATTTACACTTGGCCTCTAGGTAATTGTGTGATGTCAGCTTCCAGAATTCATAATCCACTACCCTTCACCAAAGCAGAAATTCATCACAGCTTTGAAAGGAGTATAACTATGACAGCAAGGGGTATTGATAAACTGGCAGCACTCAGCTGGTGCCTTGGCTTCTCTGTCACATCAGCATTTCAGGAGGGGAAGAAGAGTAAGAGAAAATGAAAGCAGGCCAAAGGATTCATGGTTTGTCATTTATCCAGTAGATCTGTCACCAATGCATGCCAGAACTAAAATATAAGTACAAGTGCATTTGTAAACAAATGAGACCATACAGCTCCATTTATCCAACACTCAGTGATTGTCAGGCTGCTTTTGTTGCTGTTCTACAGAAATTGTCTCTCCTTGTTTCCAGAAACAAGAAAAGAAAAATGAACACTAAAGATTGATTCAGGTTTTCTTGGCAGGTGTGGGGGAGCCCTTCACTTCTCAAAGTCCAAACTAAAGTTTATGTATGTGGAAACGATTGAATATGCATTACATTAACAAATCAGTTATGTGACAAAAGAAAAAATAATAATAATGATAACTACCTCGGGATTAGGTAACACCTCACTACCAACCCCCAAAGAAGAGATCAAACAAGGTTTCATCATCGAAGGGTCAAAAAGGAATTATTACGGGCTTGCATTTGAATGTTTTATACAAGCATTAAATAGAGCAAGGTTGCAGAGTGATTGGAGAGCTGGCCTGGGAATAAGAAAGTCCTGGATTGAAGGCCTGCTTCTATCACATACTAGATTGCAACTCTGGCAAATCACTTTACCTCCACAGCCCCAAGCTACTCTCTGGAGTTATAAAACACAGAGTCAGAGAGCAGGTGTTGATTGGCCTCCATGGAAAGAATTTCTCACCTAAAGCTCCATTCACTGGTGAAACTATAGGTCCAATTATTTTTTAATGAGTTAAGTTAAAGCAAGGGACTGAGTGTATTAGTGAACTGAAAAGAATTGAGAACTCTCAGATTCTATCACAGTCAGTAAAAGCTTAAATCTCTAATTAGCCCAATTTACTTGAAAAGTTTTCTCAAAGAGGTGAAAATTCAGAAAATATGTGAATGAGAAAACATTTTATAATGTGCAATATGATGGCAATGACTTGTTTCCTTTCCTTTTGCTCCCTGAATAACTACTTCTTTTGTGAAGGTCTATAGTTATTTAAAAGGAGTGTAATGAATGAGCAAGAATGACAAAGAACTACAGATCTTGTTTTCAGAATATAAAAAGTAGGGAGTTTGTAGTGGTTAAGTGACTACTATCTCTATAAAACTAGACCTTTTTCTTCCAAGAAGCTGATAATAAAGATGCTTGAAGATATCCTTCTTCTCTTTTCAAAGTACTAAATGAAGTAGTGTTTAAAAGTGGACCAAAACAAAGAGGATAAAGGATCTGGAGAGGCCATATCAGGATGAAGAAGCATAGATATATTTCTATCATTATCATTACTGACAACATTACACCACAGATCCATTAAAGAAATTAGGAATTTGGAGAATAGAAGAATATCACAATGAGGAAAAAGAACAGGAAGGTCACTATGTAGACTATGCAATAGTTATTAAGTTCAACCTGTAGATCAAAGGCTCAATCATTTTCTAAATCATGGGCCCCTTTGGCAGTCTATGGAAGCTTATGATGTCCTCAGAAGAATCACTTAAAATTCAGAAAATAAAATAGATGGAATTACAAAGGAAATCACTTGTTTTTTTAAGTGCATAGACTATGATTTAAAAACTTCTGTGGCAGAAGAAGCTGGATTCTGAAGAGAAAATAACTGGGTTTTAATGGATGATACTATTAGGATAATTCGCTAAGGAAGGACAGAAGGAAGAAGAGACAAATAATGGTAATTGGTGACTCCCTGCTGAATGGTGCTGAGGAAACTATCATTGAATCTAACATGTCAAAAACAGATTCGTTACCCTTTCCCCTATACCTAGCCATCTTCCTAACTTCCTTATTTCTGCCTACCAATATCTTTTAGTCACCCAGCTTGGCAAAGTTGGTGTTATCCTACATTATCCACTTTTGCTATTCCCCTGTCTAAAACATAAGCAAACCCTATGAATTCCACCTCCAAATCTATGCACAATATTCTTTCTCTTCACTATCATGACCGCCACCCCAGTTCAAGACTTCTTCAACACCTCATGGCATAGGCCTGAGACTACAGAAGACCCAGGATGCTGTATCTTAGTCAGTTATTAATGAAATCCTCTGTGTTGCCAGAGCCTGCTCTGATTCAGCATCTGTGCTTGAAGAGTTGGTGCGTTAGAAAGTAAATAGGCCATTTCGACCTCATTATTTCAGTGCTGCCTCACCCACCAAAAAGCACAATACACAGACTTATTAAACATTACTTTTCTTCACACAGTCTATTTTGCAGACATAAGAAAGGCACATCTGAGGTATTAGGACTAGAGATATGCAAATCCTATGGTACTCTGGTCATATTTTATCTGGGGCACTGAGTTAATGCTGACTAAATTTTAGGAAAGCTTTTGGTAAGATGAAGAACATCCAAAATATTCAGAGTAATATAACTAAGATGATGAAGTCCCTTAAGATCATTCATCAACAGACAGGGTGAAGGACTTGGGGATATGTGTCACAGAGGGGGAAAAAAGTGGGAGGAAAGGATTCATTTTCTTCAAGTTTTTGAACAGCTAGCATGTAGAAGAGGGAGTCAACTTTTACTTATGAAGCTCCAGCTCAATACATGGAACTTTAGGAGGTAAATGTTACATTATTGCAAGGCACAAATTCCTCACTGGAGGTCTGGGAGGAAAGGCTGAATGACAACTTCTTGGCTACAATTCACTGGGAAATTTTTTGGTCAGGTGAGGGATAGTAGGTTGGACTAGATGGCTTCTGGGGTCCCTTTCAACTCTGAAACTGTGATTCTTTGTGAGTATGCATGTGAGGATAGATAGGTAGGTAGGTAGGTAGGTAGATAGATAGATAGATAGATAGATAGATAGATAGATAGATAGATAAAATTAATATTATGCAACTTTTCTTTATGAAAAGTAAAATCACTTGCCCTTCCACTAGCATGTTGTGGGGGATATTATTTTTAGGATACTGAATCATTATCCATACTCTCATTGCCCTAAAAGCAAGTATTTTAGACACTCAGTTCAGTGTTTCCCTGCCTGGAGACCAAATCTTTTTGGTCTTTTTCACACTGCTTTTCCCCTTATACACAAAGAAAATAATTTAGACATGTCAAATGCTGCTTCACTCTGACTATTTTTATTTCAAGTTCCTAATAACAACTAAAGAGCTGTGTGCAAGTGGATAAACCATGCCATCATTGTATATGCAATGATATTTATTGAAGTTCTAGCCAGAGATAATGCTGATGGCTATTATGTATCTAAATTTATGAAGATAACTGCTTTGTTTGATGAATTATTCTATTTCAGAAAGGATTTTCTTTGACAGTAGAACTTTACCTACTTCCTAACCTTCCAGCATGAACTCTAAATTATACCAGCACCCACACCACAGCCTGCTCTATCTACCACACATGCCTATAAACTACAGCCACACCACCACCACCATAAATTGCTACTACATTTACTGCCATAAAATGCTGAAGTTGAGATAATGCAAAGCCAAGTTTGCTCAGAGCTCAATATGAAAAGAACCAAAACATTGCCAACACAATTAGAATTTTAAAGCCCATATAGTTCTTCCAACTCACATAGTAAGAATTAGTACTTCTTTACACATACTCCCACCCTGATTCCTTTGCAGATGAGGAGGGACTATAGTTTTGTTTTATGTTAACTGATTGGTTTGACTGATTATTTTTTTTTCCTTTTTCCTCTTTTCTTTTAAATTATTTTATAAGGGATGATTCTCTGGGAGGACAAGGAGGAGAAAGAGGAGGAAGATCCAGGGAAAATCCAGTCAGGCAAAAACAAAGGAGAATATGAATCTATTTTAATAGGATTAGCATTTCTCACCTCCTCTATAATTCATGATTAACATCCACCTTGCCTACTTAAAATGTCCTACTGCCTCTTTCATTTATCTTTATCACCCTAGAATAAAGTTCTCTCTTCCTAAACTTTCATCCATTTCCATCTCAGCTCTGCCTCTTGTCTAGACTCATCTCTTCACTGTCTTCCCCTTCACTAGGCACCTCCATTGCTCTCTGGGGTATCCCTGTTCTGCTATCTGCAAATGGCTTTATATGTTTCAGGACTTCTCATAATGTGATCTCTATTAATAAGATTTACAGACTAGTCCAAAGTTGTCAGAAATGCCTCTTCAACATAGGGAAGAAGAATATATCCCATGGCTTCCTATTCCTTACTGATAAAAATTCAGGGGCCTACACAATCTGCTACAATCCTATCTTTTCAGCTTTTGTGATCTCTGCATGTCAGGACTACTTTTGTTCTATGAAAACACCTTGCTTTTATAGTGTGTGTGCCTTTGTTTAAATTGGTCCCCGTTCCTAGAATGGTGTTCTTTCTCTTGGTGATCTTTTAAATTCCTAACCATCATTGGAGCCCAACTCAAACATCACATTCTCAAAAAATTCCTAGTTCTTGCCTAGTCCTGACCTTCAGACTCCCCAACCCAGCTGAACATCTCACAAAACTCTTTGTTCTGTACTTCTCAAGTGTACTTAGCATGTGGTATCACATGCTATTTGTATCTTCATAGGGATAGGGATGATCAGTTAAGTGGGTAGAGTACTGGACCTGGAATCAAAAAGACTTCAAGTTCAAATCTTAGCTATGTGACCCTGGGCAAGTCACTTAACCCTGTTTGCCTCAGTTTCCTAATCTGTAAAATGAGCTGGAAAAAAAATATGGCAAACCTTTCCAGTATTTTTGCCCAGAAAATCCCAAGCTCACAAAAAGTTGGACATGAAAAATGACTAAACAACAATATAG
Organism: Gymnobelideus leadbeateri; assembly: GCA_011680675.1. Taxonomy (NCBI): domain Eukaryota; kingdom Metazoa; phylum Chordata; class Mammalia; order Diprotodontia; family Petauridae; genus Gymnobelideus; species Gymnobelideus leadbeateri. Next base: position 325,396 of record WOXC01002696.1, on the reverse strand, counting down.
GGACAGGGATCATCTCAGTCAGTCAACAAGCATTTATTAAGCACTTCTTATATTCTAGGCATTAAACTAAATGCTAGATGTACAAAGAAATGGGAGAAGGGGCACTGAGAGAATAGTCCCTGCCCTCTAAAATGTCATAATGGAGTATAAAAACATGGAAATAACTGGTACATACAATAAACATATAGAGCAGATGGAAGGAAAATTGAGAGGGGGAAAAGTGGGTTTGGCTGAGATAAGGACTAAGAAAAGCAAAAGGTGATATTTCAGCTGAGTCTTGAAATAAAGGGTGTTGGAGTATAGGGAAATAGCATCTCAGACAGGAGACCAGTATGTGACTTGAGAGATGGCCTATAATGTTCAAGGAACAAGAAGGAGGCCAGTCAGGTTGAATCATAGAACACCTAGAAAGGAATAAAAGGGAAAAAATGGAAAGACAGGAATGACCAAAGTAGTGAAAAACTTTAAGTGCCAAACAGTTGCCTTTAGAGTCAAACTTCGTATTTTTCCTAGAGCCTAGAACTGTGTTGCAGTTTTCTATAAACAGTAAGTGCATAATAAGTATTTTAAAAAATTTAATACCATAACATCCCTGATATTTCCTGAGTCAGAAATAGCATTCCAATTTCTTACTTCATTTTCATACTTTCATTTATTTAACAATATTTACAGAGAAGCCTAAAGCATTGTGGTAATCACAGTAAATAAAACAAAAATGAATGAAACACATTAATTGTCGCTTATATTCTGCTCAAGCCTTTCCTTTTTCACCTTTGCATTTTAATTTATATTGCAATTATTTGCATACATCTTAAAATAACTTCTAGACCATAGTTGTCAGGAGATGGGGAATCTTACATTTTTATTACTCCAGATATCTAGAAAAAATGTCTTAGGAACTATGTCCACAAAATAAATACCTATCAAATTAATCAATTTTGAATTGCTATAGGAGATGCAAATAGAATTCAGAAAACATGGGTCTAAAGACCCTAACAATAATTAACTAGTGACTTTGGGTAGCTCATTCATTTATACTTTCTGGGTCACAACTTTGTCATTTAAAAATAATTTCACCAGGTTTAAAATTCTAAAAATCTAAAAGTATCTGACAAATAAAAATAAAAAATAAAATGCATGTATTTAATCACTAAAAACCTTTGTGTGGACGAAAAGGAAATACATTACTTCTTCACCAATATAAATATGACATATAATTTTAAAATATATACATCAGTATAAATAGCTCATTTGAAATTGTAGTCTAACTAATTAATATATCATTCTTTAAATTGCACAGTAGGATCCTGACAGGGTATAGTTACATGTTAATGTTATGACCCATTAGAGAGGTTTATTGCTAATATAAAATGGCTCAATTTATTTTTGAATTTTCATTTCATATTAATAAAAGAAAGCAATTTAAATTCATAGATTCCAATAGTTTCTTTGTGAATGGCCACTAAGGATTTATAAATGTATTTTACTAGCATATACATTGAAAGAGAGGCACTTGAAGAGCACCTTTCCCCAGGCCCATCAAAAGTGTACAATGATTTATGTAATTAATTAACATTTTATCTTCATAAACAAGAAATGCTGCGTATCCCTAAAGACACAGAAAGTAAGGTAGCAAGACATCCAAGAAGGTAGATAAAACCGAACTACAAATTAAAACAAAACAAAACCACAAAAAAATCCTTCTTTAGCCAATCCCAAACAAATAATAAAAGAGATTTAACAGTTTTCTGTTTGGAAATTGTAGAGACACAGGTGGCAAATTGGAACATTCATTTTAGTTTTTGTGCTTGTTCTAGCTGTTGTGAGTGAGAAACAGGCTGTGAATTCTCCTTCCCTCAGTAAAAAGCAACATAAAGATAGATCTTGAGCAATTTCCCAAAATAACATTACAAGAGATAACCAGGCTGGATTAGCTCCAGCCCTTTTGTGTTCTGGGGGAAGGGGGAGTACACTGCAAGATTTTGACTACTGGCACTTCACTGTATGCTTCCAGATGTACAAATGTTGCTTTCTACCAGCTGCACTTTTTTTCTTAAAAAATACAAAAGCCTGATTCTTGTAAAGTAACTACAGTGATCAAAGCAAGGCAGGGATGGGGGGGGGGCGGGAGGAGAATTAAGGGAGGAAGAGAGGAGAGGAGTGAAATGTGGGGTCCATTATTATGGTAAAACCAAGTCCACATCCGAAGTGCAGAATTTAAGATCTCTTCTGTCATTATACATTTCAATGTGACTTTTTCCTTCAATATATCAGTAAACATTATACAGAATAAAATAATGGAGTAATGCAGTGTGATACAAAACTGCCTATTCACGGAGGGGCAATAAAAATCCAGCTTAGAAATTGACAAGACGTTGTTTGAATATTTAGTTGTTTTCCTCAAACAGTTTATTTTATTCAATAATGGTGAATTTGTAATTATTATATCAGAAAGAAGAAATGCTATGGTTAATCCTAAACTAGATATCTGTTCTTATTATTATTCTGAATTTAAACAAAATTATTTAAGATGAGCACTTTTTTATTTTGCTTTTTGGAAGGGGGAAAATAGGGCAATTGGGGTTAAGTGACTTGTCCAAGGTCACATAGCTAGTAAGTGTTAAGTGTCTGAGCCTGAATTTGAATTCTTGAATTCTCCTCCTGACTCCAGAGCCAGTGCTGTATTCACTGAGCCACCTAGCTGCCCGTGAAGATGAGCATTTCATATAAGTGATTTCTTAAAAGTTATTTGGATTTATTTTTAATTGTTTTGAAATAGGAATTTTTTTGATATTCTTTTGGGCATTAACTTTAAACAAAAACATGGATGAACAACCAGCAGGGGATATCTTTCCCTTCTATTTCTTTGTCCTTTGCTCCATTCCTTGCCAGGGACCTCAGAAGCAATCCCAGGTGCTTAAAGGGCTTTGATAAGAACAGTCACCAACTATATTTCTTCCACAGAGATGAAGGATCACCAGGCCTTACAATCTCTGCCTTTATAACCTGAAGATCACTCACACTATTATAAAGCCTATTTATGAGCCTGAAGATTCAAGGACCTTGACATTCACTCTGCATTGCTTCTAAAGGACTATAAGCCATTCTATGTGCCCTGCAGCTGAAATTTCTCTTATACGTTGTCCCCTCTAATTAGAGTATGAAGTCCTTGAAAGCAGGAAATGTCTCCCCTTTCCTGTATGCATTCATAGCACTTTGAACATATTAAATACGTAGTGTTTTTGCTTTCTTTCATTCCTGAAGTCACACTATGAAAGAGACAAGAGAGAGAGAAAGAGAAAGAGAGAGAGAAAGAGAGAGAGAGAGAGAGAGAGAGAGAGAGAGAGAGAGAGAGAGAGAGATTGAGATTGAAGGATCTTTCCTGACCAAATCCCTATTTGACTTGCTCCTGCTTTACATACCATAATATTGATGTAGGATAAGATGATATCCTTGGAAGAAGTTATATCTCATAGGTGGCAAAGTATGTGAATATTTGAAAATAATTGTTCTAGTGAATCTAATTACAGTGCCACAATTTTTTTTGCTATTTTTTTGTTTTTGTTTTGCTATACTCCTTTTATAAAATGGTTATCTCGGTCCTCTCTTCCTTCACATGGGTTGATTCTAATGGCAAAGATAAGAAGTCCCCAGGTAGAAGTTCCTCTCTTAGGTTAACTCAAAACCAGCTTATTTGGGCTGGTTTCCTTGATTTATTCTTTCACTCAATTTCCCTGACAAAATTAGATCACTACTCTTGAAATCAGGGGACCTGGACTTTCTTCCTTCCATATTATTTCACTATGTGGCCTTGAACCAGCCATTTTTACCTCTTTAGAACTCAGTTTCTTCATTTATGATATGAGATAGTTGGGTCAAATCAGGACTCTTAAATTCAAATGTTTATACTCTACCACTATGCAAATCTTTTATTTTATCATAAAAATCTGTTCTTATGATTATATTTCATCTTTAAACAAAAAGTTGAATTACCTAACTTGAAGAACTTTAGTTTTGAGAACTTTGGAGCAGATTGTCTCTAAGATCTTCTTTAGATCTAAAATCTATGATTCTAAGTGTTTTAAACTAAAAGGAATTCTGTAAAGTTGAAACAAGATTTGCTATGGAAAAGTGATTCATAATCACTTTTTGAATGAAAATTAATGACATTTAATGAATAAAAATTAATATGTAAGTCTTATCTAAGTCTGAAATAGAATTTAGTTTGAGACATACAAGAAATCTGAAGCTCATAAACACTCCTAAACTCTGATGCCAATTCTAGCGTATAGTCCCTAGTAAAATCCAGTTCTATTTCTCTCAAATTAGAGGATCAATCAAATTTTCCAACTTTTCCTAATTACCTTTATTAGTAGAAATGATATTTTCATAATCTCATATTAAGAGGGAATAGCAAGAAATGAGTATTAATCAAGGTAATATTTGGAGTCTCTGTACAAAGCAACTGGCATCATTTTGTAATTTTTTGAGATAGTGATGTGATACACATAGTTGACAAAGAATTTGATGTAGTCAGGCAACAGTCAGAATATTCTGAATGAGGAAGCCAGTGATCTTATTCTGTTGTGCCCTGGGTAGCTGACATATGGGTTGTGTCCAGTTCTGAATGTGATACTTTACGAAGCACTTTGAACTGAAGAATACACAGAGGAAGCCAGCTAAGATGATAAAGTGCCCAAGTTCATGCCATATGAAGATAAGTACAAAGAATGAGGGATGTTTTAACATGGAGAAAGGGGAGAACAAGATAATCAGGTTGTTGTGTTTGTCCTTCATTTTCGAAGAGGACCACAGCATCAGAAAAATGACATGACTTGCAGTTGACTTTGATTTGAGTGAGGGAGGGCTGTGTAAGGACACTTTCTCCTCCAGCGTCATCTGGATCCAGTGACCAGATATTCATCAGGATGATTGGAGATGACCCAGGATGTAAAGGGAGGCCCTGCCCTTTATAGGCTAAAGTCTTTTCAGGTACTCACTTACAGTGAGGAAACATTCATTCAGTGAATAAACCTCTTTAAGAAGTGAGGGATTTAGGGACGGCTAGGTGGCACAGTGAATAGAGCACCAGCCCTGGAGTCAGGACCTGAGTTCAAATCTGGCCTTAGATATTTAACACACTTACTAGCCATGTGACTTTGGGCAAGTCACTTAACTCCAATTGCCCTCCAAAAAGCAAAAAAAAAAAAAAGGAAGCAGTGAGGGATTTCATATAAAAGAGCCATTAAATTTTCTCTGCTTAGCCCCATGGAATATAGCTAGGACTGAGGGGGAGATGTTATAGAAAGGAAGATCTGAGCTTGATATTAGAAAAGAATTCTTCATTAGTAGAACTCTTCACAAGTGCAATTTGCTGCCTCAGAAAGTAATGAATTCTCCCTAAATATACATCTTTATATAAATATAAATTTATATATAAATCATTAAACAAAGACCATTTTGGAAAGATGCTATAAAGGGTATTCTTGTTCAAGCACAAACAGAATTATATGGCCTTGGAGGTACTTTGAGATTCTATGATGTTAAGGTGGTGCAAAGATTAGAAGTGAATTCTATTGAAAATATGGTAATCATATAGAATACTAGTAATGGAGTATCACTATGCAACAATTATTAAGCCAAATATGGTATAGTTACAGTTATACATGAAAACCAATTTAAAACTAGTGTTGGAGTCATTCTGTTTAACAATGTTTTCACAATTTTAGCCATAGCTTTAAAAAAATCATACCACAGTCAATTCAATGGTAAAGTTATAAACCAAATTACAAGGACTATGTGATTAATTTTAACACAGCATTGAGAATATTAGGACAGTTGGCTTTGTTGTTGTTGTTTCTGACTTAGGCTCTTTTCTGCAATTAGGAAAAAAAACATTAACAGAGCTTGAAATGATAGTAAAGTTTGAAGGTATCAAAGAGGCCATCTCATTTAGCCAAGTGTGTTAAAAAAAGAGAAAGAAAAAGAAAAGAAAGAGGAAAGAAAAGAAATACCACCTAGTTTTTACTCCTATATAATCTGTCCAAGGTACCATGCTTTGTAGTTGGGATCCATTTTAAATCCATGTAAATAAATAATGGAATCTGTGCAAGTCTTCAACTTAACAGGCTCATATTTTTTCAAGAGCAAATAGCTTCTTTCTCATTACTTCTCAAGCCTTAGTACCAGGTTTCCCAGCTTTAATAACTACAAGCAACAATTTAGAGGAAGCAGATAGTGAGCTGTGCAACCTTCCCTTTTCTCTACCATTCTTTTGCAAACATAGAATATGCTTTTAATTATCATTACAAAAGGAATGTAGTTGTGTATTGTTCAAGTATATAGAAGAAGTCTCATGACAAAACCTTGACAAGATGCTTCCTACCAAGAAAAAAAAAATTCCAAAATGAAAACACAAAGCAGCAACCTCCCAGAAACCTGTTGAATACCATTTACCTTTACCTTTCATCAATGAAAACAAGGCTAAGTCAGAGTTGTACAAGTGAGGCAGTGACAGGTCTGTCTGGCTTGGGTCAAAAGCTAATCTAGACTTAAAACAGCTGTTGTGACTTACATCATCAGGGGCAGCTAAGAGAAGAGAAAGAGCTACCAAGCCCACTGTGGTTTTGAAACCTCTCTATCCCTTGATGGATGGCTTATATACATCTGTTTCCATCACATCAAGCAAGTGAGCTAATTGAAGTAGACAAGGCAGAAGACAAAAAAATATGTTTCCCCTACCTGGATCAGTGACAAATCCTCAAGCTTCAACCTGAAGAGGTAATTTCTGCAAAATATAGAAATAGACAAAGACAATTACAACTTTTATTTTTAACTGATGTATAAAATAAGATCTATCAAAGCAAGGAGGGCAGTACATATCTTATCCTAATGCTAAAATGTACCAATTTGAGTTTTACTTTCCTTGTAACACAAACTGCAAGAAAACAACTGATGCACAACTCATGTACTTCTCAGTAACTGATGGCTAAGTCATGCTATGAATATAGAGTATACAAAGGAGACTGAGGTCTTATACTTAGAGTAGGTATATAATTTTAGAACTTGTCAAAGACTCTATGATACTGCTGTAATGGAGAGGTAGTCTTCTTTGTTCTAAATCATTAGTTCCTCTTTCTATAATTAGCCATTATTGCAACTTGGAACCTCTGGATTAAATAATTGTCGAAGCTCTACAATTTTCTGTCTTCTAAATAATCAGTCTTACAAAGTTAGCTCACATCTTAATGAGGGAGAAACATGCAAACAACTATGTAAATACAAAAATATACTGGGTAAAAAATTGGACATAATCTTAGAAGAAAACATTACTAGCATGAAGGGGTTGGGGAAAGACTTAAATAGTCACAAAACTGTACCAGTTCTAATACAAACTACTTCCACATACACTTAATTTGGCATGGGGTTCTCTTACTGTCTGAAGCTGATGGATACCATACCGTTTGATGGCACTACTACTTTATTTATTTATTTTCTTTACCCATGGAAGTTTGGATTTCAGTGTTGGAAGACAGAAAAATCAGTCAACCCTAAATATTTGACAATGAGTAATAGCAAAATATTCGTACGTATTTTCTTCTTTCTCTTTTTCTTTTTTTTTTCTTTTTGGATGGGGAAGGCAGGGCAATTGGGATTAGGTGACTTGCCCAAGGTCATACAGCTAGCGTTAAGTATCTGCAATCAGATTTGAATTCAGGACCTCCTGACTCCAGGTACAGTGCTCTATTCACTTTCACTGCACCACCTAGCCACATCCGTAAGTATTTTCTTAAGATTTATAAAATGTTTTCCTCACAACAAACCTCTGAGGCAAATAGTATGTATTATCATCATTTTCCAGATGAGGATGCTAAGACTCAGTGAGTTTAAGAAGCTTTTACAAGTTTTACAGCTTGCAACTGCCTATCAAGATATATCAGCCATGTAATGGCAATTCCATAGTTAAATCTCTGCAGGAATAAACCCTTTTGTGATAGATTTTGATTACAAGGGAACATAAGCATTGGGTGGGTTTATTCTAGGTCAATTGTGAGAAAACGAAGAAAAAAAAACTTCTACCCTTACTTCTCCACTGTGAACAGCAATAACTCTCTATAGAAATGCTCTATGACTATAAATTACTGAAGAGCTGCCAATATACATTGGTAGAGGGAATTTCCTCACCAGAAGTTCTCTACACTAAAGAAATCATATGTCCAAATAGAAATAATAATTATTCACATGCACATAGCACTATGCATGGAGGGCCTTCTTCACAAGAACCCTGGGAAATAGTACAATCCTATGTTATGCTCAAGTTGTAGATGAAGAAAACAAATAAAGAAACAAAAACAAATAATTGAGGAATTTTGGTTGTTTTTTGTTTTGTTTTGTTTACATAGGGTCACACAGCTAATGAATAGGAGAGGCAGAATTCTATCCAGCACTACTGACTTTCTATTATACCATGTTATGAAGGAATAAAACTTATGTCAGATAGATGTCAGGAAGTGTCAGATAATACATATATAATAATTTAAACTTGGCTTTGGACTGGACTATACAGGTCTTAAAAAAAAAACTTTCTCCTCTTTTAGCAGCAGTCACTTTGTTATTTTCATTACGTTTTGTTTAGAATACCAGTGAAATTGTTGACACTCTAGGAATATATTACCAGCAAGGTAACAAAAGAGGGGAGGATTCAGGAGAATCCTGGTTAATATAAGAGGGAAATCACCCTTGGATGAAAAACTGATTATGCACAATAAATTAAATAGGTAATAATTTATGCATAGATCATCAAGAATTAACTTTGTAATTATATAAATGGACTCATGAATTCATCTATATGGGAACTCCCTACAGGGGTGTTGATTGCAACTGTTCCCTTATTAGGTGATCTTATAGATAAGGAGTTTTTGATACTAGAAGGACCGCATAAGTTAATTGATAGCATTATTTTCCAAATACTGTACACTCTTCTAAATACAATCATACAGTCATAAAGCTATATGACCCTAAGCAAGGCAGTTAACCTTGTTTACCTCAGTCCAGGGCCTTCTTCCTCTACCTAGCTTTCCCCAGTTCTGGTCCTCAACAGTGATGCAGTTTCACGTTGTATTCAGTAGACTAATCAACTTATGAGAATATATTGAGTGACTATGTAAAAAAATTAATAATAAAAGAGCTAGATTTGTGATAAGAGGCTCTGAGACTTCTTTACTAGTATAGAGAAGATTCATGATATATTCAAAATGTGAAAAACTTGAGAGTTTATTTATATTCAGTCAGACAGTATGTAGGAGGCAAGATTTCCAATACAAACATTTATACAAAAGTCAAAGAATGAACCAAATCCCTCTGGGGAAGAATGCAGGCATACCATAGAGACCAATACTCTGGAGAAGCCTGCTTTCCTTTGAAAGTGACCCACTGACTAGTACTTACAGAGAAACACAGAACATGATTATGCATGCTAGGGCAGGGGTAGTTAACCTATAGCCCTGGTGACCTCCATGACAGAGAAGACAAGGGCCAGAAGCACTCTCTGCACTCTTGACTTTTGAAGCTAGAAGCAGACAACGGAGAGTCAGCATCATTCCAACTGTACTGAACCAACATACTAACTCACTTAGAGGTTAGACTAGTCTTTCTGTCCTTTACCTTGGTCCTATTGATTTCTGTCTCCTTCAGAATCATTGCTCTGTAGTCATTCTCTCTCTCTTTTGAATCTTCAGGTCTCTTCTCCTACTGGTATCTCCACAAAAGCATAAAACTGTTCAAGGTGAACTTAATATTAAAAAGCCATCCTTTAACACTAATCTAGAAAGAGCTTCATAGCTAATCTAATCCAGTTCTCTTATTTTTACCACAATAAAACTGTAGTTCATTGGGGTTGAACAACTTGCCCAAGGTCACATTTACAGAAAATCACAAAACCAGATTGTGAGATCATTTCTTCTAGCTCCAAAGTAAGTGTTTTCCTTTCACTACACCATGCAGCCTCCTCCAGTTCCATTCTTGTTCCCATTCATTCCAAACATCTTTTAAAAATTGTTCATATCCAAACCTCCCCTTTCTCACTACCCACTCTATTCAACTCTGGTCTGTTTTCTACCCTTATCTTACATTGAAACTGTTCTCTCAAAAGTCACTAATGATCAATGCCTTCTTCAGTCTTTTCTCCTCCTTTCACACTAAGCAATATCTGCCACTATTGGCCATTCTTTTCTGAGATATTCCATTCTCCTAATTCTCCTTCTAAACCACTTTTAGGGTGATTTTCTTAACTATTCCTTCTGAGTCTTAACCCTTAACCTCTTTTTGAACTCACTAAGGTTCTGGCGTTAGCCCTCTTCTTTCTAAAATTTCTCTTTGGCAAACCCTTTCTTTCCCACTGTTTCAACTATCACTTCCTAGATGACTCCTAATTCTTTATCTCCACATCTGGTCTCTTCTTTGAACTCCATAATGTAGCTTCGAATGTCTATAAAATATTTTTCGAAATGTCTGAAACTAAGCTTATTCTATTTAATCTCCATCCACCCAAACAAAGCCTACCTCTTTATAATTTACCTATTCTTCATGTACCCAGATCTAGGACATTACTCTTGATCTTCCAAGTTCATAATGCCCTTTCCCCAGTGAGACTTTAAACAGCACTTTGTACTTTTCTTAGGTATTTACTTGTACATTTAACAGAGTAATTCTTATAGTATTTTCTCTCTCTATTAGGTCTTAAACTACATAGAGAAAGGGACTATATCTAATCTAATCTTTGTAAATCCACCTAGGCCAATCATAGTGCACTAAACACCAAAGGTCCTTACTAAATATCTACTTTTTAAATACTTAAATGCCCATCTTCACGTACTTATTAAGTGGTAGTGCTGGGACTTCAGGCTAAGATTCTTGTCTCCTATACCAATGACCACTCTGCTCCACTATGCTGACTCCCAAAATTATCAATAAGTATTTTATTCTTAAATGATGCCCCATACAAAGAAGACCTGGGTTTGAGTCCCACCTCTGGCAAATACTAGCTGTGTAACCATGAACAGGTCACTTAATTGCTTGGTATCCCAGGTAGCTCTCTTTATAGTCTATTGACTATAAAGCACAGAGGAACTGCAAAATTTACCAACAAAAAGATCCACTGATAAAATCACAGGTAATAAAAAATACTTTATTAATGTGTGTATTCATTTTGTTTTCATATGTATCTCCAGATTATTTTAATGTCTTTTGGATATCAAATTGTAAATTCCAAAAGTGCTAGGCATTGCCTATTTAAATTGATTAAACTGTCCAACAAAGTTCACTGTGAATGTGGATATCTAATGCATTTATCATGGTCATTACAATTTAAACAATAGCCAGTCTATATATTCCTATATTCAGGTTACAACCAAATACGAGGCAACATTTTACTTTGGGAATTTCTTACCTATTTTGCAATAAGAGAGAACTGAAATCCCATTAGACAATTTGATCCATCACAGTTTAGGTCTATGACCCATAGAAGCTAAAGGTTACAAAAAGAAAGAAACCTGTCTAACAGGAATAAAAAATTGATATTCCCAGATGTTGGGTCACTCACACAAACTAAAGTAAGATCTATGGTCCTTCTGAAAGAAGTCAGTCTCTAGAGGAATACAAAAGAGGCAACCACTTTATCTTTCAATTGTGAGAAGCAGAGAAGAGGAAAAACAATATATGTGAGGTACACTAGAGAGGCCAAGGACCTTTCCCAGCATGAGAAAATAATTCCATTGGATCAAATACAACTAAGGATTCTAACTGCACAACTCATTGAGGGCTGGTCTACTATCAAATAATGCTGTTCTTTTGAAGAGATAAAAGTACTAAAATGTTTTCATTGATCTTCATAGCACCCTAAGATATAAATAGGCAGTAATAATGTGCATCACCAGTTTTCATAGAGCAAAAAAACCTAGGCAATAATATGAAAGAATTAGGTCAGTTTCTTTCTCCCAAGTAGTTAGAGAGCTGGGAAGCGATACACGTCCTCAAATTTCTCCTTTAAGAAGTGCAGAGATGAGATTTTGGAGAACTGAGGACAGATCCACTTTCTAGACTTAAGAAGAAAAAAATGTGAGTTTAAAGCTTCTGTGGAGAGTGATTTATGATGAAATTAATTATATCAAATCAACATGTTATATGAGAAATTGATATATGTGATACTAAGAGTATACTTTGAAAAAAAAACTCTCAAGCATTTGGACTCAATAGTCTGGAACACATAACACTAAACCATCAACATTACCTATACTGAAAACTGTAATCCTATTCATGATTCTCATTAGCTCCCTTAGTGGATTTCCATCCTTTTTACTTTCTAGTTTACTAAATTCAGGAAAAGCTTATTCATCCTTTATGTACCATCCCTTTACCCACAATGAACTATTAATAGCAAAAGATAACATAAAACAATATATTCCCTTTTATTATTAGATAATAAATAAAGTTCTCAATAGATCAAGTCAATTTATGTCTTATTTTAAGGCAATGAAAAAAGCCTATATAAGATAAGGGCATAAGGAGTTCAGTATCATAAGAAATTTAACCAAACAATTCATTTTACATGTAGGTACTAGTTTAATTCTCAGTTCCATTAATTTTAAGTGGATAGAGGTATTTTTAAGTATGATTTTCTTTTTTTTTTAATTTCAAATTAATTCCAAGAAACATGCGGATGTTCTTAGAACAAAATGTTAAATAATAAAAAAAAAAACCCTCCCCATTAATTTGTGATTAGGTGATCCATTTTTGTTTGTTTCTAATTGATGTGCAGCAGTCAAGAAAAAAAGCACACAGGAATTTTCCAGTAGGGAAAAATGGAGTTCTCTGTAAAGCTAAGCATGAGCAGCTTTCCAGAGGATGGTCGCTATGAACAGCTTTCAAGTTTCTGATTACATAGCAGAGTGAACACCCTATTATTCAGGAACAAATCAGAGCAAAATATTCACAGAAAATCATTTACAATGTTACAACTTAACAACTTATCACTAAAATGGCCACATAGTTTTCACCAAAGTGAACACATAGTTTTAAACAAAGTACATTTAGTCAATCAATCACTTAGTAAATCAATAATTCAAACACAAAGTACTAGGGGGGGCGGAGCCAAGATGGCAGAGTAGAAACAGCATTTCCAATGTGCTCTGCCCCACACAAATTTCAAACAATGTGAAAGGGAGCTCCGAAAAACTTCTGGAGCCACAGCACCCACAAAGTACTAAAGGTCAAAGTCCTCCACCAGTGGGGCACACCAAGTTACATATCAGTCACTATTCAGTCATCATTCACTATTCAGTCATCAGTCACTACTAAGTACCCTCTTAAGGTATAGTGGGAAATACACAAGCTGTCCACCCCTAGGTTACTAGTAAATTACAATTTCAGTCACTACTGAGTATCCATGGATGGGTCTTTTCATCTTGACTCAGGGCAGGCTTTCAACCTCCATGGCTCCTCTCCCATGGTACCAGCTTCCACCTGATTCTAACCAACTGCTATCTGAGTTCAAAGGCAGACAGCTCCCAGTTCTTTGTCCAGCTCTCCATGCAGTTTCTGCTCCACATTGGAGCTCACAGTGTCCAGTCCATCTGAGATCCTTCACAGTCTCTGTTCCTGGGAAGTTAAGGCTTAACAAAGCCACAAAGTACTGACACCACAGTCATGCTTCCTCTGGCAGCTCCTCAGCAGCTCCAGCTGGCCCTCAGAAGTCTTCAGCAGAAGTTTCAGCTGGCTTCCAGAATCAAAATCACTTCATCCAGGTTTCCAAAATAAAAATCATTCTCTCTAGCCTGGGCCTCTCTTTCCCAGCCTCCAGAACCTGGCTCCAAGAAGATCTGAAATTCCAGCTAGGGCTTCTCCTTATATACCTATTAGCTCCTCCCTGTTAAATTAGCAACTTCCTGTTATGTCAGCAACAGCAACAGGGGTTCATACCTTTTGTTTCTTAATAGAGATGTAATCTAGTTAATTTCAGGCTAGGTGAAAAGTACCTGTTAGTTTTGCCAATACAAAGGGATCAAATTATATTACTATTACATCCTTACAGCCTATAAAGATATCCATTATATTATTAAATGACTTTTTAAATAATGACTACTGGAGCTTTTAATTTTTTTTTAATTCTGACAAAGTTCAATAACGAAACAAACTAAACCTCCCATATATGCATGGAATTAATTAAGAAATCAAATTATGGTAGTCTTTTATCATTGAGATAAAAACTAACTGAAAGTCACCACTCAGGGGTGGCTAGGTGGCGCAGTGAGTAAGAGCACTGGCCTTGGAGTTGGGATGACTCGAGATCGAAACCGGCCTCAGAAAATGAGCGCCCACATTTAAATAATGACTAGCCATGTAACCTTGAGCAAGTTACTTAACCCCAATTGCTTTTAAAAAAAAAGTCACCACTCAGCAAAAGTGCAAGTCTCAGTGTGCTCCCAGACTGACTTTGATCTCCTTGCCTGACCTTCTCAACCCTTCCACTTAAGTACATTTGATAGAAATATGAACCTCTGTTACACAAATAGGAGCACATGGGCATAATATAGTGTTACAAACTAGGTAATATAACTTTTTTTATTACTAGCTAAAAATTTAGGCCAATAGAGTAAAACTTGATGCCTTTCTTATAAATATGGCATTATTTAATGATACATTTCTAGATATGCCTTGGGAGACTTTTTTCATAGCATAAAATTAAATATAAAGGCCAAATTTCAATATTTGAGTAACTTTAAAGATGTCAAAACTCTTGAAAATGCATGACTCTTCAAAAGTCTTGTAGAAAACTCTTTAAAAAAATACAATTTTCTACAATGAGAATAAAAATAGCAGCTTTTTCACAGTGCTTTCATGAGAGTCAAATGAGATAACAATATGTAAAGTACTTTATGAAGCTCAAAATGATCTATGAATGCTAGTTATTATTAAAACAAAGTGTCAGGCCTTTATTAGATTCTTGATAAATGTTTCTTGACTGACTAACAAATAAAGGTATGCAGAGATTTACCATGCTGAGAGAGAAAGGTTTCAGGCATTTAGGAAGGAATTTGATAAGAGAAAGAGAATTACTTCTTTATGGTTTATAGTTTGAGGTATAGGGTATGTACCATACAGCATTCACAATTCTGATGCTTGATTTAGAGTTCTGACCAATGTTTTAATTATGACTGTATCTGGTGGTGCACCTCTCCTCATAGTTCCACAGACTTTATGAGACAACTTTTCTTCTCCAGTTCCACAAATCTCTATGCATCTCATTAGAAATGAAGATCCTTTTCCTGGATGGCTCTCCACAGTCTGAAGCTGATTGAACTTTGTTTTTAAAGGGCTACTCAGGGATGAGTCCTTGTTAGTCCAATGATGTTTCTCATTTCTGACTAAATCAAAGCAAGGTGTTTGCATTCCCATAAAAGGATCATCAAGCGCTAATTCCCTATCACATCTGATATTATATCCTATGACTATATCAACTGAGATGGAGAGTCATTGAAAAATCAAATCTCATCTGATTTATACTCCATCCTTACTTAAATGTTTGCTATCTGAAGCAAATCCTTTTGGTCAAAGTCTACCAATCTGAAAATTAATCTTGTTTAGCAAGTATATAGTCTTACTATAGCTGGAAAGCCTTTTGAATTCAGTTACACAATCATAATAAGCAAAAATCATTTTACAAAATTCTCATAGACTATCTTGGTGCTTTCAAAGTTTTAGCTTTTTCCTCAATACAAAGATAACAAAGAAAAGAAAATCAGTCTATCAATGTATACAATAATAAAATAGTTATTAGTAAATAAACATTCAATGTTGTAGAATATACATAAAAAATCAGATTTGACTTGTAATGGAAAACACACCAGAAAACTATCCACTTGTAGCATTTTTTAAAAGAGAGAGAGAAAAATAGTGGCAGTAAGTGAATAGAGCACTGGTCCTGGAGTCAGGAGGACCTGAGTTCAAATCCTACTCACTTATCACTTACTAGCTGTGTGTCCTTGGGTAAGTCACATAACTCCAATTGCTCTGCCTTACCCCCTCCAAAAAAAGAGAGAAATACTAAGTTGTTTTTTTTTTCTAGTGGATCCCTGCAATGTTAAGGTATCCAAGATGGAAAAAATTATCCAGATGGAAAATCTCTTCATTGTGTACCAGCAAATAAATATAAGTCCCATATATATCCTCAACAAACTCCCCCCACCAATATAACATCCCCTGTGATCTCCTCTTTCTATTTCTACACGTACTAGTATATTAGATTTCCCCAGAAGGAAGCCACTGCATTTGATTCTAGCATATACCCTACAGACCAGGATACTAGATGTTACCAGAAGGATTATACACAATACTTTCTGACTATACAATTGCCTTCTTCTTTATACAGCTTACAGATCCATTGGATATTTGATGTATCCCATTCTTTTCTCTCAGTTATTATAATAGTTTTTTCATTATAATAAGGTAACTAAAATATTCATAATCTTTAAATTATGCTTTCATATCATTTTCCTGGAATGTTCAAAGCTGACTTTTACAGTATTCCACTATGGAACAATTTTTTTTCCTGGCTTATATGTAGGACAATAGATGTCTGAAATTCACCTGTGTATCTTCTATGATATTTTTAAGATTCTGATAGGCTGGAATTGGGGTACACTGAGGAAAAAGTCAGTTATAGGATTTGAAATTAATTTCTCTTACCATTTTAAATAGGGAGATTGTAATTGGTCATAAGTACATAGTATAGACTCAGCTCTTAGAGAGATGGTATAGAGCCTAGGCCACTTGGAATGAAAAAGACAGATGGTTCTCATTCTTTCTGTAACATTAACTCTCATAAGCTTTGAGTGGAAATAGAGATATATACACATATGCACAAATAAGATTCCACAAAGCTTGGTAAATAGAAGACTAGTCATGAACCAAGGAAGACAAGTTCAAGTACAATCTCTTATATAAACTAGCCCAGGTGACCCTGCAAAAGTCACTTAATCTCCCAATGCCCCAGTTAACTTATTAAGACTGTAAATTGCAAAACCAATGCTGATCTTCACTAGCAGAGGAAATTTTCTCACAGAGGGTTCTCTATAAAAATAAAATCATAGGTCTTCTCCAACTATGTGCAACTATGTGCACATACATATGTGTATGTACATTTGTTTATACATGTGTTCATATATAGTTAAATATGTACATATATGCATATATACACATATTTGAGTGTAGAAGTGGGGGCAGACTTGGAATTTCATCAGCATGAGGAACTCAGACTATGGGAACCATCTCTACTGACACAGATTGATAACTCAAGTTTAACATTCTTAGTGAGGGGTCTGGGTCACTGAGAAAAGTGACTTACTCATTGGGGTACATAGTATATAGCAGATTAATAAATGCTTTTTGATGAATGTCATAAAATCAATATGTGTCAGAGGTAAGACATCCCTCTATCCATCCCACCACACTACCTCTCTCCAAAGATCATAAATCAAAGAAAGCATACTAAATAACTGACAAATGGAGTCACAAAATGTTGCCACAGAAGGTTTGAAACATGAAAGTCATTTGAAAAATCTATCAAGATAGTCAGCTCTCTAATATTATATCACGCTACCTCTCCAAATATAAATTCATTCATTTTCTGTCTCTGTACCTCTCCTTTGTACAGTCTGTGTCTTTGTCTCTGTCTACTGCTCTCTCTCTCTCTCTCTCTCTCTCTCTCTCTCTCTCTCTCTCTCTCTCTCTCTCTGTCTCACACACACACGTGCAATACACATATATTCTTACACACACAGACATACTTCAATAAAATCTCATCTCATGCATATGAGGAAAGTGGTACACGTGACCAATAATCCTCCTTTTCTCTTGCTGAACAACTCTTGCCCATCATTGTTGCGGTTCATTATTTAATTCAAAAAAGGGCCAGTGATATCAAGGGTGATGACTTGCTTATAAATTGGATTTAAGTGAGACAGAGTTGCACAAATATCTTCCTACAAATTCTTCACAGGGAATTCAACAGAATTAGAAGCATTCTTCTAAATTTCTAATTTTCTAAATTTCTTCTAAAGTTTTTCTTTATTCTTCTAAATTTCTAAATTCTTCTAAAGAAGTGTAGAAGCATTTTTCTAAATTTCTTAACTCTCCTAGAACCATTTTAACAAGGATATCAAGGGCTTCCATCGGTTCTCTAACCTGGTGTATTACTAAATAATCTCTTTTTTAAAAAGAGAATTTGTGTTACTCTATATGTTTTTTCTATAATTTATTTTGATCTTTATAATTATCTTTCATCTAATCTTTGTGAAATAACACAGGATTTCTAAGAAATCTCATTAAAAAATGAAACTGGTTCTACTTTATCCTATTACAAAATTATTTCTCTATTACTCACAGTCTCCTATTAAGACATATACCCTATATTAGTCAGATATATGTGACAGTTTAGATGACAGTGCCCTCTGCCCTTTGTTTGGCTTTCTGTATCACTGATGAAGTTGTATAGGATTATGCCAAGAAATTTTACCAAGAAGAAATATCACACATGATATGATCAGGATCCAAAAAGAAAAAAGACTCAAGCACCAAAACATTAAAAAAAGAAAAGAAAAAGAAAATTACAAGTTTAAATACAGGTACATTTTCAAAAATGGTTTGCACATGATAAACTTTTTAAGAATAAAGGAATTAAAGATAAACAAATAATGTCCTGCTATATGCCATACGGTTGGCTTAGTTGGCTTTAAAATTCTTGATAAGGAATAATTTTTCATTTCTGCTGTTCAGCATTTGATACTAAATCTAATACTTAGGCAGTTTTGTGAAAGTATAGTTAACTTGTGTATGTTTTGCCAACTGCTCAATTACTATATTTCATGGATACCAAATACTTATTGTTATGAAAGTCAAATTCAATTTATCTACTTGACAATTTTAGTAATGACTACTTCAGCACTAAGTTTACCCTGGGATGATATACTCTATATTCTATGGTTTCCTCTCTCAGCAAGCATGAAACCCCCAAAGCACACAAACAATAAAATAAAAACCTCAACCTCCCTTCTAGCATCTAATTCTAGGCAAATGCCTCATGCGAAAAGATAAGGAAATAATTTCTGAAGCATATTTAACTCTTTATTATTAATGACATTAAAAATGATCAATCCTAAAACTCAAATCTGGGATTTAATATTGGTAATTCAACTGAAAATTATTTGTCATTTTCTTTTATTAGGATCCAAAACTTTCCTCTTTAGGTTAAGTATATTTAAAACATTACTGATTATAGGTAATATAGGTAATTTGTGCAAAACTGTGCCAGTTAACGATTCATCCATTGTAGGACACAGTTCTCCGTCTAGCACATCCCCTTCCAAGAAATTGCCTAACATCAAAAATAAATTCAATTTAAAATAAAGTACTTTATTATCCTTTATCAGAGTCATAGCTTATATGGTAAACCATCTATGTTTCAATAATGATCTTACCAATAAATTCCTAAAGTAAAATACCAGAGTCCAAAAATTATCCTGTCTAAAAAGATATGTTAAATGTTTTTTACAATATTATAGAAAACAGGTGGGTGTCATATACCTAAAACTTGAGGGAGTTTTTAATTGACAGAATACATAACAAAATTTATCATTTCAAAATTTTGATCTAAATAAAATAACAATCATGTTTTCTCTTTATACTTTTCAAAAGATTTCAAACATTCTTCACTCCATAATTCGTGAAATGGCAAATATATTATTCAAGAAATATACCTAGGGGGGTGGCTAGGTGGCGCATTGAGTAGAGCATCGGCCCTGGAGTCAGAAGGACCTGAATTCGGATCCGGCCTCAGACACTTAACGCACAAACAAAAAAAACCTAGCCGTGTGACCTTGGGCAAGTTACTTAACCCCATTGCCCTCTAAAAAAAAAAAAAAAAAGCAAAAAAAGAAATATACCTAGCACCTCAAAGACCCATACCCTATTCTGCTTTACTTTTGTTTAACTCTCTTTAGGTTTTGTTAATTCTGACAATTTTAAGAATGTGATATCATAAAGAAAGTGATAATACACAGTGTTTATTGGTAATTGTACTAAGAATTGCAAAAGTGAGACCAGAGAGAAGGTTGCTATACCAATAGGAGGATCCAGAAAGTTTTACTGGAAGCAATGACATTCAAGTTGAATTAGATCATACAAAATCCAATAAACAAATAGGAGGGAAAAATATACTGAACACAGGAAGCAAAAGCATAGAGGTAGGAAAGAACAGCGCATTATTTTGACAGCAGGGAGGAATATGGTTTGTTTGAAATTCTCTCTCTCTCTCTCTCTCTCTCTCTCTCTCTCTCTCTCTCTCTCTCTCTCTCTCCCTCCCTCCCTCCCTCCCTCCCTCCTAAATCTAATCATTTTTCTGTATCTATCACCTAGAACTTCTTCCATCATACTACTGGGCTTACTTTTTTAACCCAAGATTAGGGTTCATTTTAAACTTATAGTAACACAAGGTATCCTGTGTATAACAGAGTACAAATTGAAAAGTAGTTGATAATGTTGGCAATTATCCTATGTATATGTGTTTGGATGCTGAATTCTACTCTATAACATCCTAGGGAATTATAAAGCCACAACAAATTGAATAACTTTCTGAGGTACCAACACCATGCATCAAAGAACAACAACAACAAAAGGGACAGAGAAGCCAACACAAATTTCACACCTTGTGGTGTTACACAGGTTTGCTTACCCAAGGCACCTTTAAGGGATGTGGAAAAAGAAAGCCCTCTATTAGAAAGTCTTCCTCACCATCCATTTCTACAATCTGTTTACTTTTTATTGACATGTATATGATAGGTGATAGGTGATCTAATATTAAATTCCAAGTAGTGAGAAAATAAGTATGAATTAATTTAAAGCTGCCAGTGTAAATGATAGTGCTTTTAAACATGTAGATGTAAAATATCCTTATTTCAGGAACTAGTAAAATGTTATAAAGATTTTCTGAGGGTCTAAAATATGAAATAGTAGAGTGAACAGTATCTTTGTAAGTTGAACCAGTTCTACAGGCTTGCTAAGTTTTCCTGAAAAAGGTAAAGAAACATTTTTAATAAGAATTCAAAAAAGTTATAGAAAAATAATGTCATAGGCACTAACAGAATCAGTGTATGATTTCAAAATACCTGGGAAGATTTGCATGAAATAATGAAAGTTAAAGCAAGCTGAACCCTGAAGAATAACTTATAAAAATAAACAATTCTGAAAGACTTAAGAATTCTTATTAACCGAATGATCAATCATGATTCCAGGGGACTAACTAATAAAAAAGAACGGTGCTCACTTTATGACAGAGAGAATAAGAAATGTATTTTTGAACATTGTCAGTGTGGGAATTTGTTTTTCTCCACTGGGTTTATATGATGGGGTGGTTGTTTCTTTTCAGTGGCTAGGAGAAAGTGGAAGGGAAAAAAATGTCTGATAATTTTTTTAAAAGGTAGTAGATTAAAGTCTCCTCACTAGGGAAGTACTTAATAGTTGGAAACTGGGAGATAAAGTAGATAGAACTATTTTTAAAAGAAAAAGTTAAAATAAATATCTTTATTTTTATGCCTCACTACTTCCCTGTGAAAATTATATGGAGCTCTGAGGATACAAAGTGTAGAGGAAAGAGCATTGGACCAGAAGTCAAGAGATCTATGCTTTGTTAATAGTTATGTCAACAGCTAGCTAAGTGCTCATAGACAAGCTATTAAAATTAGGTTCAGTTTTTTCAACTGTAAAATGATGCTGTTTTATAGACAATTTCACAGAATCTCTAAGTTGGAAAAGACTTCAAAGGATATATAGTCTAACCAATACCCAAATAAGAGGTTCTCTACATTCTACCCTAAAGGTTGTCATTCGCCCTTTGTCTGAAGAATCCACCATTGCAGAAATTGCTATTTGCTGGAAGACCATAACAGTTTGGGAAAGATCTAAGTATAAACACAGATACAACAAGGATATTTGTCCTAGTTGTACATAAAATTTCAAGAGCACTAAAATTTTTAAATTTCCCTTCATTTAAGAAAAAAAAATGTTCAGAGGTAGCAAGACGAATTTATTTATGGGAAGTTACTCCACATCCTACTTCTTCCTCAAAGTGACCCCCTCAAAGTAATCCAGTCCTTGATATGGTCACACATTTTCCTTCCCTGAAATGACCTCCTCAGAAGTTGCTCTTTTTACAACTACATTAACATGAAACTTGCTCTAAGAACCAAAAAATTACTCATTAGAACTCTATTAATTTTTTACATTGAAATAAAAATCAGCTTCTCTGACATTTTTACCTGTTGATATCAATTGTGGCCTCTGGATCTAGGCAAAAGAAATCTAATTCCTCTTCCAAAGAACAACTATTCATAAACTTGAAGGCAGTTATAATGTACCCACAAAAGCATTTCTGATCAATGATAAACACTGCCAGGTCATTCAAACAACCATCATATGACATGATTACGTGATTTTCATCAACCAATCACTTTGCTTTGATAGCCTCTAGTTTTCCAAAGTATTTTTTAAAATATGGTGCCCAGATCAGAAACCAACGTTCTATAAGTGTTCTGGCATGAGTACAGTGAAACTATCATCCTTCCTCTTATTGATTATATGCCTCATTAATGAAATATAAGACAGGATTAGCAGGTTTGGGGCTATTATATTTATTGTTGATTTATACCCCTGGGTCTTATTTTCACATGAAATATGGTCTAGTCATGCTTTCCCAATAATGTACTTATTTTTTTGACAAAAACTATTTTTTATTTGACATCTGAATAAGTGTTGACTCCTCAGGACACGGCCTTTGGCATCTTTTCCAACTTATTCATCAGCTTGTTGCTCTATGCCTTTCTCAGAAACATAGATACCATCCAAAATTTTTCTGATATCCTTGTTTTTGACTGTGGTGGCCTGTTGGATCAGGGCAGCTGAGTTTGAAACAAGTTCAATATCTTTCCTTCAAGAATTAACTCATCTTTTTGGGCTTGAGAAACAGCACAAGCAACACCTGGTCTCATGCACACTCTTCGGATATATTTTTCACCCAAGAAATTTCTTATTTCAACAAGTGAGCCATTCTCTTGAATAACAACATTTATGGGGAAGTGAGCATACACAGACCTCATCTTGTAACGAAAAACCAGGGTAACGCCTTTGATCATGTTTTGTACATGGCTACAGATTGTGCGCACGGTTGCAAGTTCTTTTCAATTTCCCCACCACTTGTCTACCCGAAGCCTTTTTTTCTTCTTTCCAAGGAGACTGAGCTCAACATTGATATGACTGAAATCCCTACGGAGGATTCCTCTGGGCCCTTTCACAATAACTGTCCGACCCTTAAGAGAGATGTCAACATTTTCTGGGATGTCGACGGTCTGGTTGCTTAGAATGGTCTTCATTCTGGTAGTGAATGGGCCAAAGCCCAATAATGTACTTATGCAGGTGATTTCTGAACTCGTGTTATATTTAGCACTAGTAAATTTCATTTAGATTTGGTCCAATCATCAAGACTGCCTAGATACATGAGCAACACATTACTTGTTATTTGTGTTAATTTCATATTTGGTAAACATGCCTTCCATGCCTTGATCCAAGTTACTGCCAAAATGTTTGAATGTTACAGGACACTCTACTAAAAGCCTTTTTTTAATGACATTGATTCATTATAATCACTAGCCTTTGGATCAACATCTTGCAGTTTTCTTTCAACTATAGAAGTTGATCATTCTATAGTCTAATGAGACTTCATGAAGAAGAAAAAAATAGATACTACAAAAGTTACAGATTGAATTATTATAATCATTGAGTATCAGAAGGGGAAATATGTTTACATAGTAATAAAAATCAAGATCTAAAAGATATTGAGACTATTTATGAGAGAAATTAAATCATATATTTAGAAACAGACTCATCAAATATTCCATTTAATAAAGTGATAAATAGTATTTCCACCCTTTTAAAAAAAGGATTGAGTTGGATAGTTCTATAGCATCTGGCCCCATCAATATGCAAACAAATAATTCTGGCTCTTTGGTTATGCCATTCAAGTGACACATAGAAGGCAGTAGAGTTTAATGCTAAATAAATGGAATAATCTGGCCAATTTACTTGACTTCTAAGTGTTTTAGAAAACTCTATAAGGTAAAAGTTACAGAGAAGGCACCAATCTGCAGTGATGGACAGAGCATTCTCTTTGGGAAAGTCATTAACACAATGAAGTTACAGGTCCATTTACTATAACTATATATAAGATAACCTGGTATATGCACTCAAGTCACAATTTTCTATACAGTAGTCAATGCATTATTTAGCACCATTTGCCATATCACCATCTGTCGTGTTCATAATAATTAATGCCAATTCATATGGAGAAAAGGAGGAGAAATGGCCATATAAACCTGTAAAATAATTGTCATGAAGGATAACAGTTCTAATAAAAAAAAAGTACAAAAATGATGGCAGAATTGTCCTAAAATTCAAAAACGGAAGTATCATGGCAGAGATTTAGTAATGTTAAGAGCCCAGTATGTTAAAAGTGCTAAAAGTGGAAAACAGATTCAGGTTTTTCCCCTTTACAGGAAGATTTTTTCCCCCTTTATCTCCCAGTATTGCAGGGTGACTGCAAGGGAAGATAAATAACTTCATTTCTACAGAAAGAAATGGGAAGCATTAGGTATTAGACACAGTTTTGGTGTGTGTGTGCGGCACTGTTATACTTGGAAAAATGGCTAGGATGTGTACACACATTCAGCATTGAATGAGAGGTAATTGGTGAATGACAGTGTGTTCTAGGGTTACATTTACAAGAAAATAGGACTTGAATTAGAGAGGAGATAGTTGCCAAAAAAGTGTATTTTAGGAGTTACCTAATGGGGCAAGTAAATTAGATTAAGTACTGAAATGGGAAACCTTTGGCAGCATAGGTATTTAAGGTATGTACATGACATCCAGGCATGTGGCACAGCTACAAGGGCCCCTCCATGTACCATATTCTAGGATAGAATGAATAATGATGAAAAACCTAGAAGATGAGATTTTTGTCTAATATAATTTACATGAATCATGAGTATCTGAGATAACTTGTAGGTTTCTATTTTGTAAAGAAATTGCTGGGGGGAGAAAGTAGAAAACAGAAGTAAGAGATTTAATGAAAAATAAAATATATGTCCAGGATATCTATATATCAATACACAGAATCCTGTTAAAGGAAACTCAGCATTTTAACACAAGGTAAACAAAGAGGTCCCAGCAAAATCTGATAGGACAGAACCAAGGATTTTTATGACATAGTAGTGACTTAGAGTCAAGAAAACCTGGATTCATATTTCACCTACAAACATGAACAACCCTGGATAACTCACTTAAGGAGTATGATTCTCATGTATAAAATGAAGATAATAATACTTACAGTAACAACTTCATGGGGTGCTCTAAGAACCAAAAAATTACTCATTAGAGTCTCAAATGAGATAATCTAGGTTAAAGCACTGTAATTTTTTAATATCACATAAGTGGCAGTTATTGTTAGTAAAAATAGGGCCATAGGATTTTAGAGCTTTACAGCATTTTAGAAATCACTGTACATTAAAAAGATACAGAATCCTTTATGGAAACCCATAAACCAATGAGTAGAACTGTGGTGGATAGTATTGGGCAAGAATAAAAGGGAAGAAAAACTAAAGTGATATTGTTGGGAGAAGATGCTATAGGCCATCAAGCCATTTAGAAAATATGAATGACAATCATAGTTTCTAGAACATTGGGCCTAGGGTCAGAAAGACCTTAATTCAAATCCAGCCTCAGATACTGACTAGCTGTGTGACCCTAAGCAAATCACGTAACTTGTTTGCCTCAGTTTATCTGTAAAAATGGAAATAACTGTACCTAACTTCCAGGGTTGTTGTGAAAATCAAATGAAATCATATTTGTAAAGCACTTAACACAGTGTGTGGCACATAGTGAATGCTATGTAAATGTTAGCTATTATTATTAACTAGGTCAGAGGCAAAGTGTATTATGGTTGTGATAAGAGAATTCAACAATTCAGACATTTTCTGAAAGTGCTATTTGTTTAAAAGCAAATGTTTTTTAGCTTTTTTTTTTCTCTGCTGACAATTTTGTCAATAATAATATGAAGGAGCAAAAAATTACCCTGGACTTAATTCTGACCAAGAAGAATAAATTGGTTGGTAATATAAAAGATAGTTATGCAAGTAGGAACAATACCTCACCAAAAAAAAAAAAATTAATGTGAATCTATAAGAATAGTTTTACAACTCTGCCCACGAGGGCCCAGAGCCAGACTTTAGGGACAAATGCATTCCACTCCATCCCTGGACTGCAGATCTTTATAGTGGTTAACATCTTAATATTTAATCAATAAACATTAATTAAATGCCTATTATTTGCTAAGAATTGTGCTAAACACTATGTGTGTGCATGTGTGTACAGCTATGCCCCCCCCTTTAGAATGTGTCTGTATGAATGTATACTTATCTCTCCCATTAGAACTGCTTAACTTTTATATGTGCATTCCCAGTGTCTTATACAGTACTTGGAATATAGTAAGAAAATAAATTAATTGATTATAAAGTTCCAAATACATCAGAATACAAGGTGGTTCCTCTCTAACAGTGGAGGCCAAACCCCAGGGAATAGGATTCTTCTACCTAGATCATGCCCAGTCCATAGTCACACAAAGGTGGACCAAGGAATTTGAAGAGGTTATAGGTCAGGTCAAGTAGGCTACTTCAAATCAACCTGTCAGAATTCTTACTATAAAATCTCTGGACCTTCTCAAAGTCATCATGACTAGAACTAATTAGAGAGTTATGGACTTCTGAAATAAGATGTAATTATTACTATTAAGTTAAAGATGAATTGTCACTTTTTACTGATGGAGTGTGCTATCACATTAGGAGTTCCACACACCAATTAAAGGGCCAAATGAGAACCCCACCTCCAAAAAAAGTTCTTGTTTTGTATCATGCAATTTTTTAAAATTTTATTTTTATTTTAAGCAAATAAAAAGACAGAAAAGAACATTTCCATGTACACAGCAAAACATAAAAGGAGGATCCAGTATAAAACCATGAATTTCCATTTCATCATTTACTTAAAAAAAAAACTATGTAATAAATACTACACATCATTTTCAAAACTACCCTGCTTTTCTGTGCTTCCTTCCAAGTTTTCTTTTGTTTTCTGCTGTGCATTTTTTTCACGTCCTATAATCCTTAAAGATTTTATACACAAACTCTAGAGGGAAGAACAGATTGCTAATAAACAC
Source organism: Gymnobelideus leadbeateri (assembly GCA_011680675.1). Taxonomy (NCBI): domain Eukaryota; kingdom Metazoa; phylum Chordata; class Mammalia; order Diprotodontia; family Petauridae; genus Gymnobelideus; species Gymnobelideus leadbeateri. The sequence goes on along the minus strand of WOXC01002696.1, from coordinate 298,032 downwards.
AAAACAAAAATCACTTTATGTGATATTAATACAACAAATGTCAAAATCCAAATCTAAATATTCCTCATTGTGATATTAACCTTGAATGCTGAAAACTTGAGGTGTAAATCTGAGTGTATTAGTAATAACATAAAACCATTCCCACAATTCTTCCACTTATTTCTGGGATTTTACTGCTAAAATTCTAGCAAGGAGTGACAAGATGTGTTTGTTATTATTGCTTTGGGAGCACAAAACCCCATCAGTATCTCACTAAGTAACATATTTTCCAAGTAAGCCTCATTGCTAAGTATTAGCACTCCCTTGGGCGCTGATAATTATATAAATATACCTGAAACTACTCTGGGTAAGGTGAGTCTAATACAGAGAGATACTGATACTCTATATATTTGAGTAAACATTAACATAACCTCACTTTCTTTTTTATTATCCTCAATATAACAACTGTTTTCCTTTTTTTCCCCCAAGAATAAGAAGTTACAACAGAAACTGCAATGACAATGTCTGTTTTCCCTCTTTCCCAACCCTAAATCATTGTGTGCGAGCGCCTGCACAAACATGTACTAATAATACAGCGATTCAGGCAGAAGTTAAGGACAGAATAAATAAATTGGCCTGAAAGCCAATTCTCATTCCAAACCACTGGCCAGGCAAATTGTATCATCGCATAACTTCCTCAAGGCCAGACCCAATTCTCTCCAGGTCCCTACAATGCTCACATTTTATTAGGCCTGGAATACATTCCCTCCAAATCTCTGCCTTATGTAACCCTTCTTTTCCTTCAAGACCCACCTCTGATGCAACCACTTCCATGCTGATGGACCTCTTTGCTGATCCATCCCCCTCCTCACCCTCTGAAACCTGAATCTGAGGGTTTTTTTTTCCTTTTCAGGTTTCTCATATCACTTCATCTGAATCTCTTCTTTATAATTATCATATTCTGTTTCTCATTTTACAACTTTGTTTATATTTTTTATTCTTGCTATTTGTTTAGAAGTGCTATATGGGGAGATGCCATTTACCATCTCTGTAGCCCCAATGCCTCACACAATTGCTTTTTACAGAGCAAATACTTAAATGTGTTTGAATGGAGCTGAGATTCATTGAAGAGGGACTAAATACTAGGAGAAAAACTCAAACCACATGCCCTTCTCATGATAGGCCCACAGTAGAATCCTTAATACATGAAGAAAAGGAGTTGAGTTGATGTTCTTAAATCTCTGAGAGATTAAATACAGCTCTATAATTTTACTGATGAGAAAACTGAAGCAAAAACAAGCAAACAAACCATAAAGTACCTCATCCAAGGCCAGATGATTCTAAATTTCGCTAGTATTTACATTGTGCTTTAAGGGTTAAAAATTGTTTTCTATACATTACCTCACTTGTGCAGCACAACTGGAAATAGAGTCTACTTCTGCTGTGCTAATCTTGAACTAAATTTTCTAGGCTATTTTCTATTGCTAAAATGAATAATTAATACCTAGTCAGTAGTTTCTAATCATGTTTAAAAGGCTCATGCTTAACCAAAAAAAAAAAAAAAAGCAAAACTGAGTCCCCCCCAAAATTGGGTGACAAAGTATAATATTTCTCACCTGGCTCCTACAACAAGTTCTTTCTGTCCTGGGTCAAATGTTAGCTGAGAGAAATCCACGGCATTCTTCGCTCTGAACTCATGTAACCAGGGGACAATTTCTAAAGGAAGGAGAAAAAGAATAAAAATCATCATCCTAAGTGCGGTAGATCAGGTAGCAAATATTACATTTCACATATGATTTGAAGGTTCCCTGATGTAATCATTTAGGGGCCAAAAGGAGTCTTCACCAGCATGTCACATAATCCACACTGTGGACCTGTAAAACAAAAGGGGCAGTCACCCAATAAATATCAGACTGAAGCATCCATGTTTCATTCTGATTTACAAGCCAGATGTATGTTTTTCTTTAGGCCCTGGACTGTGCAGAAAATAACCCAATACACACATGATTCATTGGAAGACAACTGAATGGGGACAAAAACATTTCCTGTGCAACTCAAATAGAAATAGCAAAAGACTTAGAAAATCACAATGAGGCTCCTCAGGAAGAAATTATAAAACAAGTGAGAAATGTTTGCTTTTTTTTTCTAAGTGAATATTTTATTTCCTTGCCCACTGGGTTTCTCCTGCTCGCTAGTTTAAATAGCCTAGGATAGGGACATGTTGACTCCTCTCTGAATGGAGAAGAGACAGTTAATTTTACCCATACTTTGCATTCTTTCTAAAGCAAGCCAGATAATAACCTCTCCCTACAGGGACAGGTTCCTCAGGCACTCATATTACTGCTGCATAGAGTCACTACTGAATGACCTAAACTCTAGAATCACTCTATGGTAAAAAATCTAGCTTGCAAAGACAACATCATGTATGAAGTTTCATTCAACTCATTCTGGGTTTCAAGGAACTTGTCAGTAAGCTGTTTGATCGTCACAAGTTATTGTCTTATTATTTAGTTGTTAACTTGATTTGTTTCTATTTGCATATTGCATCTTTTGTTTCATTTCACACTTGCTAAACAAACTTGCAGCAGTTATAATAACAGCATCCTTTAGAGAGAAAGATATGATACAAGAAAAATTCAATTACTACAAGTACCATTTCCTAAAAGTGGGTTGCATATAAAAGGAATATTTCCATATCCTAGTAGAGCCCTCAAAAAAGGGTGTCTGTTAATGTAGTTAAAATAAATTCACTACAAGGAACAATCTAGAACAACCAGTCATTTCTGGAAATGAATGGGGAAAAATTATTAATCCCTTGCTATTTTCCAATAACTGAGGTTACAAACTTGTTACAAAAACCAGACTATCCACACTTTCTAGTAGCTTGTATCCAGATAGAATACATTTAGGGAGGTGGTGGATAGAACAATGTTTTGGTCTAAGCCTTTTCACAGGTGATGATAGTGTTCGTCTAATTAAATTCTCTCTCTTTCTCTCTCTCTCACACACAGTCTGGGTTAAGTGATTTGCCTAGGATCATACAGTTTCTAAGTCTTAGATTTGAACTCAGGTACTCCTGACTTAAGGGCTGGAATTGTATTGACTTCACCACCTACCTGCCTCTTATTGAATTTCTTAGAGCAAGAGGTGGAAAGCATGATAGTAGGGAACCCATGGGGTTGCAGGGCAAAGAGTGTCTAGGATGAAGATGAAAATACAGAGTGCCAAAGAGTTGAGAACCAAGTATCTTAGTAACTCCTTGTCATTGTCTCTGTAGATTTAGATTAAAGGAGAAAGCAGCATGGTCCTAGTAAGGAAAAGGAAGGTCTTAGTACTCAAAAAGATAATTTTCTTTAATGAAACTGTTGGTATAAATGTTGGCATTTTAAAGTTAATAGGAAAACTAATCAATATGTAGGTTTATTTGTATCTTACCATATATATAAAGCACTTTTGACTTTTTCAATCGTGTCCCATCTATTATTTTATTTCATAACAACAAGAATTTACAGGAGTACTAGGCATAAGGCTGTTACCACTGTTATACTGTAGCTTTGTGCTGCTGTTGTTGTTTTAAACTAGACCTCTGATTTCATTGGTATAGTGAGATCCCAGGGTGGAATTTCCTGTAAGATTGACCTTCTCATCAACTCATCATCTTATAGGGTAGCCTTGAACTTCTGAGAGTTTCAAGTAATATACATGAGCTAATGTAACTAGTATGTGTCTACTGCAGACTTGAACCCAATTATTCCTAACTCTAAGTAGAGTTCTATCCATGAGGCAACAAGTTGCCTCTAGACATGTCTTCTCAGAAATAAGAAGAATTGGGTGAGGAAAATAAAGTTGAAACAATTGTCCAGCCAGTCTGTATGTATAAAGAGACAACATTAGTCACCATGTTTAGTCATGGGAAGGATGTTACCAGTTAAAAAAACAAAATGAGACATGAAAGAATCTTGGATTATTTTTAAGGCAGCTGGCATTTTTGATAGAGCAAAAAGTCAGAGGAGATAAGCCTCAAGATCTCAGAAAAAGTGTTTTCATTGTCTGTGGGTCCTGGGAAGCAGTTGTACCTGATTTTAACTTTTCTCTTTCTTCCTTGGTGTGCTGACCAGTAGGCAGAAAATCTGGAAAGCAGCTTCCCTTGTCTAGATACCTTCTGTGCTGTGACATCAAGGGTTACTGTCCCCAAAACTCAGGGTCAAGGACTGAACCTGTAATGATGTTATTCTCAGAATAGGATGGAGGAGGGCACAGAGGTCATTTACCCAAACCCAAATCTGAAGAAAAAAAATATAGAGTATCCTTGACAAGTGATAATTCAATTTCCACTTGGTGTCTTCAAGCATAGAAGGAGATAAAGAAGAGCAAAGAAAGGAATATACAACCTGTTTCCAGTATTTTGAACATAAATTTCAACCAATCCACTGAATACAGAGAAATAGCATTGCATAGTATATAGAAGTAAATAAAGGACCAAATATGGAATCAGAAAGGCCAGGGGCTCAAGTAAAGCCTCTGACAACTGCCCCCTACTTGACCATGTTCAGGTAGCTAAACCACTCAGTCCCTCCAACAAACTCTCTAAAACTACAATTTATAAATCAGTTGCTTATATGCATGTAGGAGAATTTCCAAACCAAGAACTCCCCAACACTGATGAAATTAGAGGTCTACCATTCCCTGCCTAACCTACAAGGGAAGAGATTATATTATGGATAGTTGTACAGTGGAAGGAAAAATAACCACTGGATTTCAGGTCAGAGGTCCCAGGTTTAAATCATGGTTGTGCCATTTTGTGACCCTGCACAAGTCATTTCCCCTCACTTGGTTCTCTACTTACTCATTTTTAAAATGAAAGGGTTGAACTGTATAACCTCTAAAATCCCTTCCAACTCTAAATATGTGATCCTATGATCTGTAACTTCATCACATTGGAAAACTCACTTTTCCACTGATACTGTTTGACCTTTGGTCTTAGAAAGTTATCCAGGTTAACTGAGAGGTAAAATAACTTATTTGTGATCATAATGTGACAAAGGTAAATTCAGGTTTTCCTCACTGCAAAACAGCCAGCCAACCCTTATTCTATACACACTGCTTTTAATGTCTCTCAGTGAAAGGAAAAAAGGACAAAATCTGCTTACTAATTGCATATAAAGAAATAATGACAAGGATGAATCAATAATTTCGAGCCTTAGGAACTTAAAAAAGTATGACAATTACTGAAATATAAAACTCAAGGCGCAAAACTCATTGAATGGGTGGAGAAGAGAGAATTATACATATATATATATACAAATTTATATATATTTAATTTTAGTCTATATTAATAATATATGAATATATATTCATATATTATGAATATATCCATATATATGGATAGGGGAACATCTAGTTGAATATGTCCAGCGTATGTATATTCATTGCCAATGACAGGATTTTAAAGGTGGAAGATAGCTCAAAGATTAATCCAATGCACTCATTATAGATACGGAAAATTGCAGTAGTATTCCTTTTGCCTAAAGCCAACCAACTGATTAGTGGTAAAGTCATGTGGTAACTTCTAACCCCATTATCTATTTATTTTTAGCTAAACCATACAGCCTCTAGAGTCCAGGAGAAAGATCAGTTTTTAAGATGTAAAAAGAGGGAAAAGATAATAGTATCACAGAATACATGAAAAAAAGTTGGTCATAAAAGGTTATGTGGAGATGCCAATTGGATCAAATGCAATAGACACTAAAAGCAAATGAAGATGAAAATGTCATTGGACTGGGAGATGAGGATGTCAGTGGTGATATTCAAGATATCACTGGTGATCTTCTGGAAACTTGTTTCAATGAAGGGATGAGGGCCAATAGTTCCTAGCTGCATGCTGAATGCTGAGCATAGCTCACAGGTTTTAAATGCTAGGACATGAATATATACTGGGTTGTACTTTGTTATCTGGAATTTAATATAGCCTCTCTAAATGGCTCTGTTAAACCTAGGAATGTGAATAAAAGTTTTGGTTCATTATCTACTCTGAGATATAAAATAAATATAAATGTCTTAATGAAATTTATCCTGTGAATTTGGCCTATGTTGAAGCTTATGTCTTTAAATTAGTAAAATTGTAGAATCCTATTACAATTGGACTTAATATTTATAGATCAGCACTTCAAAACATATCCTTTCTCTACCACTTACTACCCATAGGATCACAGATTTAAAGCTGATAAACAACTTAGAGGTTATAGAGCCCAACAGCTTCATTTTATAAATGAAGAACCTGAGGTGGGAAAAGGTTGGGTGACTTTCTCACTGTCACAGAACTAGTCAATATCTGAGGCAGGATTTTAACTCAGTTCTTCCTGATTTCAAGAGCAGTGAGCAATTCTAGTTTAGATCTTCTTAAACTCTGATCTTGACTTTGCCTGATTGGTATATTGGGGATAACACTTATATCACCTAATATATTAAGCACTGTGTAAAGGATAAAGTGCTAGCTACAAGTAAACTAGTAGCAGCAGTGCTGAAATAATAGTAGGTCCTATTTAATATTCTAAACCTAGAATGGAGGTGAATAGCAGCAAGCACCCCAGCATACCCAGGATGGTTGCTAGCACAGATTCTCACAACTGACTTTCTAAAGGAAAGCAACTCAAAATGGGTTAACAATCTTACTTTAATCAAACATATATCATTTACCTAGTTCAGGTGGAAAAGGTCAGCACCCCAAACTTCATAGAATAAAAACAGAAGTTACAAGCAGACAAAAAAAAAAAAAGACAGAGAAACAAATCAGCAGACAGGGCTTCCAGCTGGCTGACCATTACATCCATAGCTAGTTAGTTACCAGAGAGGGTACCCAGTTACCATCTGGGTTTTCAAAGCCAGAATCTCATCTGGCCAAATCACACAAACTCTTCCCAAAGTGACCCCCAAAGCAAAACTTCACATAGCCTTCTCCTGGAGCAGAGAATATCACAACCCTCTTGACCTACTGCCCATTCATAAAGTAACAAGGTATAGGCGTTCCTGAAACACAAGCTTCCCGCCACAGGCTCCATGTGACCACATTCAGCCTACTAGGGGGCACAGTATATTTTCAAATCAGGGAAGGTTCTCAGATTCACTTAAGCCTATCAAGGGGCCAAGGGGCAGGGAAGATCTTCAGATTCCCATTAAGTGCTAATTCTACTTACTGACACCACAATATTTCAGTGTCACTGTAACCAAAAAACTCACTTCAAAAAATGTTATAATAGGATGAATCAATTATTATTTTCAATTTTCTCCATGCAATTTTCAAAAGTTTCCTAAACTTTTGATCATCAAATTCTATCCCATGTATATATTTTGAAAGATTTCTTTGTTTTAATCCTTTCAACCTAACTTCCTAGAACCCTTAGTTAAAATTCTAGATTTAAATTAAGACAACAGTCAGAGAAATCCTTGAAAAAACTTAATCTCTTTTAGAAGTCATTTGAGGAAAAAAGAAAGAAGTCATATGCAATCCAAAGAGGATAGTGACAGCCACCAAAGAGGTTTCCAGTGCATGATACATATTTCTGTAAGGAATCTGTTTTAGCTGTCATTCTAATAATACTCCCTCAATTTTTTCAAAATAACACTATTCCTTTCATATTCTTTCAGTCCTGGTTAACTGGCAATCCTTTTGTTCAACACCCATCGATCTCTGGTAAATTCCCAATGGTAGCTATTCTAACCTACTTCCACTCTCTTTAAATTAGAATTCAATCCTGTTTCACTACCAGAAGATGACCTCTAATTCAGAGGTAGAAAAGGTGATTGAGTAAATGTTCCTCATCTACCATAACATCTCATTCAAAAATATTTCACATCCATATTCATTTTGCTCTCCAGTCTCACCAATGTTCTTTCTTCTCTTCCAAGGAAAACTAGCTACCAATACTTTCTAATCTAAGTCAATTCACTGAATATTTATTGAATGCTTACTAGAGAACAGACACCATGCAGGAGATGCCACATCAAATGAGACAAGTCCTTGATCTTATGTAGTTTATGATCTCATGTGAGTGATAAAACATGTACACAATCGCTTATAAGAAATTTTGAGGAAGGAAGAAAACTTTAAGGCTCCTTGGAAAGGGACACCTGATCTGAACCTTGAAGGAAGCAATGAATTTCAGCAGTTAAAGATAGCCAGATTGTGGATTCAAATCTTCAGTCTTTTGTTCTGGCAAAATGGTGGGTGTCACTCTGCCATAAAGATAACTGCTGCTTCAAGGATGATTGCTGAAAGGAATAAGTACACTCCCTTGGATCAGTGCACTGGGACAAAGCCCTGTTAGCTTTGTGCTAGTTATGGTTTTGACTAAACACCATAGGTCAGAATCCCAGATGGTTTTTCGAATAGTTGTGCATAGCCCATAATCTTTAATGCTTGAACACTGAGGCAGGATTTATTCTATACTGAGGAAGAATAGGTTTTTGCCTATGTACTATCAGTGGAAGGGTGTCAAAAAGCCTTATCTTCTCAAAAGTATCTCTTCCCTAGCTAACTATGGTGTCACACTGTCTGAATGAATGAACTATTGTATTAACAAAAAAAAAGAAGATAACTGCTGCTTGCTGATTTTTAACAACATCCCTTGAGAAGTAAAGAAATCAAAATAGAGAAATTATATTAATAACTTGACAAGACCCTCAGAATCAAGTCAACATGTATTTTGATGCATGGTGACTTCTATGCAACTGTAGGCAAACAGAAAGACAACAAAAACCATGCCAAAGAATATAATCCAGGATGAAGAAATTAAAGTGTCTGAAGACTTTTTGATGCCTCAGAAGTCTCAGGAATGGTCATCATGATTACATTTTCCAAGGAGAGTCAGAAGACTGGAGAAAGGACAAGTTCCAAATGACATAACAAAAAATCAAATTTACCATATATAAACAGATATGAAAATACTATTTGCTTACATAGTTCTCATTTCATATTTAGCTCTCTCTGTTGATTTATTGACTGCTAATGACAAAGGTCAAAGTAAATAGCAAATTACCAGGAAGGAGAAGAGGAAAAAAAGAGGCTACTCTCAATTACAGCATTTCCAGCCTATCCAGTTTAAACAAACCGCTTCTTAAACTGGCAAAAGACAAACATAGCTATATTAGTTCTATGTCAACTTCGTAATCAAAATTAGCAGATGCAAAACATTCATCAGAATGAAAAGTCCAAAAAGAGCCTCAGCCAATAAGGCTTAATCGCCCCACCAAGTGGAGAGACACAGCAGCCAAGGGTAACAATTATTTAAAATACATTCTCATTTGAAAAAAACATTACAGAGGAAGATGACAGAAAACTACCAACAATATTTCCTCAGAAAACATGGAAAAGCAGTTTAAAAGAAAATGATCCAGCAAAGAATTTACTGTATGATCCAACTAAACCACATCATCATGAAAGTATCTGGGGATGAGAAACAGAATGGAACTTATCTAAAGCCTTTCCATACTTAACTATGACCAACACATTTGGACTTTACTGTATCAGCACATGATGTGAGGAAGCTGCAATGCTGTTTAGATAAATGAAATTGGTTGGACCATGTCAGGAAGTGACATCATTTTAAAGACTCTCAAGGAGCAGTGGTTTAAATATATCAATAAAGGGGAAATGTCAAAAGAATGTAACAAATTCCATAGTGAATGTTTCCACCAAGAACACAATACAAAAAGAGGAAATAGAGCCATGACCCATATATAACTATCTTCTAATACCTATAAAAATCTTTCTGAGAGCACTCAATGCAAAAGAGAGTACAGACTTACCAAAATCTTGAAATGAGATTTTCTGTAATTGACTATATCATTAAAGTAAAACTGAGACCTGGAAAGAAAAACTTAAGATTCAACTGTACCTGTTATCTGATATTTTCATAAAGCAATTGACAAAGGACAATAAAATCTAGCAATTAAGACTTTCTTTAAGAAAAAGATATAGCTAAGTAGATAAATTTCTTAAAGGGTCTTCAGAGAGATGCTTTCTATAAACTAAGGTAGAAAACAAGATGAATGTCAACCTTAGGTGTTTGACAGTGGCATGAATACATATGAAAAAAATTTTTAAAGAAGAATCTCCTATTCATTATAACATTCTCCAAAGGTACATATTTGCAAGTGTCATTCTAGTGATACCAATAAGTCCTATAACTTTACAAAACAAATCTATGACAAAGCTAATGGCATTAGTCTAATCATGCCAGGAAAATAAAATGTATAAAAAACACATATTAACCCAATGAGGAAATGCTCCAGGGATAACATTCTGCTAAATGTGCTGACGTGTCTGTGTATAAACACATCCTGTAACATATATAAGGGTGTATTATGTATGCCCATGCATATGTATGAAAGACTGGTCCTATAGATTAATATTGAATTGAGTTCAGAAATGAGGAGGAGAAGAAAAGATTAGACTGGATCACAATTAGAATATTGTGCAGTGATTTCCATGATGCCAAACCATATATTGCAAAAGCCAATTTCTCAAACATCAATTTTATTCTCGTGGGGTTACATGACTGTCACTCATAAAACAGCATGATCTCTGAAGCACCAAAATGTCAAGTAATACAAAAGGCAATGAAATAATGTATGGTGAATTTAAGTAAGCTGAAACCTCTAACCAATAATGATTTGAATATTAGGAATGTAGAGTAATCACAGAAGGCAAGTGCAAATGAAAAAGGAAATAAGATGGCCTCATAATGAGAAATAGGAATAATAAATGGACAACAATTGGTACTCTTCAGAAATATAAGCGATATAAACAACTCCCATGTGTTACATTGTTTCTCTTTTGAAGAATTCTAGAAATACATGGTAGAAAAGAGTTATATAAAATGAAAAGCCATGGATAGGTTGTCAATTTCCCTTCTGGAGAGTGTACCCACCTCCATAAAATAATTTATTCATCCAAATATAATCATGCATGTGTGTGTATGAATATATATATATATATAAAGTACCTACTATATGCCAGGCTCTGGAAATATAAATATAAAGGTAAGATCGTCTCTCACATCAATAAGTTTATTTTCTACTGGAGGGATATAACATGTCCATAGGCCATATGTGTGTGTGTGTGTGTGTGTGTGTGTGTGTATAAAATAACTTCAAAGTGATTGAAGGAAGCCACTAATCATAGCAGGGGGTGGGTGGAGGTATATGAAAGGCCTCTTGAAGTACATGGCACTTAAACTGCATCTTGAAGGAATCCAAGTGGTCAAGATGAGGAAGAAGAGCATTCCTTCCAGGCTAGGGGCGGGGGAGGGGGGGGCGGAGTTGAAATAAAGGCAAAGAGGAAGGAAATGGTATGCGCAATGAAAGGTCCATTGAAATGTGCAATGAAATGGGATTGTGTATTTTCTGCTAAAGGCAGTAGGGAGTCACAGAAACATCTTAAGCAGAGGAGTAACCCATGCCTCATGTGTTATATGGAGAATGACTTGCACTGGGAAAGGATCTGAGTTAAGATGAATAATTATGAAATTCTTGTGATAATCTACATGATAGATGATATGTCAATAAAGGATATGTTTTTCAAACATTAATCTTTTGTATGTATTTATTCTGTTTAATATTTTCCCTTGATTTTCATCTATGTCTTACCTACTACCAGATAGTCTATAAACATGTTTATAAACTAATAATAATAATATTTATCCTCCAAAATTTCTATCACAACTACCACTTAGCACAATCACCTATTTGGTTTTTTGTCTAAATGTTCAGATTTTACTGGCATAAAAGATTAGAAACTGGCATAATTAATTATATTGACATTAAATCCATAAATGATTTGGGTGAGGTACAGTCTCTGACCCTCAGTTTTCTCATCTATAAAATGAACAGAGTAAACTAAATGTTTTCTGCTGGTATCTTCTCTAATAATTTTTATTATTTTTATTTGAACCATCCATCTACATTGGACATCTCTTCAACTATTTGATCAACTGAAGTAATATTTTAAAGCATTTAACATGGTGCCTAGTACATTAAAGGTGCTTAATAAATGTGCAGTCCCTTCTTTATTCCCTTTTTTAACCTTTTATTTCTGTCACTATATTTTACATTGGGCATTCATATCTCTAAATAAATTAATTCTCCAAATTTAAAGATTTTATTGCAATTCCTGCTCTAAATTGATTACATTTTCTTTTTTTGTTGCTGTTGTTAGTATATAAGAATAGAGGGTTATCTTTTTCCTGATGTCATATCCTACAATCCTTTTTCTCACTTTTTGTTTTTTCTAGAAACAAGTAGAGTTTATAGGTATACTATCATGTCATCTAAAAATTACATATCTATATCTGTTACTTTATTTTTCATGTTAATTCTATTTGATCTACTTCAATAAGTTCTCTGTTAAGTGCATCCTTTGTTCAAGATTCTCTTTTAAGGGCAGTCATAGTATCTTCTGTTCCCTCCCCTCCCCATTCTAATACTATATCAAATGAAAGACTAAGCTTCTGAAGGTTATCAGTCTACCAATGGTCCCATACTCAAAGCCTTTCCAGTTTGGGAGCATCAGATGATGCATCCATTCTGACATTCCTTTGTGACATTGAGACATTAGAATAGAATTTTAGTAGCAGATACTCTAGACTACAAAGACAATATATGGGTAGAGCTTAGCAAACACGAACCATAAGTGTTAATATTACTAAATATATCCTTTGGCATATATCATATTAAATGATTTAACATCATTCAATTAACAAAATAACATAGTTTCTCTTGATTTTAGAAATTATTGCTTTTATGATCTTTTCGTAGATAATACTGATTTTTCTCTTAAAAGCTATTTGGCAAAGTTAAGCCAGAATTTTGTTTAAAATGTCAACAGTACTAAGGAAAAGACCAGCACTTATCCCCTAAAAGAATCCAAAACTCACTTTTTGGGGAGGTGCCAGGGTATTTGACCACATTTCATCCATGTGGGGAATTCCCTTAAGCAAATTGGCAACTCATTCACAGCTCATAATATTATTTGTTCCTTGAGATACTCAGAGATTAAATTACTTGAACACAGTCACACAGTCAGCATATATGAGAAGCAGGACAGTCCTTTATCTCTATGCTACACTGTCTCTCTCCAAAGGATATGTCAAAGAAAATCATTTAAATACCTGACAAATAAACAGAGCTACAAAATGTTGCTTCAAGAGTATATTACACATATTTCTAAAATATAAAATTTATTCCAAAAATCTGTCAAAATATTAGATCAGAATTAATGTCCACCCCCAGGCAGAAGCTTGTAGCATTTACATTGTCCAGAGAACAATTTAACTTGTCTAGAGCTGCTGAGCAAGGCAATGCTTCCAATGTAGCCTAAGTCTGGATCTCTGTAAGTATAACTTCATTACTCACCATTTCAAATGTGAGTAAATTAAACAAAAAGCGAGATGACAGCAGGCCTGCAAAGAATGCATAGGAGATTTGGTTACTATACTAGAAACCAATCTCATGTGACAAGAAAAAAGGCAAAGGCTATTGGAAGTCTATATAAGGCCATGAATCAATATAGGAATGTTCAAAGAAGATTTAAAATGAAGGCCTAAAGCTTATATCATCTTTCTCATGACATTCTGTGTTAGACTGCTCTGTATGTGTCAGCATACAGAGCATAAATAAAAGTAATGACGATCACATGGGTATCTACAAAATGACCATACTATAGTAAATCTAAAACTCAGATATGCTTACAATTCAGTGTTTGGAAAATTTAATGTGGGCAAAGCAATCAAGAATTCCTCAATGCTGTTTTTATTTTTATTTTTGCAAATGGATGAAGTCTTTCCCATGAACCCACTTCATTCCAATATACTTATTGCCCATTTAGTTATGTAATTCCCCAAATCCACAGAATAAAATAAAAGGATAAATTATTTGACACATCGAAATTGAATCCCAAACTCTATTGCTATGTCACGTTAAAAAGGCTTCTGGTTTCTAGGATGCTTTAAATTCCATTGACAATTTATTGGGACCATGGCAATCTCCAGTAGAATCAGATCCATCTTTATGAACCAAATACGACTTTAGACATGGGAAAAGAAAACAAAAATGATGATGGAAGACTCTGCTTTCCTAGAGTGAAAAGAACAGATGAAAAACTAAAAGTAGATGAAGGAGGTGATATAATAAAGGTTAAATGGTTGGCCACTTCCAATCAATATAAACAGCTTGAGTCTGAGATGGAGCCAGCAATAGAACATGTTGGGAAGGAAAAAACTGTGGTTGAAGTAGCAGGTGAGAAAGATGATTTTAGTAGCAATATTTTGGATTGCTTGCAAGGGTAGAGAGTAGGATCTCATCTGTGAAACGTTACAGTTTCAGAATGGGGATTTTTTATGTTTTGAAAAAACTACTCCTAACTTAAAGGTATCTATTTCTCTATTTGTAAAATACCCTTTATGATTTTCATCTTAGCAGCAGTACATTAAGTAAAATATTCCATAAATGCTATATGGCTCCAAAACATTTTTAAGAAAGCAAAAGACTGGTTTTTTGTAAGAGCCATAAAAGAAAAAAATATATTCATGCGTCTTTTTCAGTTTTCTTTATTGTCTTTTGACTGATCTCATTTTTTCTTCCTAAGATTTTCTATTTTTTATTCTTTTTCTCTAAGTCTCTTTCTCCAAGTATTACTTCAAAACAACAAGACAAGTTCTGTCATGGCAATAGGTCAGTGACTTTCAAGTCAAGGGAATAAAAGGAATAGGAAGCCCTATTGCTTTGGTTAACTGCTTCTGCTCTAAAATTTCCAGATGATTTTTCAATGAGAAGTACACATTAAGCTCATTTATTACGTTTGTATATATGTATATATTATATATTGTGCATATGAGAAAGTTCCAAAGCTGTCTTATTTGGAAAATATAGCACTTGCTAAATAAATTTCTGGAAAATAGTGTTACTTCTCACTTCCTAATCATGCCCCTTATTCTGTATGATTCTCATCTTATAATGCCCATGAAAAGAATTTGAAAGGAGAGCCCCATGAAAATAAGGACAGTTTACATGCCAATAGTTGTTAAGATCGATGAAAGGGAGAAATCCTATGAAATCAACAGAATCCTACATTTTGGATGAATTATTTGTCCATGAAACAGAAAAATACAAAATTACACTCAGACCTATGTGATCACATTCTGCTTCCATAACGATATTGGTACTGTGTTCTAGGTTCGAGGGGACAATTTCAAAAGTTGGAGAGTTGATCAGTCTTTCCCAATAATATTCCAACATTTACGGTCAGAAACTCTCTAGAAGAATGGTCATATGGTATCAATGATAAAAATTGAAAAAGAAGACCAACATTTCACATAGTGGATTTTATTAAAGTATTTAACATAGTCAAATAAGTCCCAAAATGATGGAGAAGGGTGCTAGAAGGTGACTAAAGCTAGTGTTGGACAAGTCATTTCCCCTCTGAGGGTCTTAGTGCCTTCATCTATTAAAATGAGGATCTGTGCTACTTCAGTAGAATCATGGATCCCAAGTTCTCCTTGGAGTAGTAAATAGAGGAGTTGACAGTGTTCATTTGAACATGCACTGGAAGGTAACAAGAAACTTCATTTTATGAGCATCAACTCTCCTTACATTGTAGTGCTCATGATAAGCATTTAAAAAACCACTTTGACAATAATGATACTTATGCACAACCAAAGCTTGTAGAGGGTGAAGAGATAGAGAAATTCAACAAAAAAATTGGTAACAAGTTCAATTAGTATATACTTTGATACTCAGAGATTTGAATACAAAGGCAGGAATAGGGAGGATGTTAGGAAATGTACTGGAAAATAAGGATCAAGAATAGGGAATAAAATGGGATCACTACTGCTTCCATTGACTATTCAGCCCAGAATGGGCTCGGCACAGCAGGTTGGCTCTGTACCCACCAGCCACAGAAGGTCTTAGACAGGATCTCATGTGTGCATACTGTATTAACAGATGGCTACATTACACACAACTGCCACTTGTAGTGAATTTGCCCAATTCATTTAGCTTTTGTTGACTTTGATTTGAACTTTGTTTTCATTGAAAAGCTGAATTCATTTATATATGAATACTACTTTTTATGTCTGTCATTTTGGTCACTGATTCCTCTTTGTTATCCCCACTGTCTTTAGCAAAGTCACACCCCACAATTTAGAACACTTAAGAGTAATGACATTTTTACTTCTATGGAAAATAATTTTTATTCTGGCTTTCTTCTTCCCCATACTAGGATCACCTTAAGGACTCAGAATCAGTATGGTCAAAGTTAAAACAGGCTTGCCTAGACTCCTGAACTAACCTGATATAGTTCCTACAGTACCATATATAAAGTTATAATGCAAAAAAAGGTGTGAATAAGTGGACTTTAAAATGCTCTGTAAAGTAAAAGTTGAATTGCATGCTTTTATGTTTATATCTTCAAAGGTCAGGCTAATTTTCTATTTCATAAAACTATGTGTAGCAATTACTACTGGTAACTAAAGGGTAAGGACCAAGCTGATCAATGACAGTTTTTTATTGCTGGTGAACTCACACACAAAGAAGCAATTTCTATTCATTCATTGAGAAAGATTTTTTTTTATTTAAAAATTTATGCAAATCCAAATGCAAATAAGGTGAGACCCTCAGGTTCCTGGATTAGAGCCAGTGCTTTTTTTTTTTTTCCTCCATCCAGTCTGTTAAGTCTATATCCTATCTGACAGTGTTCAGGACCAAGTAAAGTCGAAAATAGTGTGACATGTCACTGAGAAACAATTTTCCCTAGGTCCATGATAAACATTTTTGTTTTTAATTATGAACTTTAAAAAATGATCATAATCTTGAATTACAGTTGTAATTACAATTGTAATCTACGTATCTAATCCACTCCACAGACCATCTGAAAATTCAACTTTTTTTAGTTACATGAATCAAAAGTGACCTTGCTGTGACAAAAAAATTCAAATGAATAATGACTCTTTAGCAGGTAACCTATAACATAGGGATTAGAGGGAAGAAGGGAGGGCATCAAGCTCATTTACTATGAGAGTCACATGTATTTATTAGGTTCTTATTACATGCAAGGCATTATGCATGGTGCTTCAGAGGCAAAAAGTACTGACTTTGGAGTAACAAGGCCAGGATTCAAGTGTTATCTATACTAGTTACTGCCTGTGTGACATTGGGTAAGTCATTTCACCTTTCTAAAACTCAGTTTCATCATCTGTAACATGAGAGGGTTGGACAAAATAATATCTGATGACCCTTTCAGTTAGAAATATATGATCCGGAGGGCGGAGCCAAGATGGCAGAGTAGAAACAGCTCCTCCAAGCCTCTCTGCCCCCAGATTCTCCACAAACTATGTAAAAAAGGACTCTGAAAATCTTCTGGAGCCCCAGCACCCACAGAACGACACAGAGAAGCTAACCTCCCGCTGAGGATAGCCCAGCACCCTGCAGGAAGGACCAGCACAGTGGTCTGGGAGCCGGCAGCGCGCAGAGCACAGGAGCCGAGCCGAGCCCAGGCCCACGTGAGCCGAGGTTTTAGCCCCAGGGCGGCAGGGCCAGCAGCCGGCTGGAGGAACCCCAGAACACCAGGAACTGTGGAGATGCCAGAATTATCAACATAGACTTGCCTAGGACAAAGTAAGAGGTTAGTGTCCTATGGACTTTGGGACCTGTATTTGGGGAATGCGTCAGCTCCCTCCCCTGGGGGCTAGAAGCCGCTGAGGAGACAGCCATTTTGTAGTTTTCAGAGGCATTTCCGGCTCCCAGCCTACAAATCGTGGGGAGATCCAGCGATCAGTCTTGGGGGTAATCGCTCTTGCTTTAACCTCCCTGGATCTGGATTGTGATCTAGGGTGGAAGTTGTGGGTGGGTTTACAGCTTGCCAGAAACGGAAGTTGCCCCCCACACGTTCGGGACGAAAATTCCTCTATCTGGCCTTAAAGCCATAGTGTGGCAACAAGCCCAAAAGTCAAGCAATTAAGTGGCAACATGCCAAGGCAAAGGAAACAGAAAAATGCAACCCTAGACTCCTATTTTGGGGGCATAGAGCGGGAAAAGGACTGTGAGGTCAGAAGTCCTGCTCCAAAAGCCCCAGGGGAAAACATGAGCGGGTTGCAGGCCATAGAGGACCTTAAGAAGGACTTTAAAAATCAAATAAGAGAAGTGGAGGAAAAATTGGAAAGAGAAATGAGAAGGATGCAGGAAAAGTATGAAATGAGGGTCAACAGCCTGACTGAGGAAAACAACACCTTAAAAAATAGACTAGCTCAAATGGCAAAGGAGGCCCAAAGGGCAATGAGGAGAAGAATGCCTTAAAAAGTCGAATTTGCCAGATGGAAAAAGAATCTCAAAAGTTCACTGAGGAGATTCATTCCTTCAGAGTTAGACTGGAGCAAATGGAAGCTGAGTATTATGAGAAATCAAAATGCTGTTAAGCAGATCCAAACAAACGAAAGATTAGAAGGCAATGTGAAATATCTCATAGAAAAACCACTGACCTGGAAAATAGATCCAGGAGAGACAATTTAAAATTATTGGACTACCCAAAAGCCATGATCAAAGAAAGAACCTAGAAATCACCCTTCAAGAAATTCTCAAGGAAAATTACCCTGATGTTTTAGATCCAGAGGGCAAAATAGAGGTTGAAAGAATCCACCAATCACCTCCTGAAAAAGATCCAAAAAGAAAACTCCCAGGAATATTATAGCCAGGTTCCAGAATCCCCAGATCAAGGAGAAAATACTACAAGCAGCCAGGAAGAAACAATTTCAATATTGTGGAAACACAATCAGAATAGCCCAGGACCTGGCAGCTTCTACACTGAGGGATCGAAGGGCATGGAATATGATATTCCAGAGGGCAAAAGAACTGGGAATGAACCCAAGGGTCACCTACCCAGCAAAACTGAGTATTTTGTTTCAGGGGAAAATATGGTCATTCAGTGGAATAGAGGACTTTCAAGCATTCTTGAGGAAAAAACCAGAATTGAATAGAAAATTTGACATCCAGACACAAGAAGCAAGAGATGCCTGAGAAGGTAATCAGGGAAAAGAAATCAAAAGGAACTTATCAAAGTTGAACTATTTACATTCCTATATGGAAAAGCAATAACTGTGACTGATGATATCTTTCTCACTATGAAAATAATGGAAGAAGGGTGTGTGGTCATATGAATACATATGTGAATGTGTGTGTATATGGTTACAGTATATATGGATAGAGGGCATAGGTTGATTTTGTTGGGAAGGGAGAGTACTCCAAGGGATGAAAATTATGAGGAGAGAGAGGAAAGTGGCAAGAGGATGGGGAGGACATGGTAGGGTAAACTACTAGTAGGGGAAGTGGGTGCAAAGGAGAGGGGAGAATAAGGAAGGCTAAAAAGGCAAAACCACATTCACATTGAATTTGGTTCAGGAGAATGACATAAATACTAAATGGGATATCTCAACCTGCAGCAGGATAGGGGAAGGGGGATGGAGGAGAGATGATGGATGGGAGGGCTGCTTAGAGTGAGGAGGTTGGAAGTACCCACTATAGAAGAGGACAGGATCATGTAGGAATGGACCAGGTGGGGGGTGGGATGAGTGGGAGGGAATTATAAGCAGCCTTGTACAATATATCTACCATGATAATGTTTTGCATAGCTAGACATGTACAACATATACTGAATTACTTATCTCCCAAGAAGGAATGGGTGACAAGGGAGGAAGGAAATGGATCTGAAATTCGAGGTCTTAACATTAAATGCTTCAAATATATATAAATACTATTATTAATACTCTTTTGTAATTGGGAGATAAGATATGCAGGCATTGGGACAAAGATTCACCTTCCTCTAATGGAAAAGTCGAAGGGGGTATGGGAGAAGGTATGGGAGAGAGCAGATTGGAGGAAGCGATATCTTGTGGGACTGCTATTCTGGGAGGTTGGGTAGGGGAATAATGGGGGGAAAATGATTGTAACTCAAAATCTGGCGGAAATGAATGATGTAAAACAGAAGTTAATAAAGTATTTGTTTTAAAAAAAAAAAGAAATATATGATCCAATAATCTGTGCTTTTAAAAATAAAAAACTAGATCAAAATCAATTTTCAGTGGCAGTAATTCTCCCCAAAACCTATGAATGGAAGAGATGTGAGACTTCTGCACGACATTTCATTCATTCAATCAAATATTATTTGAGTGTCTACTACATGCAGACACTATGTGCTAAAATAACTGAATCTTAGAGCAGAAAGGAGTCCCTTATCCTCAAACTTCTATATAACCTAATACAACTCAATCTATACAACATCCCAGTAGGTAGCCAGTAGGCACTTAAGTCCTGAGGAACACAGGGATTAAATATCTAAATAGGCCAATGAATGACTAAACATAAACCTGTTGTTCAGATGATTACAGGTAGAAGAGGGCTTACAGAAGAAGCAAAAGCCCTCATTCTGCTTGCTATAACACAGCATTGAGGAAAGTCAACTCATAACACTGACAGAGATGGATATCAACTATCTTTTTAAAGAGCCTGCTACAAAAGATGTTTAAAAAATTGCATGTTCCAAAGCTATTTTATTGGTAATCCATAGTAAGAGTTAGCTGGGAACATAAGCTTTATGAAAGAACAAAAGCAACACAAATAATCTACAACTATTATAATTTATTCATTCACAGATTGTCTCATGTTCCTCTTATGCTCGGGTCTTCCCTCAAACATTATCTCCAAGTTATACCTTATATGTTATTGTTGTTGTTTAGTCATTTTCGGTCATGTCCAACTCTTCATGACCTCATTTCTTGGCAGGAATTCTGGAGTGATTTAATATTTCTTCCTCCAGGTATTTTTAGAGAAGAAGAAACTGAAGCACATAGGGTTGTGACTTGCCCAAGGTTACATGGCTAGTAAGTGTCTGAGACCAGATTTGAACTCGGGGAGCTGAATCTTCCTGACTCCAGGTCCAGCGTTCTATGCACTGTGGTGCCACCTAACTGCCCTTATACTTTATGTATTATTGTTTGTATATAACTGTTCACAAGTTGCTGCCCTATTAGGTTGCCATCTTCCTTAAAGACAAAGAAAATCTTTTGCCTTTCTTTGTATCCCCAGCACTTAAGAATAGTGAGTAAGTACTTAATAAATACATTTTTACTTATTGCTATTAACCTCTAAAGAAGAAGAAAGAAAACAAGAAAGATGAGGAGGAAGAAAAGGAAAGGAAGGGTATGGGAAGGAGGGAAGGAAGGAAGAAAATACTGAATTCTTTCTATGTCCCCAGTCCAGTAAAAATTAATATCAATATACCTTCCCAAGTTTGTTTGTTTGTTTGTTTCCTCCAAAGTGTTCAAATTCTAAAACAAGCTAGTTTTTCAACCTAAACAAAAACAGTAAGAAAATATTGATAAGCAGTTTATGGGGTTCCCTCATACTCTGAAGATAAATCCTTAGGTCTCCTTGCTTCATAAACCATTAATACCTATAGAGAGTATTCCTAATTTGACAGGTCATGTTCAGATATTTCAAAGGGTGAATGCACATAATACATTAATGATGCATTAGTAAGACTTTTAGGAAAATGAATGGTATTATTGATTGGTTTAATGTAGTACAATTTCTCAGCAAAGTTTACAGTTCAACATTAGGGTGTGAATAATAAATCAAGTTTAAGTAGAAACAAAAAGTTATTTAAACCATTCAAGAATAAGCAAGTGAACTGTTTTACATTAATATATTATAAAAACTCGCTATACACTCTCAACACACATTTTCCCTAACAAATTTAGTTAGTAACTGGTATTAAGAAATTAGAAATAGGAAAGGAAAAAAAACAACCTTGAAGTATTGAAATGCTCAAGTTTACTTCTAGTTGATACATTTATCAGTCACATGACTACTTTTAAGCCTTGTAAAACACAAAACTACTTTAATTTGTTAAGTAAGGCAGTGGATCAAAGGAGATGACAATCCTAGGATCAAAGCAGTCAGTAGTGGCAGAATGAAACAAAAGATTAAGGATTACAGACTTTCAATTATGATGGTAGAAATGCTAAGGAAATAATAATAAAAAAAATAAAGCTCTTACCTTCTTTGTAGCCTCTTCATTAACATCGAACTAGCTAATCAGGCAACAATATAAGTCTAGCTGTATATTAATTTACTAATTTAAGGGAACATTATTTATTCTCTGGTGGTCAATTGTTTCTTTGACAAAAAGCCCCTGTTGGAGTCTCAGTCTCTCTACTTTTAAGATGTTATTTTAATTAATATTTCATATATTTTTTTCTTCTGAAATACAAGTATTATGCTAAATACAAAAGCTCATTGTCATTTTAAGTAAGCAGAGAACATTACTGTTAGAAGCTACCATGCTACTATTGAAGATTATAGATTAATTATAGATTAAAAAAATCATTTGAAATACATATTACCTTCTATTCATGAACATCTTTGGAGATAAAAATAATATTTTCTTAGATGCTAGGTGCATGAATTCAATCCAACCCCCAAACAGCACCCTGTCAAAAATCACTGCAGTTCTTAAGTAAATCTGTTCAAAAGAAAGTTATTAATTCTTATCTGTCTTCTGTGGAAATAGATAACTATTGGTCAGCACCATATATTATTTCTTACAGTTGCAAGATCACTATGACAATAGTACATTATACAACCTACTCATTAGTGTTCTGTTAAATGTTTAACAACTAGTACTTTGGCGGGGGCAGGGAGTACAAAAACATACATTTAAGTTTAATATGTAATTTTAATGTTTTATCTATCACTTCATTAAAACTAGACAATGAACAAGCCAGTTAACCAAGCTCTGGTTTGTAGCTTTTGTCAGTTTCTGAGTATGAGGTTCATACTGAAACTTCAGCTATTAGGCCTATGAAACTGATACTACTACACTACTGGATACCTCATCCTTGTCCACTACCTAGAATAACAAGTGGGATGAAATCAGATATTTGCTGAGATCTAAATTATATGTGCCACTCTATCCTCATATTCAACATCAATTTAATTTTTGATGACATGATACACCTGGCATAACTTACTCTTCTTAAAGTTATACTAATTATTGATTAGTATTATCTAATTGCCTCAATAAATTGAGTATGGGATACCTCAAAACAACAAAATAAAGAGGTTACACTGAATATACTTTTTTCCCCAAAATATACATCACTGTTTAGAGTCACATCCATTTTCACTTCTAACATACTTATGAGATTTCTGTATCCCTAGACTCATATGACTAGATAGATATTTATCTATAAATATACAAAAATATACACACATATATGAGACTGCCAATAGATAGAAGATAGATAGATAAATAGATAGATAGATAGATAGATAGATAGATAGATAGATAGATAGATGGATGTATATACAATTTTTCAGAGGAAGTACAATAAATCTTAATTCACTTATTACTTTAAAAAGTAGCTTAGTATCCACTTCTCAAAAAGAAAAAAAGAAAAGAGGACAGTGTCTGACTTTCCTTCCTAGAGGTCAGGGATGTTAGGGAGAGAACAGAGAAGAAGAGATACTTTCAACCCCTGACAGAGAGCACAGAGGGGAAAGCCTTGAAAGGAAGTAGAGAAATCACAATTAAAACCTACATCAGAGAATACCCTAAAGGCATATAAGATACAGAACAGGAAAAGACTGGAAAGGTCATAGGCGGTTTTGCCCCAAATTAACAGAAATGTCAACACTGTTTGGCAAAACACTTAAAGTGTGAAATTACCTTCACTTGTGATAACCACAGTAAACAAAACAAAACAAAAAATTAAGTGCATTAGAAAGTACCTGGAAGTCATTCAGATTTGAAACATTGACTTTGATGAGTTTTAAAGGCTAAGAAGGAAAGTTCACTTGGATTGAGTTTCTTGCTCACCTACAGATAAAGCCAAGGATTTAAAAAGTTTTAAATGTCCCTAAAGTTTCCCTTAATTTGAACATTTGCAATTTTTATAAATGGGGCTAGTTCATTCATATTTTCAAACTGTCCACCTTCTGTATATTCAATTTAAGAGACATATAGCAGCAAATAATCATGTATTCAACAATTAACAAATGTAAATGTTAGTTTATATAGAATTAGTCAATACTATATTAAATAGTCTTATTGCCTTTTAGCAAGGGATGTTCATGAGATAAAATGTATATCTCTCTGACATTTAAGGACATACCAGTCTAATCCTACGTTATCTATACATTCTTAACTTGCCTCAAACACATCATAGCATGCCCCCTTCATCTTTAATCCAGTGTTTAGCACTTCCTTTCATCCTCTCCCAATCCCTTCTAAATCTTTTAAGGTACGACTCGAACTTTAAGCTATCAGTTCAGCTTTCCTTAATTCCTCTGACCAACTCAGACCCCTGGACACATGACTGTATTCAAGTAGCCCACTAATATATGTTGTCATATTATTTTATAATTGTTTCTCACATCTGTCTTTGCCAAAATAGCTGTAAGCTCTTTGAGCAAAGGTCGTATACTCCTTCTTTAAACTGCATAATGGTTAGTGCCCTAATATTCACAATGTGCTCAATAAATATAATTTCCACAATATTTCCCTTGAATAGTTGTATTTATCCTATTTTTCAAAGATTACAAGAAAAATAATAGAGATAATGCTATAACGAAGATGAACCTTCTATAAAGGTCTATAAAAAGTTCATGGAGGAAGAGGGAAACTAATTTTACCTTCTTGAAAGAAAAAGAAAATATTTTGACATTTCTAAAAATATAAACTACGTACTTTTATTTAGGGTGCCACAAATGCCACTAGTCTTATCACCTTCTTTGTTTAATAAGCATTCCCATTTTAAGAGCAAATAAGTTCAGATACCAGAGGCTTCAGAACTCTATTTCTTGAAAGTAACTTTTTTTCATCGCCTAGTGCTTCCTGTCTTCAACCACATTGTATTTTCAAAATAATTCCTTTTCAAATGCTATGTGACAATTGGCTAGTTGTCAAAAGGTACACTAAAATAAAGAATGTGCTTCTCTATTTTCCCCTCTTTTTATTCTTTATTTGACACACAGTAGTTCACATAGGGACTTAAAGTACATCCAGTCATATTTTTAAAATGCTTATTATTTCCCAACTTTTCATTCAGATACTCTAAAGACACGCATGTAAAATGTTGAATATGATAGTACTTTGAGTAATTAGAGAGCTTATGAACTCACTATGGTCAGAATATCCCTAAAAATGTGTTTTCAAGTATTTCTCCACAAGTTTATTTGTTGCCTTCATACTTGTCCTAAGTTAATTTTAATATCTCACTTGTCTACAATAACCACAGTTCAATGAATTGTCTCCTTTGATTTTTCCAAAATTTTTCAGAGAAGTTGTACAAACACTCTAGAACCCTAAGAACTTTCAAAATATACCAACTACATCCAGTGTCATCATTTTACAGTCTAACATCTTCCCTCCCCTGTCGCCTAAAAATGTAAACATGTTCCCAATAGTTTATTTTCTCCAGAAATGGCCCCGGGTGTGCTCCCCAAGTACTTGGTACTGTATGGACTCAAGCAGTATTCAGGTCATTGAATTCAGCAGAGTTCTTAACTTCCTCAGAGAGAGAGAGAGAGAGAGAGAGAGAGAAAGAGAGTGTGTGTGTGTGTGTGTGTGTGTGTGTGTTTCATGGACCCCATTGGCAGTTTGATAAAATCTATGCATCTCTTCTCAAAATAATGTTTTTCAATGCATACAAAAGTACATAATATTCCCCAGGAAACAAATTGTATTGAAATGCATTTGTCAAAGTTAAAAAAAAAAATTAATGGACTTCAAATCAAGAAACTCTGTCCTCAAAAACCATTTGCTGAATTAGATGTTTGTTCTAATTTACTTGTGACTTTGCAATATGACCTATTAGTCCTGAATATCTGTATAAATCTAGGCAGTGTGTTTGTGTATACTTGTATTTATGAGAGTAGAAGCAACAAAGGAGAATTCATTTGTCTGTCTCAACCCTCGGGGTACAGAATGTAACAGATGTGACTACTTGGGAACTTTTAAGATAGGGATAAAGGAGGTGGGTTTGTTGGATGGATTTTTAAACTGTTTGGGTTCCAAACTAGCCAAAAAAGTACTTTGCATATTTCTACAACAAAGTGTAAAAGAAAAGAACTCCCACTTAGTTCAAAGACACTTCTGTTTAGTCAAACAAAAACAATTTTTATAGCCTCAGGAATACATTTGGAGTGCTGGAAGGTAAGGGTAGTAGGACAGCATTAAACATTAAAACCAGGATGTTTTCAATCTCCCACGCACCCCTGTCTTTGTTTTTAACTTGTTTTCAAAGAAATACACGGGATAGAGCAGATTCTGAGATAAAGCATAGATCCACTTTACTAGAGAAAGTCTTATGATGACCAAGATTACAAATACCCCATTACATAAAAGACTTATTTTATACATTGTAGGACTATTTTATTAGAGATATTCTTTTTTTACTTGCTTTTTGTCTCTTCCTAGTTAGCTTTTAATATTTTTAAAGCAATCAGGGTTACACGGCTAGTTCTTTATGTGCGGGTGCTAATTTTCTGAGGCCAGAACTGATCCTGGGTCCTCCCAACTCCAGGGCCGGCGCTCTTCTGTGCCACCTAGCTGCCCCCGTTTTTAGCATTTTTGATACTATTAAGTACCTGATATGCTCCAAACAGTATCCTGAAGAAATTAAATAAATCATATGCTAAGGAAATAAAACAAAATGTAGATTGTGTCAGGGAAAAAAATTCCATTCTAATACTATTGACTTTCTTCTCTAGTCTATTTTCTACCTAAAGGTCACGTCTTCTGGTCAAACCTCCATCTCATCAACTATCACTGTGAGCAAGCCATTAAAAACCTCATTTCATTTTATCATTAACCCTCCTTATAACTGACTTTTCATAATTGCAATTCTCCTGAAATACTAGGCCTGTTAAAACTTAATGCTGTAAAATAGCTTTAGATCTCTTAAAAGTCGTATACTGTGTTCATGAAATGTACTGCAGTCTTTGTTCAGAAATATAAAAGTTGGTTTAAAAAAAAAACTTGCATTCTATTTTCAAATGTAGGAAAAAGAAAAGTCAAGGTAATTACACTTGGCTAGTTATATTAGTAGTCTATCATCCCACTAGGAAATAAATAATCAGCAGTGTTTCTGTCAACTACACAGTGCTGAGGTGAAGGTTAATCTTTTTATTTTGTTTGTATTTTTACTCACGTTCTTCCTAAAATATAAAAAGTACTACTACATGAAAGGTGATTTGGCACAGTAGAACTTGAAAGTGTCTTCACAAATTCTAAGAACAAAAAGGAGAAGGGAAATAGCTTGCCAAAGCCTGATGTTATAAGGGAGCCAACACTATGAGAAAGTGTTTTGCCTATGAGAAGTGCTAAAGAACTCTTAACAAAACAACTTCCAGATCCCATTTAATTGGTGAGATATCAGAAACAACCAGAGGTAGTTGACTCACATTATGCCCAGTCCTACTCCCTAGATAAAGTTCACTGGAGGTGATGCCCAAACCAATTCAAAGGAG
Source organism: Gymnobelideus leadbeateri (assembly GCA_011680675.1). Taxonomy (NCBI): domain Eukaryota; kingdom Metazoa; phylum Chordata; class Mammalia; order Diprotodontia; family Petauridae; genus Gymnobelideus; species Gymnobelideus leadbeateri. The sequence continues at coordinate 270,480 of WOXC01002696.1, read as the reverse complement.
ACTGGAAAGAAATTCTTCTTTAATTCTAACCTGAGATCCTCGGGGAAAGAGAGAAACTTTTCTCCATGAACTTATTTCCACAGGATTTAGGGATTGTCCACCACACCCAGATGTCATAATAGAGCTGAAATCATTTGTAACAAGCTCAAAATGAATAGCTCCTCAGTTTAGGGATAAATGACAGGTATATAGATAAGATTTGTGTGAATTCTGTTTTCTAAATTATGTTTCATTTTGGCAAAGACTGTGCTATATCTATTCTGAACACTATTCTGCATACCACAGTCATTTAATAAATGTTTGTCAAATCAACTGAATTTAAGACCTAAATGTAAGGGGAAAGACTTTACTGAAGGTGTGAATTAATCATTAAATTGGATCTTAAATCTTCCTCTAATTTTCAAGGGGTGATTTCAGTGAGTTATGGATATTGCCAAATAAACTAGATATTTGGCCAGATCAGGTAGTCAGTATGGGGGTAGCAGCTCTTTACCAGTAATGACTACTAAGAAACAGAGAACCCCGACACATTTACTAGAAATTCTTATATTCTCATATTCTCTTTCTCTCTCTCTCTCTCTCTCTCTCCCTCTCACTCCCCTCAATGCACCCTCCCACTCCCCATCAGCACCTTGTTTTCCTTAGCCCAAAGCCTAGAATAATAAGAATAATTGAAAAATTAAGCACCAACATAAAACCCCAGAATTTATTCATTTATCAACAGAGTATCAAGGTTAATATGTTACTAACCAATCATTGCCTTTCTTTAAAAAAAAATCAGAAAAAAAACTGATCTCTAAGGGCAACAAGGCCAACCCATATTTCAAAAGAATCAATTTTTTTTAATCTGAAGATAGTGACAAAAAGACACAGTATGTGCATGTGCAAAGGTCTGAAATTCAGATATTAAATTTCAAAGATTATTTCTTCCAAGGTCAGGAACTCCAATTTTAGGATTTCTGGTATGTTCACCTTACAGAACTACAATGGGATTTTGTTTTTGTTTTTGTTTTTGTTTTTGCTTTAGTTTTTAATGCCAGGGTAAACTTTAAAATTGAAAATGTCACTCTTCAGCTGAGGTGATGTTGAGGCCTGTCAACACTGAAATTGTTCTTCTAAGAAACAGCATAATAATTCATTGGTTGGTTCAAAGGAGTTGCCAAATGAATACTTATTTACCTCTGAAAAAGGTCATTACTTCTCACTTAGACTTGTCTGGCAGTAATCAAAAAGTCACCATAATCATGGGGACTAACAGACTCTAAAGGTGCACACATCCTCTGATAAGATATAGAAAACCATGGCTAAAGGTATTAACCAGAATATTTGCTAGCTCCTTCACTGTGTTCAGGGATTTAGGACTTTAAAATCTTCATTGCAATCCTAAGCAAACTTCACAAATTACATACAGTTAAGGGAAAAGAAAAAAAAAACAATTGTCAGGGCTTCCTAAAGAGATGAGAGAATACTTTCCCAAATAGAGAGAAAACTTAAGATGTAGCAAAGGACTATTTAAGACAAACAGAAAAAGACAAAGGAAATAAAGTTGAATAAACATCACTACATAAAACAAGTACAATAAAATTGAAGACCCGGTGGAGAAACCACATTTAACTGTGTATTTGCACTGGGAAAGGTTGCAGTATCTTTCAAGGGTTTGCTGAGGGTCTCTAACATTTTTTTTCACATTGTCATTTGTGTGTGTGTGTGTGTGTGTATCAAGTTAAGACTTCACAAAGAGAGGATAAAATACCTGAGACAAATATGTGTCAATAACTTTAGCTTTTTGTTGATTGCTATTTTGTCCACTAGGTTTATTTTATGGGCGTTCAGTCATTTCAGTCATTTCCAACTCTTTGTGAATCCATTTAGGGTTTCCTTGGCAAAGATACTGGAATGGCTAGTTATATTAATGCTGTATCATCCCACTATGAAATATATGATCAGCAGTATTTCTGTCAACCACACTGTGCTGAGGTGAAGGTTAATCTTTTCATTTTGTTTGTATTTTTACTTATGTTCTTCCTAAAATATAAAAACTACTACTACATGAAAGGTGATTTGGCACAGAAGAACTTGAGAGTGTCTTCACAAATTCCAAGAACAAGAAAGGAGAAGGGAAATATCATTTCCTTCTCCAGTTCACTTTACAAATGAAGAACTCAGGCAAACAGGATTAAGTGACTTGCCTAGGGTCATACAGCTAGGGAGTGTCTGAGGTCAGATTTAAACTCATGAAGGATCGGCTTCCTGACACCAGGCACCGTGTTCTATCCACTTTGCCACCTACCTGCCCCCTCCTACCAATAGGACTGTTGTAAAGGGAACATTTTGTAAGCCTGAGAGTACTACAAAATGTGAGCAATTGCTTGAGGACAGAAATAACTTAAAATGTTAAACAAAGCTTCTAAGACACTTTGGAAAATGCTATTGGAATGCTTAGTAAGTGTCTGACTCATTGAAATTCCCCTTTCCCTCAGTTTCCACAAATACTTTTTTTTTACCTTTAAGTATATGAAAGACAGCCTAGCATAGTAGATAGAGAATTGGTCTCTCTCCAGTTAAAAGACCTGAACTGAAGATCTACTGCTGTTTAATATTAGCTGTATGATCCTGGATAAAACATTTACCATCTCTGTACCCGGGGCAAATTTGTAAAACCAGAAAATGCTGAATAGACCCTGATGTGCCTTGGGAGAAGGAATTTCTCACCAAGGGTAGATGAAATCACAGGTCACAGGTTCAGGCCAAGAACAACAACAACAACAACAACAAAGTGTTTCCTATGGATTTATTTACATTTTTATATACAAATTCTTTAGTTCCTGTGGGTACCACTCAGAATGAACGTTCGATACTGGTTTATTTTGAGTTATGCTCCAGTCCTTCTCATCAAAATAAAAATGGACGTTTTTAAATCAAGAAAGGAAAAATGCATTTTTAACTCCCTGCACTTTATTTTATACATGTCTTTTCTAAACAGAATATTGAACTACTTGTCCTATGCCAGGAAACCTTGTTAAGCCTTACTAGTAGCAAGAGAAAAATAAAAACAAACCTAAAAATATATGAAGTTAATCTAGTTCTCCAACTGCTTATTTTGGTACAAGCCACAAAAGTCATATTCTCCTGGGTAAGTATTTACTTTTTCTTTGGATAAACATTAAATTTGAGGATTATGCAGTGGAGTGGTTAGGGAAGCTAGAGGTTAAGGCTGAAACTTTTCGTGGCACCTCAGTGATATCTAAAGTTCATGTATAATCATTTGCTTTTCTTCTTGTCTAGGAAACAGAAAAGAGTCAATGGATGGGCTTAATATTTCAGAACCTAGTTAAGTCTCTTGGAAATAGAAAGTATCCAATATATGTTTCTTGAATGAATGGATGGATGGATATCACTCTTTTGTAGATAGTTTGGATCTTTATGATATGTTTGAAATTATATTTATTTTTTTTCAAATGAATTAGATACGGGTCTATAAAACCGAACAACTTTGCAAAACATCAATTTCAGACCAGAATTCTTTCACAGGAGGTATAACCAGCTTATGTTCTTTATGATGATATTCTGTTTATAAAGGCCTATATGAGAAAGGCAGCTGTTTTCAGAGCATAACCAAAATAAAAGAAAAAATATTAAGAGGCATAAGCCCATTTAGTTTCTGCACAAATACTGCTTACCAAAAATTACTGCTGAGTGCTAATATAATCTCTTAAGTTTCACTCTATCTGAAGACAGTTTCTATAAGGATCCATGCATACTGGTCTGTTAATGGTCTACAGATGATAAAAACAAGCAGAGCAGTGAAGCAGTTGCTATAATTTGCTGGATCTGCACTTAAAATAGTTATGACTGCTGCCCCCACCTACCGCAGCAGAAAAGAGAGACCAGAATTATATGGTAGAACAGGAATAGGTCAAGAGTAAATTGCTGGGAATCAAGAAAGTTCTAAGGTCAAACTGTTGGATTGTTTCAAGAGTATCTCTGGCACCAGCAAATGTTATTGCTAAGATTGTAGCAATGGAAATAACCAATGCTGGATAACAGAATTACAAATCCTTTGGGAGATATTCTTCCCTCATTTGGTGTGTGAAATTCCTAGTGATATCAATTGGGCCTTCACATAAATATCTAGGTAAAGGGAATGGAGCCCTTTGGGATTTATACAACTTGTCATGAACTGAAAATTACCCTACTGTACTTTTTCTAAGCAGAAGTCATGTTTCTTTTGCCAAGAGATACAGACCTGGAAAGTCAGCTGCAGCAAAAACAATATTTAATACTGGCAGTGGGGATTGCTGAAAAAAATAATAATAAATCTCCAGTGGCCAGAAAAGCCTGGAGGTGCAGAGGCAGCCAGGAGACAAGGCTGGGTGGAGTTGAGTGCACAGAGTCTTTTGGCAGTTTAAGACAAGGAGCTGGGAGGGGGATGGTCCTCAAGGCTCTCAGTGCACTATGGTGAAACAAATAAAAAATCTGAAATCAGGCAGGCAAAAAAACAAACAAACAAACACTGCAAAATCTAAGTTGTTGCCAAGGTCCAAATACTAATACTTTGTCTTTCCGTCTCATGTAAGACAAGTTTTCACACTATAAACAAGCTACATAAATATATTGCTTCCATATGTTTAAATTCTATCTTTCCCGTTGTGTTTCTAAATTTCAAACACTGCCCTTAAAGGTTTTCAAAATATGACTTAAATTAAGCAACAAGCTATGTACTTTCTGTAATGGGAATGGGAATTTGAAGATCTTCCCTGCCCTTGATAAGCCAAGGTGAATCTGAGAACCTTCCCTGATTTGAAAATAAACTCTGCCCCCTAATAGGATGAATGTGGCCACATGGAGCCTGTGGTGGGAGGCCTGTTTTTCAGGAAGGCACAACTTTTGTTACTTTGTAGTCAAGTGGGTCATGAGGGTTATATATACCCCTGGCTACATGTACCTCTGAGGTGAGATTAAAATGCTTTGGGGCTCATTTATGGGAAGAATTGTGTGATTTGACCAGATAATACTCTGGGAAGTCATTGAGCCCCCTGGCTTTGAAAACCCAGATGTTGGTGCTTCTCTCTCTGGTAACTAAGTGTATGTATGTGATGGTCAGACAGCTGGAAGCCCTGTCTGTTGATCTGCTGAATTGTGTTGCTTTCTCTGTCTGTATTTTTTTGTCTGCTTGTAACTTCTGTTTGTATTCTCTGAAGTTCGAGGTGTTGACTTTTCCCCCTGAACTAGGTAAATGACGGTTTAAAAACTGTGAGGATCAGATGAGTTTAAACTGCCTTTTTGAGTTGCTTTCCTTTAGATAAGCAGATCTAAGAACCTGTGCTAGTAGCCATCCTGGGTATGTTAGGGTGCTTGCTGCTACACGTTCCCATAGCCAACTAATGAAACTAAAGAATTTGTATCAGCAGAAATGATATCAATAATGCTTTCAGTTCTTCCATAGTTAGCCTAGAATGTGTCACTGGGACCAAAATGCAATGGCAGTTCCACTGTCTTTTCAGGTACCATGTATGTCATTCAGATATATAGAGAGAATTCTAGTTGTAAGTGAGAAGTTGTTGTACTATCTAAAGCCCAAAGAAAACTTGGGGCCTTAATAGTGTGAGATTTGTGACTTTTGACACTCTACTTTTAAAAGCTTAGAAATTGAAACAACTTATTAAAACCCATTGGAGGTTCATCAGAAAATAAGTGAAATGCGAGGAAATGGATTGGAAGGAAGAGTTTGCAGTGCATGCTTTATAAGAAGGTGGGTGTGCGTTTCGTTTTACATGTCAGCCTTGCATTTCAGAAAGTCAAATATGTCAATTTCAGGAAGATAACTTGCCATTCATAAAGAGTGACAAAACCCCACTATCTGTCACAACACCAATCGCAGCTATACAAAGATTTCTTTTGGTTGTGTCTGCTATGAAATCATAATGATATGATTTAGATTCTTCCAGAATCTGCCACTTCACACACCTTACCTTAGTATGCAATCTTTAGGAGCTATAAAGAGCATCATCATCACCATCATTGTTTATATAGTATTTGAAGATTTGCAAAGTAATTTACATGTGCTAACTCATCTGATCCTCACAAAAATCCTGTGAAATAGATGTTATTATCCCCATTTTTACAGAAAAGGAAATTGAGGCACAGAGACATTAAGGGATTTGCCCCAGGTCACTCAACTTGTTAAATATTTGAGGTGGAAATCAAACTCAGCTCTTCTAGAGACCAAGTCCTGTGCTCTATCCACTGTGCTACTTTTTTGCTCCTAGAGAGAAATACATCACCCTACCAATGATTTGTGTGATAAATTTATAAACAGTACTTAATAAAATTTTAGTTAACTGAGTATTTCCCCGATTAGCCAGGTTAGTCCTCAACTGAGGCAAATGTGGTCTATGGGAAGCCCATACTTAAAGCCTTTCAGATCTGGAAGGACCAATTAAAACTTGTGTTCTGCAAGCAAATGATTTGAGGACCCAGAGTCCCTCTCTTTTGGGAAAGGAGGCTAGGAGACAGAGGAGGAAGAAAGAGGAAAAGAAAGAAGAAAAGCAGTGGTTCTAGGAGAAGCTCCAAACTATATGGAACAAAATTCTTCAAAATACTGAGACTTAGTAAAGGACATACACATTGTGGAGGGGACAAATAAATCATTTATTAAAAACTTAATATGTGCTGGGCATTGTGTTAAGTGCTTGGCATATAAATACAAGCAAGCAAGACTTTCTCTGGCCTCCAGGATTTTACTTTCTAATGGAAGAAGACAATGAATAAGGAGAAGGTGAGGAGGAGGAAGCTGGAGTGGGGGATGGGGTTTGGGGGGAAACAAAGAATAAATGCACCTAATAGTTTCATAAGTGACTGAGATTAAAGTTAGGCCTTGGCAAGATAAAGCAAAAAAATGACCTATAGGCACTGAAGGGTCCAAAGTTACACAGAACCATGTTACCTATGGAGAAGATATAGAAGTTACAATCTGAGCATAGGCAGTATGGTATGCATTGGTCTGGAGGTCTAGGTGCCACAATATAAGGTAGTCAGGATAAGTGTTGTCAAGCCCTATTCTCCTGTACAACTGAAGCTATAAAGATGATGCTTTCCAAGTACCAACTGAGGATGAACATATCCTAATATATTTATTAAACCATAAAAAAGTAGTTATTTTTTCCACTTGTGCAAAAAATTCACAGAACATTAATTCTAAAAGAATAATAGGATAATGCCCATCTGTCCCAAGGCCATTTCCACTTGAATTCCATCAAAAATAAGAACAGTAGTAATATCTGACACTTCTATAGCACTTTGCAGCTTACAAGTTCTTTATATACTGTTTGATTTCAGCCTCACAATAACATATCCCCATTTTAGAAATGAGGAAACTGAGGCAGGGGAGTTAAGTAACTTCAGATAGCTAGTAAGTGAAAGAGTCAGAATTTGAATCCCACACATCTAAAAGTAAAAGTATTAGCCTTGCTTCTGTTGGAGACAGAAAGGAAGAGGAAAAAAAAGATAGAATATTGTCAATTTTGGTTATGCATGCTTTGTTAGAGCTAAAGTGAAAATGTTTTGTAACTGACAATTTTTTTCTGGATTTTAATTCAGGATTAGAATGCAATGACACACTTAAAAACATAAGTGCACAAATATTGTGTTACAATAATGTATTTAAACTCCAATTCAGTCTGTGTTTTTGTTCAGGACAAGGAAATGTTTTCTAAACAAAGAGAGCTGATTTAAAATGTAATGCACTGCTTGGATAGATAAGTGAGCTCCTCAGTTATGGGAGGTACTCAGATAGTATCTGGAGTACCTTTTATCATAGATATCATAGAAAGGATTCATCCTTCATGTAGTAATGTAAGATCATAAGATCACAGAATGTGGGGACTAGGGGAAATCCTCTGAGGTCATCTGATTCCAGTCTGGGTCTAGCAGTTGCCAGTCCAATTCAGGAGCAGGATTAGGATGCAACGACACACTTAAAAACATAAGCGCACAAATACAATAACTCGATTCTAATAAAACCCCCTTTGCCTCTTATAATAACCAAGGCAATGGCCACAGGGATCAATACCCCTCAAGACAGTGGGAATTCCCCTAAGTCCTTGAGTATTAGTTGCCTCCCCCATAGACTGGGGCTCTTTGTGCATCAGATAACAAGGAACTCAAACCAATGATAATTATAAAAAAGACTCCTTTTTTCCCTTAAGAGGACCAGCTCAGCCGAGATAAAGATGCCCTTCCTACTGAATACCTAGTCCAAATCCTTCATTTTACCAATGAAGAAATTGAGACTCATAGAGCTAAAGTGATTTGCCCAAGTCTTCACAGGTAGTAAGCAGAAGAGGTAGAATCCAAACACAAGTCACCAAAGAGGAGAGTCAATGTCCTTTCCACTACATTCATATTAGATGCTGAAATGTAAGGTCATAAGGTTCCAACTATTGGTAAGAACTCATATGTCATCCTCTGAACAATTATTCAGTCAACCTTCAGTAGGCATTCCTTACACACAGAATGCTCTATTATGAACGGCTCCTACCTTCCAGAATAAATACAAATGAAATGTACATAAAGTCACATACAAATTAGATCACAGAAAACTAATTCTAGCTAAGTGGCTATTGAACACAAAGAAAATAATGTCTAACTTCCACTGCATAGCTTGGCCTGAAATAAATATTGCCTCATGTATTGTTTTTATCTTTTTTATGAGTAGCAAGAACCAGGTATTACGAATGAAGAAGAATACGAATCTAACCTTGTTTCTAAGCAATCAGCACAGTAAATAATATCCTGAAGTAAAGACAGAAAAGGGAAATCAGTTCCTAAATTAAAGACATTCTCCCCCCCCCCTTTTTTTTTACTGTATTTGACCCAGGAATATAATTCGAGATTCTACCGTGCATCTTTCTTCTGTAGTATGATGACAAGATCTTTGAACATCATAGCCTCTGAATCCCTCTTATTTATTTCACTTTTTTTCCTTGTATAGTACTATGGCTTTTACTTTTCTGAGAAATTTTTATTGGGTACCATGTTCATTTATCTCTGGGATATCTATTCCCATGAGTATCTTACTTTAGAAGGCAACAATATCCTCCCAGTCCCTTAGGCTCATAACCTATGCATCATCCTAGACTGTTCACTATTTCTCATCCCCCATTACCAATCTCTTGCCAAGGTCTGTCAACTTCATCTTTGTAGTATCTCTTATATACACTCCCTTCTCTCCTTTGACACTGCCATCACTCTAGTACAGGGTCTCATCACATCATGCCTGGACTATTCCATAGCCTTCTGGTGGGTCTGCCTGCCTCAAGTCCCAACCCAGTCCAATCTATCCTCCATTCAGAAATCTTATGGAAAACTGGTACAGCCTAGCCCCTAGCATATATGCATGCATTGTATGCATCATCATCATAGTAATTATAATAATAATAGCTAGCATTTATCTAGCATTTTAAAAATTGCTTTATACGATATTACTTCATTTTATCATTATGGAAACCCAGACAGTGAGGTGCTCTTGTAATCCTCATTTTACAGATTAGGAAAATGAGGCAGAAAGAGATTAAGTGATTTTCCTAGGATCACACAGCTAATAAGTATCTAAAGTTGAATTTGAACTCAGCTCTTCTTGACTCCAGGCCCAGCACTCTCTCCTTAGCTGACATATCTCTACATATATGTGTGATGCATAAAAATATTTATATTTATTCACTACTTCTTTCTTTTGTAAGGATGTCTCTGGGGAGGGGAGAGGTGGTGACATAGAAATATCAAATAAGGATTTGTCAAGGTAGCTGAAGAAGAATATTCCTTCCTTCAATATAACATAATGAATTTTAGTCCTTAATGGACTTTATTAGTTCTGGCTCTGTCTAAAATAAGACAATATCTGTGGTTGTAGTTGTTGTTTTCTTCATATGTAAGATAAAAGCAAGAGTATTTCTCTCTGGAGACAGGATTCATTAGAATTAACTAATTAGTGCATATTTGGATTACAAAATGTTTTAAAGAAAATGAATGAAAATATAATGTAATATTAGCAACTAAATTAAATCATTTTTCCAACAAATTTTTAAGAAAAAAAATTAAAGACACTTTAATACAATATGTAAAGAGTTCTGAGTACTTGGTTTATAAAATATCTCAATTTAACTTTGAAAATACCATGTATGCCCCATCCCCCAAAATATGTATTTAAAAAAATTGCAAAAAGAATTCCTGTCCACTCTGGTAAATTATTTTATTGTAGTAACATCAAAATTGAAGAGTAATACTCATACAAAAGTATTGATAATTTTCAAAAATTCAATAAATCACTCTCACTTGGCTCAGAGAGTCATCAATCTTTTTTTTTTTTTAACCTGTATATAGACATACAAGGATTCTCTGTCCTTTTATCTTTCAAAAATCAATAAGGACATAAAATGGTTACATATATATTTTTTCAAAACAAGGAATTGAGGACAAATTCATCAAATAAACAATGAATAAATGTTTTTAGTTTTGTTATTCTCTAACAGGTATATTAAACCATAAATATTTATATAACTGCTCTGAAGTTTTGAAAAATTATCTAGACAAAACATGGTTTTCAAATTTTTTTAAGTTAAAAAAAGTGTGAAGAAAATTCTTAATCTACAGAAGTAGCAGAGATTCTTATCTCAAGTTTGAAGGAACACATTCCAATTACTACTCTCCAATTCTATTTGTTTGTTTTCTGAAAACACCCATATCTTAGAGTCTTCATAACTGTAATGAATCCAATCACTTTCTTCACTGTGGGATTGCTATGAAAATTAGTAAAATAATTCAATCAAGTTCATGAAATTGTATGAGGACAAATGATTCAGAATAGAGTATATTTCTATGTGTTTTTGATACCTTTTCCCTCAAGTAATCCAACTAAAATTGACATATATATCCTTCTGGGATAGTTCAGAAATATGCTCCACACATGCATATGTAAAATTACCTTGCACAATTATCTACAAATATATTGTTGTAATTGCATTAAGCCATTACTCTAACATTAACATGTAAAAGTAAAATTTATTTTTTTATTAAAAAATACTTTTATGAGAAATAAGTTTCTGCCTCTCTTGACAATGTGAGCTTCCACCACGGAAACTATTATAAAATCTATTTGAACATTTAGTCCAGAATGAACAGAGAAATGATGGAAACAATAGAATACTTGAGAAAAATGATTGGACAGACAGGATTCTAAATCATTATTCTTAATAGGTGATAGGGCATTTAAATATAGAATGTCCCAAACTATGGAGTACACTATAGGAAATTACAATTTAGTAGAGCCAGACCAAAACTAAATAAATGAATGATAATGTCTTTTCAGTTTTATTCAAGTATATTTATCTTAATCTTCCTCGGTGGCAACCTCAGGAATACAGGTTTGCAGATTGGGGGTGGGGGGTAAGAGATGGGATAGGTTTCAGAGGGGTATCTACCATCAGCTCTACATACTCCTAAAACTATAGCTCACAAGTCCACCCACCCCTCCCCAGTGAGTTTGCCCTTAATAGTCAGACAGTACAGTAGACTCAAGTAGCTCAAAGCAAAAGTCTTTACCATTATGACACAGGAAGAAGGAACAGTAGCTACAACATAGCATCCTTCCTACCCCTTTAACCCCAGAGCACATTCTACTACAAATAAACCTAGCATCCCAGGGATAGAGTGAGAAGAGTGAGTGAATTTAAAGTAACTGTATAGTGAGATAAAGAGCACAGAAAGCTAATTCAACTGTTTCTTTTCCAATTCTATTACTGAGAACACACTAGATAAAGGCATAATAGTAGGTAAATTTTTCTCTTCATTAACATAGTAACACCTTGTTATCTCTGTTAGCAACCCATTAGCTTTTGTGATTGTATCAACAGACTTTGGTGGGGCAGTGGAACCAAATCTCATCTGTACTCAGGATTTCTGTTGCTTTGCATTTTGGGAGTAGAAGCTAGATTCTGCTTAGCTTCTGAGTGGTACAAAGGTGAAGGTGTGAAAACTAAGCAAGAAGAAGGAGGCTAGGGGAGGCCTGAATGTAGAGATAAATAAAGATCAAAAGGGAGTGGGCTGAAAGAGCAAAGAAAAAAAGAGACAAAATATAGTACAGGAATGGTAGAAGGCCACCAAAAATTGCCTCAGGTATAATCCTTGACCTAGAGCAATGCTGAGAGGTTTACAAGAACCCTTGCAAGCCTTTCATTATTCCTAAAAATATTGAGCAGTACAAGATGATGATAGGGAGTCTTAAGGCATTGAAAGTCCTTTAGATACAAAAAAGCAAAGGGGAAGGGAATACAAAATGAGTCATATTTCTAAAAGTTCTCAAAATTGCTTTTTGTAGGAAGACTTAGCTGAGTAAGAATGATAATTGTCAGGTTAGAATGAATACTATAAAGTTGTTTTCCTAAAACAAGTCATTGAAAACTATCTCCCTATAACCTTTCTATAACTGGATCTCTCCCTAAATAGCTAGTATGCTGGGTAAACTTTAATCAATAAACAAACAAAGGCCAAATAAGGCAGGATTGCCCTAAGTAAGCATTAAACATTTAAAACTAATTTTGGATGTGGCTATGAGACTCAGTAAGCTTGCTGTGAAATGTGTTGCCTCAAAGGGTCACTATTTTTTTTTTCCTGTCTATTGGAAGTGACATCAAGGGAAGACATGGATAGGACCAAAGTGTGAATCCATAATATGTCAGGGTGTTTTAGCAACTAGTGCACAAAACAGAATAAATATCCAGGATTCAAGGCAAGTCTAGAGAGTAGACTTATAAATAAAATAGGTTCTTAGATTTTGTTGGTCAGTGAACTCTGCTGGACAGAAACAAGCATTTGTGAATCCTTCTTCTATTCTGAAAAACAAATAGAGGCCAGCATCCTTTCTGAAACCAGATAACGTTAATAAAATCTTGAAGACATGTGCTTAGATTTATGCCAATGTCACTTGAAACAATCACAAAATTACAGAAGTAATCAGTTATGCAAAATGCCACCCATTCATCCTATTGGAGGTGGGCTTAAGGGGAAAGTAGGGAAGTTATGTGGCACAGATAGAGCTAGTACTAGGCCTGGAATCAGCAAGATTCATCTTCATGAGTCCAATTACAGTCTCAGACAGTGGGCAAATAATTTAACCCTTTTTTGCTTCAATTTCTTCATCTATAAAATGAGCTGGAGAAGGAATGGCAGACCTCACCAGTATCTTTGCCAAGAAAACCCCAAATGGGGTCAAAAAGAGTCAGAAATGACTAAAATAATTCAACAAAAACAATGAAAATAAGGAGAAAGCATGCAGGTCAAAAAAAAAGTTTATAGAGAGATTTAGTTTAGCTTTCTTTTTCCCTGATCAATGTTCCTTATTACTTGTGTACTATAAGACCTCCCAAGGAGCATAAAATCAGTCCCTTACTCAGCTTTTTACATGACAGATTTAAGGGGCTGCCAACATGCTGCACGTCTCTGAGAATCACTCAAGTCAGTAAAGACAGGCATCTGCCCCAGTGGCATAGGTTGCTGTGACACATGTACATGGGATCTGGCTTTGTGATAAGGCTACATGCTGAGAAACATCAAAACAGGATTTATTTTTAGCTTTAGTGTCACTTTTTAAAAATTTCTGAGTAAAGGACTCATGACATATACAATAAAAGAAAGGAAAAGACTACAGAAAAACTAGCAAGTGCTCAATAGGGTAATGACTGGGGGTTTCCTCTCAAAATGCCATACCTCATTATCGAATGGGAACCATTTATACCAACAAATGACAGCTCAGGTTAACTCTTATATGAAGGAAATAAGAATTACATTTTCACTTGTAATATAAGGAGGTTTTGAAGTTGTTTCCAAAAAGAGAAAACTAGTTTTCATTTTTAAGTTTATGTCCCCTTTAAAAGTCATATTCATATCTTAAAGAGAAGAAAAAAACACTTTTTCTTTTCCTATCACATGCTTACTCTTCCTCACCTTTATAGGTGATAACTGGGTGCTCAGCTCTCTGACACTGAGTATCATCTGCTGTCATTGGCTGTATGACTCCCAACAATCCCAGACTTGTAACCAGCCAAATGATGAAGTAAGTTCCCTCCATGGTGGTCATGAGGTCCTTGTTACTGGTCTCTTTTAACGGGAAGCTCTTCTTCCATTCATCTGTGGGAAGTGCCTGAAGAATACAATGGAAAAAAAAAGACAAATTATAAAAAAGGAAACAAAACAATGGAATCCAGCTGCCTGGTGGGTGGTCAGATGGAAATATCCAAATCATCAGTTTCAATATTATGATTTCTAAAATAGGGAGAAAGTCTGCAGAATGTGTCTATTTCTATATTGATATTCTAGGTCATGTGCTTTCTATGTATTTCAAAACTATAGATTTATAGGAATTAGAGCTGAAAGGTACCCAACACTCTCATATGACACATTAATAAAATGAGGATAATAACAGCCTCTACCTCACATGGTTGTTTTATCAAATAAGACAATACTTGTAAAGTGCTTATAAATACTTGTAAAGTCAGGAAGTAGCCTGGCATATAGTAGGTACTATATAAATGCAGGAATCAGAAGTGAAGACGGAGAAAATTCCAGGAATGGGAGACTCCCAGATACATTATGAACATTCTCTAAGCTTCCTGAAATTGTACAAGTAAAGTAACTATTTAACAGTATTTTTAAGGAAGTACCAGGGCTAAAAGAGGATACTCAAATATAAGGAACACCTATTCCATTTTTATGCCAGAAGCCTCTAAAGGGAGTCATAATATGATCACAGGTTATAGAATTCCTCATTCCCCTCCTTTCTAGGAGTAGCTAGGTGATACAGAGGATAGAGTACTGAAACTGAAGTCAGAAAGTTTGAATCCTGCCTCGGAGTCTAGCTGTGTGACCCTCACAAATCATTTAACCTCCCTCCCTTATCCTAACCTCCCTGAGACTCAGTTTCCTCACCTGAAAAACTGGGCTAATAATAGCACCTAACTCACAGAGTTGTTGTAATGACCAAATAAAATAACATATATGAAGTGTATTACAAACTTTAAAGCACTATGCAAATTCTAATGTATTGTTATAATTGCAATGTATTAAGTATTTAGCCAGAGGCCTCCACAGAATCAATCACAAAAATAATGACATGAGTTAAAAAAGGATCTGTCTCAACCTTGATGAAAGTTGGAATTCTGATAACCCAGAAGTTAAAGGCATCCATCAAAAAATCCAATCAGTTTCACCAGACTGCCTTAAAAAAAATCTAATAAAATTTCCAACCTATAGTCTAGATACAATCAAGTTCTGCTATGGGAAAGATCATTTTCAGGGCCCAAATGACTTTATTCAGTGACTCAATTCTGGGTCAAGGGCAGCTTAAAGGAGTGACTCACCAGAATTAATCAATGATAATAATTCCCAAGTTCCATGGTAAGTCTATAGGTCAAAGTGGCTTGTGCTTAAATCCCACCTCCAACACACTCTGGTTGATTGACTCTGGTCAAATGACTCTGGTCAAATCATTTAACCTCCCATTATCCTCAAGCAACTCTGAGGACTTAAGCTTGAGAACCATTGCAGATATGCATAAGTAGATGGAATGTCTTCACAGCTACTTCTGAAGACCAATGAAATTAAAAGAACAGACCCTAGTCTTACACTGGACCTGCTTGAGCAACATACCCTAGTCCAAGTTAGATAAATGAGTCAGTTACGACTCAAAACAAGCAACCTAGAGTTAACATGATACCTCCCTCTGCCCTACACATGTGGGCATATGCTTATGCACCAACCATACAAATGTCACAGATTGAATTTCTTATCAGTTATCATTAATGTCATGAGAGAGGGTATCATTCAATTCACAATAAATTATCAATGCTATGCCTGACATAAAGATAAAAAGCAATAGCAATGGTCAGGTGAACCTTTACCTGGGACTTTGAAAGAGACTAATAGGGAAATATATGTATGTGTATATACATATACATATATGTGCATATACACACATATATATTATGTATATGTGTGGTGTAGGGTGTGTATGTGAGAGCAAGAGAAAGAGAACGAGAGAGAGAGAAAGAGAGAGAGAGAGAGAGAGAGAATGACCAAGTTTACAACAGAAATATTTCTTAAGGAAAATGAATCTTAGTAGTGGTCCATGATAATATGCAGTTTTGATATTCAATGTGGCATACTAGAGTATGGGGACTATAAGTTTGGAGAGATCCCAGTGCAAATATTTCCATAGACATGCACTGTTTCTTTCTCTATATGATGAGAATAATAAGGGCACTGACCTATGTGAATTAAATGAGATCATGTGTGCAAAGCACACTGCAAACCTAAAAATGTGTTATGTTTTAGCTATTATTATGATAAAAATTAGTTATGCTGTCTTGGCTTATGTGTTTTACAATAAGGCAATATAAACTACCTTCACTGCAAAAAGAGAGAGAGAGAGAGAGAGAGAGAGAGAGAGAGAGAGAGAGATGAAACTAGCCATTCATAGGAGAATGTAATTCTTATACCCCCAAAAGGGTTCCCTTTCAACAAATTGTTCTTTAGCTCCCAAGACATTACAAGTCTACCATTTCCTGACTCAGCATATTTATGAGTCAACATGACTCCTCTCCTGAAAGGATTAACTACTCTATCACAGCTACCAAGATCATTCCCAATCTAATTAAGCAGATCACCCTGTGAAATTGGCATCACTTTACTTTAGCTGAAATTCAATTTCCAAAAAGTTAAAATCACATTACTTATAACTGTGTGCTGCCTTAAGGAGAAAAAAAAGACAAATGCGTTCTTTAATAGGGAAAAAAAATCCCAGCTAAATAAATATTGCTTCAATTTCATTGCCCAGTTAATTAAAAATATTTGGAGTAACTGAATGCTAAATAAGTGATTTTCCCCCAAAGTGAGGACCTATTACATCAGAATTGAATCCAAACTATTGCCCCAGAAATATAAACATTGCAGCAGGCAGCCTTCAATAGAGTTCTCTTCTATGGGATATGTAAGTAGGATCCAAATAAGTACATCTCTTTAAAATGTTCATGCAATAAATAAATGACATTCACCATTCACACCTACATTGTAACTGAATAGTCCTTAAGGAACAGAAAATAACTAATATTCAGAGAATGAAATCATTGTTAGGTGAAAAAAGAAATCAAAAGAATAGCAGTTATACAAAAAAGTTCCATTTATGTAATGACAACTACTATTTAGTAAAATGAAGCAGAACTCAACTAATATAATACTTTTGGAAAAGAAGTCAGCTATGCAGCTATGTTGCAGTGGGTAAAGAGTTGGGCCTGGGGCCAGGAAGACCTGAGTTCAAATTCAGTGTCAGACACTTAGCTTATGAACCTGGGCAAGTCATTTTACCTCTGTCTCACATTATGTAATTGTTAATTAGGGACCATAAAAGCACCACCTGACAGACCTGTTGTAAAGATTAAATATTACATTTTTAAAAAGTGTTTAGTACAGAGCCAAGTACATACTAGAAGTTTAATAAACGCTTATGTAACATTTTTAAAAATTCAGGAGACTGGGGCAGCAAGGTGGTGCAGTGAGTAGAGTGTCAGCCCTGGAGTCAGAAGGACCTGAGTTCAGATCCAGCCTCAGGCACTTAACACAGGTACAAACAAAAACCTAGCCTTGTGACCTTGGGCAAGTTACTTAACCCCAATTGCCCTCCAAAAAGCAAAATAAATAAATAAAAATAAAAATTCAAGAGACAATTTCTAGCCAGCATTTTTAATAAATGGTCTCAAATGCCAAAGACAATCGTGGAGGCAGGCTCATGGTTTATGTTATTTGGAAAAGGAATGTTCCTGAGTATGGTAATTAACAATTAATGAGAGGCAGACTTTACAAAGAAAAGTAAGCTCACTAGTGGATCATGCCACTCTTGGCCAGAGAAACTATCCCTATTCTCAGACCACCCCCAGCCCTGGGCAATGTAGTCAAAGACTCTCCATCCCCAACCCAAGACTGAGCTAGTTGGGTGGAGCAGCAATACCCAGCAGAATGAGGAGAATATTAATCCTATCTTTCATCAGCCCCATCCTTGAGAGATTGGACAAGGAAACAGAACAGGGGAAAGGAAAACTGTGGTCTCCCCAATTTTAAAAATGGGTTATTAAGATGAGAGAGAAATAATCATTTCTCTCATTCTCTCCCATTTCCCTCTGAAGATAAATGGATAGCTGCATATCTATTTATATAGTAAACTTATGATGAATGCAATGTATAATAAAGCAGGATGATCTAGAATCAAAGATGCCCTGGAAAGTCTGGAGAGAGAGCTCAATTATTTTTTTCCCTTTTGAAGGGAATCCTGGATTGCATCAAACTGTTTCATGGAATAGGATTACAGAAGAGGCCCTGTTGAGAAACTTACCTACTGTGTATTTTTTCCAGAACTTTTCATATAGCTCTTTGGCCAAGAAGAACTATAAAAGGTCATCGGGGAATTCTGCAAGGTCACCAAGGAAAAGAATTTCTAGACTAGAAGCCCCAGTAAGATTTGGGTAGCTCAACAGTATAATACAATGCAGTTTGCTGGCCAGGAGAGAACTGTGCATAGGTAGGTTTTTGGTGTGAACTGAAAAACCAGTAAGATTTTTAGTGTATTTTTGTTTCTGTTTTTTTCCCCCTAAATAGGGACATTTGCATTCAGAACTTATGGAAGTTCATATTTAAAATACCACTTCTACACATGTAACCAAAGGGATACTAAAGAACACTTCCAACAATAACTTATGAGCAATGCATCAGATCTAGATTTACACACAAGTTCAATCAGGAAAATACTGATCTCATGGTCATTACAAAAAATAATAAGAAAAAACGCACATTTGGTGACTACTGAATTGAAGGGCTCTGTGCAAGGTGCTAAAGATGTTAAAAAAAAAAAAAACAGTTGAAACAGTTGCTGCTCCAGAAGAGCTCTTTGGCTAGAGCTGGAGTGGGCGGCCTGTGGGTGGTGAGGGTCCTCAGGTATAGGGCCTTTTACAAAAGCTTAGACTCAGTCCAAAGGCCACACCTAGGATCTAGAAGGCCACATGTGGCCTTGAGGCTGCAGTTTCTAGAGGAAGAGACTACATGGGCAAGTCACATAACTTCTAAGTCTCATTTTCCTCATCTGTAAAATGAGGAGCCAGAATCAATGGTATCTGAAGGTCCCTTCCAGCTCAAAGGCTATAATTTTATGGATACATTCAAAATGTATAGCAATATAAATACAGTGTAATTTAGGGGGTGAAAGCATTAGAAACTTGTGGGGTGCAAGAAAGGCTTCATGTGGAATTTGGTGTTTAAGCTAAGTTTAAAGGAAACTGGGTATTCTGCATTGCTGAGAAGAGGAAGTGCATTTCAACCATTGGGAATAACCACTACAAAAGCAATGAAATGAAAGATCAAGCATCACAAGTGAATGACAGCAAGAAAGCCAAAACTTTCTCTGAAAACACCCTTCTCACTGTGTTCTTCAACACTAATGTTCTATATCAACCTACTTGGTCTATTCTCTGCCTTCCAAAGAGGTCATTGATCATTATTAAACCTATCACCTAAGGCTTATTCTGTATTCCTGACTGGAATTTCTTTTCTCCCTGATCAAACCCCACTGATTACTTCAGGGCCCAAATTAATTTGCTCTTCTCCATGAAGTCTTCTCTGACTGAACACAACACAAGTGTTGAATACAACACACACAGGATACAACATGCATGCAGAACTTGTGAAGTAGAACTTCAGACACCACTTTATTCCAATCTACCTCACTTATCTTCCCTCTTATTTAGATAACACCTATTGTCTCTGCCATTTCCTAGATATTTAATAACATGTTGCATTGTACTGTTATTTCACTTTGCTTTATCTTTTGAAAACAAATATTTTTCCCTTAATGATGTTGAGTAATTAAAGATCTTGGAATACTACAGTGTCTGAACTAAAGTAGCAGGTTACCCATGAAGGAATGCATGATGGGCACACATAGCCTGCAACACATTAGTAATGCTGACCTACCTCCAAGACATTACATGAGAGAAGATAAAGGAAAGAGCTGATAGTTTATCACCCTTCTCTATGCAGAATTCTTTAAATGGAGGAGGAACAGAAAGTTTCCTTTTATAAACCCTCACACTCCTCTGACCATTCCATTGGCCTCAAGATTGTGTAGATGAGAACATAGAAACATGACAAGATAGAAAAGAATACAAGAGAAAAATAAAAAGATGGAAACAAGAAGGAAAGGAACAAAAATAAAATTGAAATGAATTTTTTTCCTTCCAAGTATAGGGTCTATTACACATCAGAACAAGTATATGGCAAGACAGATGAACCATTTTGGCTTTAGTTCCAGGGCAGAATAAAAATCCAAAATGCATGAGTTTTTCCACAAACTTGGGGAAATAATTTTTAAAAGTTAATAATTTCCCCTCTCCTCCCAGAAGTAAAGTTGCATTAAGTGGAATATACCACACTAGTCACCAATAGAAATGATACTGGTTTTGAAATCATTCTAATAATGACTATAAATGGATCAGATTAAAAAGTGTTTCTTCTCTTTCACTGATAGACAAGGAAGGCAAAAGTTGGAAATAAGAATTCTAATAGAATTTTCCCCCTTTTTATGGAGGGTCATGGAAGGTTTGGTTTCACATTCATATGAATGTCCTCCTTTCCCTTCCCTTAACTGAAGTACAAGCACTTGTATCAAACTAATATACTTCTGATGATCACATCCAACCCACTTTCTAGTGTTATCAAACATGCTTCTCAGAGAGTAAAGAGAAAATAGAGCATTAAAGTTAGGATGATCCCCTTTTAATGGAAAAACCACAGACACAAGAGATGAATTTTCTCAACTCTTTGGAAAATATTCACACACATCCCTACACACACAAAAATACACAGACACAGTGTCACACAAACACATAAACTTTTCAGAAATAAGGTAAAAAAGAATTCATCATTTTTAATCTGTCTTCTACCAATAACTCAAATCACTTTGTACCTGTAATGGTCTCTTTATTGTATGATATTTATAATATTTTGACTCATGTACCTGACAAGCTTTGGCCCAAGGTGGGGAGGGGAGAGGCTATTATGAATGAATAAAACTTTAATTAAAAAAAAAAAAACCTTTGATAACGGAAACTGTGATAGTATTTGACTACTGCAGCTCAGCCAGATGCTACTTTATTGAATATGAGCTTGAATACGGAGCAAGTTCTCTCATCCATCAATTTTCATCATATCTAAAACCTAACAAGTTAAATTTTACAGCTATATAAAATGACCTCATTGCATAAAATGGGGGAAAGCATACATTAAATTATTTTACACACTTCAATAATAGTTCAGCTCCAGTGACATTATATCAGTCTCTTTAGAATTATTTGAGTTTAGAATTATTTAAAGTTTGTTATTAGATTTTTGCCCTCATTCTCATGTTTTAATTCAATTTGCCTGGGGCAAAGGGACATAAAAATAAATGAGGTCTATTATATAAAATTATTATTTATACAAAGGCAATATTCATTATATTTGTCAGCAGGTTTTTAAATGAAATGATAGTTCATTAAATATACTTTTTGTTAGCTAAGCCAATGAAATAACTGTTTCTAAGAAAAAAAAAACTTAACTAATGGAAACTTCCAGGGGAAATAACTGTATTGGCAATTTCTAAAGGATTTATCTGGAGATGCATCACCCAAGGGAAAAAAAAATGAGATGGTTAAAAATAAAATAATCAAATTTTAAGTGATTCTCTGAGTGTATAAATTACTATTTATATGAACTCCCATTTGTTATTCAATTATTAAAATAAACATTTCTGGAAATGCCACAAACATCCTTATCAACCAAGAGGTGAAGTATCTTTGCAAATGCAGGGAATCTAATAGGATTTAGATGATAATCTCCAGAAGGTTGAGAGAAGTAGAAGGAACAAGAAAGTAGATAAGGCAGTGGACTTGGAATGCAGGGTTCAAAGGCTTCCTCAGCCACTAACTAGCTGAGTGACACTGAGAAAATAATGTAACTTCTCTTTCCCTCAGTTTTCTTCCAGGTAAAATGAGAAGGCTAGTCTCTTTGGACTCCAAGGATGTTGACAGCAATGCATCTGTGATCCTGAGATCTTACGAAATACTGTAGAACTTGAGTTATGTTGTCCAAATGTAGGAAAATCATTTTAATTCATATAAACTACTTTGCCTTTTCTTTTCCTATGTTAAAATAATATCTATAGTTGTTTTTCTGCTCTAAATATATCATATACAGATGGAGCAGTCATATCCTCCTATGATCTTTGGCAATTTTGACCAGTTACAAAAATCCCTAACTTCAAGTTTTGTTTCGCTTTTAGCTGAATTTCATTAAATTGTCCAACTAATGACAGGGTAGATTAAAAGGTAAGATATCTCCAGTCTGGGAAGAAGAAGGCTGAAAATGGATGTAATCAAAGTCTAAAAACACAGAACAGGTTTGCAACAACAGATAAAATGCTCCTAGTCAATCAAAAGAAAAGAAAAAAAAGAAGTGGTTGAAGTAAAAAAAAAAAAAAGCCATACTTTAAGTAGAAGGGAATTTGTATTTAGATAATTTATTTTGTAATAAATTACAAAAAGAAATTAAGGTATTTTTATGTAGAACCTTAATCTGTTGAGTTTAGTGCTTAAGATTCCCACTTAGAAATGTAGAGCTTAAAAGTCCAATATCAGATTAGGAAACTGAAGCCAAGAGTGCTAAAGTGATTTTCCTAAGGTCATACAAATCAAATAAGTTTCTGAAGTAGGACTTAAGTACATGGTTTCCTGAATCCCAGTCCAGCACTCTATCCACTATATCTTGCTTTCTTATTAGGTATCCAAGATATTTCTCAGCTATACTATAAGATACACTACATATGGTAACTCCAGGTTATCAATTCTAATGTCGTTAACAGAAACAAATTGGATTCATGGCATTTGAACTGATCTCAACTGACAAACACTAGTTCCATTTCTAGTTGATGTTAAGGAGACTATTTGAAAACAAGAGTCAAAATTAAATAATAACTATTATCATATTTTTTTTTCAAAGTAGAACAATGGTAGAATGGAGCCTTGGTTCCAAGAGGATCTGCCAACGGAGCACATTAACAGCAGGTACTATTAAGTGGGAAAAAAATCAAAAAGAAATTCTGTTGGATGGCCTTCTAAGGACAAGCCTGTATAACTGCAGAAAAACTTACTCTGCAAAGTACTCTGCAAATATTAAAATGTATATAAATGCTAAATACCATGCATGCATCAAGCAGCTAAGTGGCACCATAGGGCCTGAAGTCAGGAAGACTATTCTTCCTGAGTTCAAATCTAGTCTCAGATACCTACTAGCTGTGTGACCTTGGGCAGGTCACTTCACCTTATTTGCCTCAGTTTCCTCATCTGTAAAATGCAGTGAAGAAGGAAATGACAAACCATTCCAGTATCTCTGCCAAGAAGACCACAAATGGGGCTATGAAAAATTGGACACTACTGAAATGACTGAACAACAACAAAACTATGATTACCAAAAGAAAATTACATGATAACTTTATCATATATTTAAAAAGAATAGCAAGTTGTACACAACAGATTTGCAGCTTCATGTACAATCATCTTTTTCTCTATTCTACTATGTTATGGAAATGTTTGTTTTATTTTTTAAACTAAGAATAAAATAAATTTTAAAAAATAAAGAAGGGATGGCCACCAGGTGATAAATATTTTGGGCACAGCAACTTATGAAGACATCTAAGGTATAAAAGGGTTTTGGTCTTTGTCAGATATGTTATATCTTAGGTAGGCTTTGTGGGCTAGCCATCCTTGAAACTACTAGCAAAATAGTATGAATTGTGTACTGCTTCTCTAGTCATAGCCATTCTCGGGTCAGATTTTATAAAAGAATAGCAAAACTATTTAGCTCACTTTGGTTGAAAATCAGAACCCATCACATAAGTTTACCTAATATAAATTAATAATGCTGCTAAACAGGATGTCATCAAATAATCAGAGAATCAGCATAGATTGAATCTATTCAAAATGCATGCATACAGCCTCTTCTAAAAATACTCCCTAAAATATAGGTTTGTTTAGAAGAGTTTGATAAGTCAATAAAACAATAGAAAACTTTGTTTCAAAGTTCTTTTTTATCATTATACTTAAGTGACTCCATTGTGAGGATACACTTATGAACATATTTGCTTCAGGTTTTTGAAGATCTAAGATTTTATGGGTGTGGGTACTCCCCACACAGATGATAAACTCTCATTGACCTAGTTGATAGCCTTCAAAGATTCCTATGGATGAAAACTTCAAGTCTACAGCCAATCTGATAACCTCTTTGAATTTAGCCAGGCATATTCTCAAAAGAAAAGCATTCACTAGGCCAAAAAGTAAAGCCTTTCTAGTTTGGTAAGATTGGCTAGAGCTGATGCTTTGTTACACAGCCTGAGAAGATGACATGGGGTCACCTCACTGGGATCAATCATTAGAGCAGGGCTTCGATAAAAAATGGTTATAGCTATGCTTAAGAATATAAAATTTTAAATTAAGAATTAAGAACAGCTTTCCTGACACATAAATAACATCTTGTACTGATTTTTGCAAACCAGTTCCAAAATAAAAGTATTTATAGATTATTGCATTGTTAGTCTGATTCTTAACTCTTCAAGATATGAAAATAATGAATCTATCCTCTCTCAGTCATACAAGTCACACCTCCAGCCAAGGCTTCTCTAGAACTAATATGCACTCCAACACTTAAGAGAAATTAGGAACAAACTACAATAGGACTCAGGACTGAATATAAATTAAATTTTAAAGAAAGAAAACATAATATTCCTTCAAAACTAGACAAAAAAATACAAAAAACTTCTAACATAGTTTTTAGGGGTTAGTAAATGACCTAACAGAAACAAGGATGACAATTTTTAGCAGCCAGAAGAAATGACTATGTTGCTGACCTTTGATAGAAAGCAATCACAGTATAGAAAGTGGGACAAGACAAACAGTAATTTAGCCCCAGTAATCTGATTAATGAGAGGTTTAGCCAACAAGCCCCAAAGGGCAGACTCTTGGATATATAAGATGTACTGAACAGTGGTTTAGCTTAGAATTAAGGTATCATGGGTGTAGATTGTGAAATAACTGAAAAGTAACTATAAAAAATTTTATAATGATAATATTTATGCCAAGTCCAGCTGATATTCTGAATGGAAAAAGTAATTCCAAGGAAAATCTAAGTCTCTAAAAAAATAACAAGTACAAAGATCAGATGTACTGACTTGAATTCAATTTAATCCAACCCATGTTACAAACACTTCTACAATGAATTTCATCACTTCTAAAGAAATGACTGCTTTGGTCATGGTGACAATTGAAAACAGGGTTCTCAGTAACATAAAAAGTAATGCATTTTCCCTAGAAAAATAGAAAAGGATAGCTATGTAGTTTCCTTTTTCCTTCATGTCTGCAATCGATCTGCAGTGATCCAACTAGAGTATGCATTAAGTACCTGCTTTGAGTAGTGCACTGTGTTTAAGCTCTGGGAAATATGCAACATATGAGTAATATATGAGTCTTTCCCTCCTGAAGTTAACAATCTAATGGGAAGAAAACACATGTATGCAAATAACTAGAATGTGAAATAGCAAGAATATAAGAAACAGAATTATATGGATTATTATTCCAATTGTTTTACTTTTGCTGGTGAAGACTTGTTCCTAATCTTTCATGAATAATTAAAGGATAACAGATAGAAGACATTTAAAGTGTCATGTGAATGATTCCTGAAGATAATGCTTACTACCTGTATAACCTTGGTAATGTTACTGAGTCGAACTAGGCCTCGGTTCACTCATCTGTAAAATGAGGGGCTGGTTTAGGTGGCCACTGAGTTCTTTCTCAGCTTTAGGCCTAATTTCCTATGAAGGCATCAGTTAAAAATTTCTAAAGGAGATGACATCAGAATTGGGCTTTAAAGAACAACATTGATGCAATAGGCAGAGGAACCAGGGGAAACATTAAAGATGGGAAAATGTGGAATGTATACAGGTATCTGTGAATAGTCTAGTTTGGCAGAAGCTAGAAAGGGGATTAATATGAAATAAGGCTAGCAGGACAGGGTCATATTAGATTGTATAGGTTTTTGAATGTCAGGCCAAACAATTTAAAATATACTCAGTCTCCAATAGGAAATTTAAAGTTTGAGGAAAAAGGCTAGATCTATTGATAAGGCAGTTAAAAGAAAAGAAAAACTGAAGAGATAAACACTGTATTGGGTTGGCTTGCAGAGGTTTCATAAAGGAAACAAGTTTTGAACATTGTGAGTACAGTCATGTGACCTGGCTAAAAAGAAAGGGAATAGGCTCTTAAAAAAGAAAGAAAGAAAAAAGAGAGATGTCATGAAGACAACAAAGCAGGCCTGAACAAATATGCTAGGATTTGTAAAAATGTGCACTAGGCTGAAAAGCACATACAAACCAAGAAAAATGCCAGATGAGGGCAGAAAAATGGAGCAATTTATTGGTAGAGGCCCTTTAAGTACATGCTTATATATGTTTAGATTTGATAAAAAGAATAGTAGAAACTATGGCAGATGCAGGGAATTATTGATCACTGTACCAAACTGCAATGATATTAAGCAATTCTTGCTTCCATCTGTAGCAAAGAGAAAGGATAGGTTAGGAGGGAAAGGAGTTAGAGAAAGGAGTATTGGAGAATGGGAAAAAAGCTAGTTTTCTGCTCAATATGTCCAAATGAGGTTAGTAATTAATATTCTTTTCATGCCACAAGTGATGAATCAATGCTAGTAGGAGATATTTATGTAAATCAACGATGAATCAAGACTAAATATATTTTGGAACACAGAGCTTCCCAATATTTTATGTACTCTACTCTTTTTATTAGGTTAAGATAATTACATTTGCCCTTCTTTCCCCTCAAAACAACAACAGCAACAATATTTATTAGTTTAAACTAGGGCATTGTACTTCAAAGAATCACGGGAAATGTTCTCCATTGCAGGGGAAGTGAGAAAACACACAGATTCTGGACAAGTGGCATTTGTGTCTTTGGAACTAGAACCTGAAGTTTAGTAAACAGTGCCATTCTGATGCTTTCAAGGAAAAAAATGTTGGGTTTGCGATTTGTTGCTCAAGTAAAAGACATGGCCCATCCATGTCACTATATGTTAAAGTCAAACTTCTCTTTAATCTAGTTCTGTAGAAACAGTTGTTCTGGGATTTGTTTTGTTTTGTTTTTCCCCTTGTAATAAGAGAGAAAGCAGCACAAAGGAAGACTTTGTTAAACATAAAGATGAGATTATGTGCTGCAATTCCATTTTAATCCATACTACTACATTCTTGCCATTCTAATGTTCTGCTCTCCAATGCAAAGGAAGTAAACTTGATTAAATAGATATAAATATATATATATATATAAATCTCCATTTTTTATAATCTATTCAGATATCCTTCTCATTATTCTGAATACACAAAACTAATGAGTGGCAGAAGATATTTTCTCATCTAAAAATTCAGAAAGAAACTCCTGAACTAGTCAAACCCCTTTCTGACACTGTTCTCTTGGCTCTAAGATTTGAAAGTCTGGCATGGGACTTCTCACGCTAGTATACTTGCTCTAGAGCAGGTGAGTATGGAAGGAAAATGGTAATAGGTACAGATGAGATTAGAATAGATGGATTCTTGTTTGTCTCATTCCTATCACTAAAGTAATCAACTACCTTTATATACTAAATCCAGTTTCAAGAAATCCAACGTAGGTAACCATGTTGAGGGAGGCTTCAAGGCACATTGAAAAGGTCAATGACTAAAGTCAGAGAATCTGAGCTCGCATCTCTCTCCTGCCACTTAATGTGTCTCAGTTTACTTATCTGTAAAATGAAGAGTTTGGGCCAGATGGACTTTGAGGCCCCTTTCTGCTCTAGATCTATGACCCTATGATTCCATATTAAAATATGTCATGAAAGTTGTTGTTGTTCAATTGTTTTCAGTTTTGTATGATTCTTTGTGACCCCAATTGAAGCTTTCTTGATAAACTTGCCATTTCCTTTTCCAGTTCACTTTACAGATGAGGAAACAGAGGCAAAGAGGTTTAAGTGACTTGCCCAGGGTCACACAGTTAGGAAGCACCTGAGGGCAGATTTGAACTCAGGAAGAGGAGCCTTCCTGGCACCAAGCCTGGCACTCTATTCACTGCACCACCCAGTTGCCTCATGCCTCAAAAGACATGACTGTTATCATGAATTTTTGGTTCTTTACAAAAAGGATTCCATTCAAATAAGCTAAGATACAAATTTCCTAATTATCTCTAAGGGGTGCCTCTAGGTTCCCTGAGAACACAAACAAAACCAATGTAGTTTTATTTACTGCTTTGGAGAGACCATATGGTGCCATGGGTGAATGAAACCTGAGTTGATGGCCACGGCCATAGTTATCTTTCAAGTAGAAAGAATGAAGTGGGTGAGGGGTGGGAGGTGGATTCCAGAGGTAAAACAAGAGAAAAGGGGCATGTCTAGGTGGCACAGTAAGTAAAGTGCCAGCCCCGGAGTCAGGAGGACCTGAGTTTGGATCCGGCCTCAGGCACTTAACACACATAAAAAAAAAAAAAAAAAACAACTAGCCATGTGACTTTGGGCAAGCTACTTAAACCCAATTGCCCCCCAAAAAGCAAAAAGAGAAAGGGGTCTAGTATAAGGGTTCTTAAGCTGAAGCATATGAATTTGTGGGCTTTTTGATACTTTGGTATCTATATGTCAATATAGTGATACATAGGCTTCACTAGATTGCAAATGTGGCTCATTACACAGAGGAGGTTAAGAATCACTGCCGAAACGGCAGCAAGGTTCCAGTCCTGGAGACGTATACAGGGTCAGTTCTTTGTATGTGCACTTTCATAAATCAGGGCTTGCCAATAGATTAACAGACATACAAAGACATGAATGGATAATAAACACACAACGAGGTGCACAATCTTTTCTTCTTTCCTTGCTTCCTCACTCCCTCTCTTCCTCCATTCCCTCTTTCATCTCTTCCTCCATCTCTTTGTGCCTTCCTTCTTTCCTTCCTTCCTCCAAGCCTCCCATTGTTTTAATGATATAAACGAGGACTCATTCACAACTTCTCAAGAACTTATCCTAGCTGCCAAATGCCATGCTCTGTGTATAGTCAAAAGTTCTTTAAACTGGTACACCAAGTTTTTGTTTATAAGCACAGCCTTTAAAATAGGAATCTCTCGTTTTCTGAGGTGGTAAAGATCCATGGAAGAGATGTGTCATGCTGGAGGGAATAAGGGGGAGGGGGGGATGGAGGGAGATAGAGAGAAGGAGCTGAGCAGGCACAAAAACAGATGGATGATGCCAACGTGGCAATGCCCTAGCACTTGGCCATCTTACTTCAGCTGTGTAAATATAGCAACCTTGTCTGCTGTCTCACATTTTATTGCATAGACTACTAAATTCCAACAGAGATAATGAATCTAATGCCATATGTCAGCCTAAGGGAATGTCTCCTTTAAACCAGCCCTTGATTATTGAATGTGCATCTCTGGAATCTAAATTCTTTTCCAAAGTCCACATGTTACTTCTCATAATGTAAATGTTCAATCACATAACACCTGAATAATGACTAATCCTTAAGGTCCTTTATGATACTTTCTAGTTACTCCTAAAACATTACCATTGTCTTTATAGTTTCAACTTAGTGAGGCTATAGTTTTGGGTGACTGTCAAAACAGGGTTTCATTCATATCAATACAAATAAGCATTTCAGTACAAAATCACAATTCCAGAAATGTTAAGCAGAATTCGTATTTAACAACTCAATCCCTGCCTACTGGGTATGAGTGTCATCCTATGGGAATTTCCCCAAGAAGTACCAGAAAATGGAAATCTGGCTCTATGATGAGCATAATTCCAAATAATTACGGAAAAATTAAAGTTTCAAGGGAGATTAAGATTATTGAGTTCAACTCCCGCATTTGAAAAAACTGAGGTCAAAATGTATAAAGCGACTTGCCCAAGGCCACTCTGGTAGCAGACAGAAGTGAGGATTCAAACTCAAGTCCTCTGATTCAAAACCCAGTGCTGCCAGTTACATTTTCCTCTGTTATTATTCCCAGTAGACTAGTTCTACTGAGTAGGACATCATACTTCCTTTAGAAAACTCTCAGGAAAAAAATGTTTCCTTTGCCTATGGCAACCTCCACATATAATATCATCTTCAAGAACCTCCAGTGCAATAGTTCTGTGACAAGAAAAATACATTCATTAGCTCTCACCAGCAAATTAAAATAAAACATGATAGAAGTTTTGTTATGCAAGTTCTAGTTTTAACATTTCATTTTAAACTTTATTTTAACTTATTTTTTAAGACTGCCAGCCTATAAGTCAGTTTGTAAAATGCCCATGCAGAATTCTACAACTAATAGGAAAGCTGTTTAGGTTCTAAGCAAATCATTAATCCTACTGTTTCCACTGAATAATGGAATTTAACACTGGCAGTATATGTCCCAAGGGCACAAAAATAGCCAAGGTAAGATTCGAAGTCAGTCCTTTGACTGAAATTTTAGTGCTCAGTATTACTATATAGTAGATTGGAAATAACTTTGAGAAGTGATCTGGCTCACCTCCATTGCTCCAACTGATATCCTCAACAATAATCAGTCAAAGACGACATATTATAAAACATCTATTCTGATCATTTCAAGTCATCTTTGGGACATTAATAAGAACAGCTGCTTCTCTTTATCTTTTGTATTTTTTTCTCCCTAAAATAGAATATCACTTCATTGAAAAAATAAATTAGTCACAGTCTTAAGGAACTATTTTTTAGAACTATGTATTTTATCAAAATAAAAAGGATGAAATTTATAAAAATGTGTATATGTGCATATTTATATATTTATACATATATGTGTATATATGTATATAGACTTTTCTGCTCATCTTTATATCTATCCATATATACAGATAAATAGGTACATAGGTAGAAAGAAAGAAGAAAAGAAAGAAAGAAAGAAAGAAAGAAAAAAAGAAAGAGGGGGATCCTTTAAATAAGTGTCAAATAACTGACATAGTTGGTGAGATATGTGTGTCTGTGTTTGCACATCTATATATGTGTGTATATATATGTTTATACATATATATAAAGATAAGAAACACAAAAATCTGAGATTAAAAGTTGATTCTCAGTCATTCTAGCTGATCCATGAAGCTACCTATAGTTTGAAGCCAAAGCAGTATAAAAAGCAAACTTAAGCCACACTCCATTTAAATGTGAAGTCTTGTCTAGACCCAGCACCAGACTGCACACAACCTTAATTCAGATCATTTACTCTTCTCATTTCAGATGACACTGTCAGCTATTTCCACATTATCTTATGATGTTTCCACTAGTCATCCTGTAAACTTAAAAAAAGGTTAAAAACCTTAACCACACACTAGAGTAGATAAAATAGTACAAGCTTCTAATTCATTACTTTAGTCATACTTATTTATTTTGATCATAAATTTTAGAGTTTAACTTTAGTCATACTTTTTTATTTTGATCATGAATTTTAGTGGAAGGGAATTCTGAGGTCATTTAGCCTCACCTACTTATTTTCAAAGGAGGAATGAAGGCCTATAGATATGACACACGTAGTAATAGAGGTGAGAGGTAAACCAATGTTCTCTGACTCTAAAACAAGTATCTTTCCACTCACTGTACCATACTGTCAAATGATAAGATTTTTTTCTTTACAAAACATTTATTTTGGATGAGAATTTATAAAAACATTTATATCATTTTATTAAGAATTATCTTGCATTCAATGTATATTGAATAAACCAAATTGTGCCCCATTTCAAGCATGGAATCCAGGAAAGGTTCTTGCACACACACCATGAGCATTTTCACAAGTCATCTGGTGGCAGGCTAGTACAAAAGTTTGGGCAGTGTCTATGCAACAGCACAAATATAACTCAGTATATTGGTTAGCTCTACAACATCATTCACACCATTTAAATGGATTATTAAATCCCATGGATTCTCAAGCCACCTGAAGGACTAGAAAGAATGAATGTCAGACAATAAGTTGTCCCCTGCATGTACTCTCATTCCATTTACTGAACTCTGTGGTTTGGAAACAACTCCCACAGTTTCAGCATATTCAACAAGATATTCATCAACCTATCCCACCTTGAAGCAACAGGCCCAAGCAACACTGTAACTACCCTTTAACACAGTCTATGTTCATACATGTCATTGGAACAAAATAAGGTATTCAACACACCCTGCTCTTTACAGAGTTTCTTTAATTTCTAAGAGAATTAATAACACCTGAAAAAGACCTCACATATAAACAGTTACCAAGATCCCAAATTTTCAGCAGTCACACGCCTCTACCTAGGGCATAGAGATAGTAAGAAAACCCTTGCCTAAAGCCCAGAAGCCATGACTTTATCTCGGTCTTAAGGTGTTGCCAAATTTTCAGATTTTCTTCTTATGCCTCTAACCTTTAGATTTTGTTGACTTATTTTCTCAATTAAGAGAATAATAATGGTTAAAGGGAACCTAAATACAAAATAAATGTTAATGAACAACAAACTGCCTTCTCATCAGGCTCCAGGGTGCTAAAAGAAATGACACTGATTTTCTTTTCAATTGTTGATAGTGATCTCTGAAAACATCTTTAAAACACACACACACACACACACACACACACACACACACACACACACACACACACACACACACACACACCCACCACCACCACCACCACCACCACCACCACCAGAAAGGATCTTGAAGAGAAGAAAATAGCAACTGTCTTGATTTGGGGGAGGGAGGGAGGGAGGGAGAAAGGAAGAAGGGAAGAAGAGATAGTCAATCAACAAACATTTATTAAATGCTTACCCTAGGCAGGCAATGTGCAATGCTGAAGATACAAAGAAAGGCAAAAAGAAGCCCCTGTCCTCAGGGGGCTAACATTCTAAAAGGAGATACTATACATAAATAGCCAGATACAGGTAAAGAACCAGATACATGCATACATGGGCCAGACATGTGTGTCTGTGTGCATACATACATGCAGAGTAGATCAAAGTAAATCTGAACTCAGAGCAAGGAACAGGCCACATATTTGTCATCTGAAGACCAGCCTAGCAGGGGTTCAAAGTATCTCATATCCAGGTCAATCATAGGATCCTCTTTTTTTCAGTCACATTGTTCTCAAAGACAGACTAAAAAACTGAGAGTTTCTTCTCTCTAGCCCTAACCCTAACCTTAAACTTCGAAGGTTAAGGTAAAGGCTAAGAGATACTGAGTCCCAGAGTTCATAAGTATCTGGGCCAGAATTTTAAATTAGGGTTTCCTGACTTGAAGTCCAGAGTTCCATCCATTAGACCTCCATCTTCAGTACCATTAAATGAATCCAGAACTGTTTCCATAACACACTTACAGAGTAGTGATTAATGTACTAATCTTAGTAGGGAGTAAAAGACTCTAATGGACAATTCTAAGGACAGAACTCCATCCTTGGCATAGTTTTGTTCCATACAGGAGGACATATCTAGAACTAGAAGGGAGCTTAGAGGTTTTCTAGTCTAAGCTTCTCATTTTATATATAAGGAAACTAAGTTCCCAGAAAAGTTTATGTCTTGTGCAAGGTAAAGCAACTAATGATTTAAGATAGAATTTATAATAAGGGCACCCCAAGGTCAGGGCTCTTTTTCCCTGATTTTCTTCTTTTTTTTTTTCAATGATTTGGATAAGGGCATAGATGGCAAATGGCAGAAAATTGGGAGAGATATATTGAATGAAAGAATTGTGATTTAAAATATTTTTGATAAATGTAATGACAGGTTATATGCAATGAGATAAAAGTCAAGTCAGTGAAAATCTTCACTAGGGTTCAAAAAGACATTAAGTACAAAAAATGGAAAGGGAGGACAACCATTTATAAGAAAATCATCTCTTGATTTCAATGG
Organism: Gymnobelideus leadbeateri; assembly: GCA_011680675.1. Classification (NCBI taxonomy): domain Eukaryota; kingdom Metazoa; phylum Chordata; class Mammalia; order Diprotodontia; family Petauridae; genus Gymnobelideus; species Gymnobelideus leadbeateri. Next base: position 236,427 of record WOXC01002696.1, on the reverse strand, counting down.
TTTACAAACTAAATAGTTAATCAGTCGATTTATGTCATAGCTGTGATAAAATGAAATCTTATGATGCAAAGGAGATAGTAATTCCTACATATGTGTGGTCTGACCATCCTGCTCAAACCATATGTGAAATGTCTTTATTTAGCAATTAGTCATTAAATTTTAGGAAAGGCATTAACAAACTAGAGCTCATCCTAAGGAAGACAAGAATAGTGTATTCTTGAAAGAATGTCATACAAAGAAATGAGGATGTTTTGTCAGAAAAAGACTCAAGGAATTTGAAGGGCTTCAGGTAGAAAAGGGATTGGCTTCTATCCAAGATTTTTCTTAGGGCTAATAGACTGAACTAGGAACAAAAGAGAGAAATTGTAGAAAGTCAGACTTCAGCTTAATGAAAGGAAAATCTTTCTAATAATTAATATTATCCTTTTAAAAGTAAGATTGGCTTCCTTCAGAGCTTATGAGCTCCCCTTCAATGGAATTCTTCAAACATAGGTTGGAAGATGACCTGTTGGAAATCTGTAAATTTTTGTTTGGGTCAGTAAGGGTCGGACTAGAAAGTCTCTAAGAGTCTTCCTAGCTCTGAAATTTTTTGATTATGTGGACATTTTATCATCTCAATAAACATATACATTACTATTATCTAAAGATATTTTAAAATGCCTTCCAAATTTGTGACATTTACCATTTGTTTCACATAAAAGCACATGCTAAATAATATAAAACAAATGGATGCTAGCATTCTAATATATTGCATATATTTTCATGATTATACACATGTGGGTTTATAAGTCTGCCCTATGCCTTACATCACATCATCTCTTAACTATACATGATTAACTAGAAATGCTTTGGCTTCTAAGCTGGTACCTGAGGATGAATAACATCTGTCGAAGAGAACAAAAGGAGTCATAATCCTTCAAGAGAATCAGGTTCAGTGGTCAAAGAGGGTTGCAGATTCAAACATTGCTTACTAGAACTAAGCTAGAAATAAATGATATAGGCTACCTAGAGGATAGACTGGTAGATAAAGATAGGAAAAATGGATAAGTAGAAATGGGCAGAACTAGAGAGTGAGAACAGTGAACTTTCAATTATTCTATCATATTAACCAGAAAGATCACCCCCACGAATTATTTAGGACCCTTTCAATACAGACAGCAAAATGATGCTATTCTGTTATATACCCATAATTCATTGGAAAAAATGAAAATGAAGGAAAAAATTGGCAAATTATGTCATAGACACAATATATATTTTTACATAGAATGTCAAAATGCTAGAATTGGAAGGGATATTGCTGTTATAGTTCAGTCATTTTCAGTTGTGTCTGACTCCTCGTGACCCTGTTCAGGGTTTTCTGGGGGAAGATACTGGAGTGGTTTGCCATTTTTATTTTGCCAGCTAATTTTACAGATGAGTAACTGGATAAGGAAACTGAGGCAAACAGGGTTAAGTAACTTGCCCAGGGTCACACAGCTAGTAAGTGTCTGAGGCAAGATTTGAACTCAGGAAGATGTCTTCCTGATTCTAGGCCCAACACTCTATGCACTATGGTGCCACCTAGCTGCCCCAGGGAAGGGATATTAGAGATCACCTAAAGCAAACTCTTTACATCATTATACTTGCAGAACCTGAGACCACTAGAAATTAACTTGCTTATAGTTGTACAGCTAGTAAATGGTAGGAGTAAAGGTTAAGTGACTTGTGCAAAGTCATAGAGTCTGCTAATTAAAAGAACTAGTAGTATAACAATAAAGACAAAAACATTATTATTATATAGCTCATGAGATTAATGAAACATTGCTTTGTAACAACCCTGTGAGTTAAGTATTTCAAATATTATTATTCTCATTTAACAAATGAGAAAACCAAGATATGAGAGTGGGTAAATTATTTGCTTAGGGTCACAAGGCTAGTAAATATTAGAAATAGGACTTAAGTCCAGGATTTCTGACTAATAGTTATGTGTTCTTTCCAATATATGAGCCTACTTTCTAATTCCTACTGTAAAATATTGTAAATTAACTCATTTCTTCCCAGTGATAAATACACATACACACATATGTAAAGCATTCACATCTTTATATAAATTCAATTATGGCAAAACCTTGTAGATTTGTCACATGAAATTAATATAATGTAATATGGCAGCAACTCAAACTATTTTATAAACATACATTTATCACTGTCCTTCATACTTTAAAATGAATGCCATAGAACATATGAAAATCCAAAAGGATGTAAAATCTATTTTAAAGGGTTTATTGGTTCTTACAAATCCCTTAAAGAGAACAGTCTAACACAGAAACTAATAACACACTGATGAAAGAAAAGTGAGATAATTTTTATATGAAAAGGGGAAAAGTTAGAAAATCTATTTCACACATGAAAAATAATTCACTACCGCATCTATGTACTCAAATCTAATGAGAATAGAATCTACTTCCCTTTGAAAAGCATTTCCTTCTCTTTAAGGAAAAATGTCTTTGGATATCAAATAAAGTGGCATTTTGATAACTTCAAATAAATGAACTGATATTGAAGTCAAGTGTTGATATGAAAACTCAGGTAAGTAGTACCAAACTGGAATATTTTTTAGTACAGAACTGGCAATGGACTACCTCCGTCTCCTCTTAAAGGAGAGGGCAAAGGGAAGGGGAAAGAAAACAGGGGGAACTGAGTTCTTATATTTATTGCCACAGGATTCTAGATTGAAAGCAGTATTAGGGGCAGGGTGTACTAGCAGAAACCAGCAGTAGCAAGGAAACTACTAAGTATATCTCAGGTCATAAGCATGTAGGCTTGATTATGCCTTCTTTCCATGAGAGCCTCTGACAGTATACATGACAAGTAAATTTGGCAGAAACTAAGGATTAGCCTTTTCTGCCGTTGATTCATAAGGCTGTTACCTCAGAAATAGCAATATAGAGGTAGCTAGGTGATACATTGGATAGAGTGCCAGTCCTGGAGTCAGAAAGACCTGAGTTCAATTTCAACCTCAGATACTTCCTAGCGTGTGACCTGGGGCAAGTCACTTAACACTGTTTTCATCAGCTTCTTCATCTGCAAAATGAACCGGAAAAAGGAAAGGGAAAACAACTCCAGTATTGTTGCCAAGAAAACCCCAAATGGGCTCACAAAGTGTTGGACACAATGGAAACAACTGAACAACAACAATAATAATGAGTATAGGTAAAATCACTTTACCTGTGGTTTAAAAAAGTTATTGTGGAGATTTTTTAATTTAAATTTATTTTTTTTAATTTATGGAATAAAACAAGCATTTCCATTAACATAGTACAATAAAAAGATAATTGCACATGAAATCTCAAATTTGATATGCACAACTTGATATTCCTTTTAAATACACAACAAAGTTATCACATACTTTTTTTTTTTGGTTACTTTACAATCATCAGAGATGTCTCAGTGCTCTTTTTTCTGGGTCATAACTCAAATTAAAATGCAAAACTGAAAACAAACATAATAATGGACAGCAGTGGGGGGAAAAAGATTGAAATGGAATGAGCCTTACTTGGTAGAGTAGTCTTTGGAGGGGCAATAAAGGAGGCAGTTTGGGGGAAAGAGCCATGGAGCCAGAGAGCATTGACTGGAATCCCAACCCTACTGGTTACTACCCTGGTGACTTTGGGCAAATTACTTAACTTCTCTGAGTCTCATTCTCTTCAACTGTAAAAGCAAGAGGTTAAAGATGGCTTTTAAAGTCACTTCCCATTCTAAGTCTATGAGTCTATGGTTAGAGAATTAAAGAACCATAATGGCATGAGCAAAGTCTCCAAGGCAAGTGATTTCCTTGAAAGCTACAAGTTCACTGTGTTAATGCATTACAATAGACACACACCTAAAACCAGAAAGAAAGCCCTGTGAAATTCTACTAAACACATCAATGGGAACTGGCTTTACAGGATATACCTTTATTCCTCCTAGCTAGATATTGCTTTCTTCAATTCATATGCTAAGATGACTTTGTTAAATGAATAACTAGGTGTGAATGAATATTACATCCCATCCTCCATAGATGTCTTTGGTCCTATGCCATCTTCATCAAGATGGCCCCTTTCTTTGTACTGTGCAGGTAAGAACAAGATAGGTGGCAAGTACAAGGGGCTAAGTGAAATAAGCGATTAATAATAGGAATTGGTGTGGCAGGATGAAAGAGGTATTAGTTTTCTAAGATTTACCCATACAATCTCTCCTCTATTTGCCACTCATGGTCTCCACTTTTTTTTTCCTCCTCATTCCCAAACTGTTTTGGTTTTGTTTGTTTTTTTTAATTTGCCCCAAAGAGGATAAGATAAAGTTAAATCCATTTATTTCCTACATAAACAGGCAGTGGATATAGAAAAATAATACTACCCATTCTTCCCAAATAAGTTTGGTGAGTTTCCTAAAGTGTTACCCAGAGTAAAGTAACTTCCCCAGGCTCTCTTTTGTTATGGTGTGACTGGGAGTCTTACTTAGGCACCAATAATTTCAGTGCCTTTATACAAAATGTCTGACACCCACATCATGAAAACCACTTAGAACCTAAGGTTTGACCATATCAATAAACATGTTAATGACCTTCCCATAAAGCAATTTAGACAATGAGAAATTATTAACCATGACCAAAACACGCTCCTAAGAAATATTCCTTAATAGTGATCTGGATTTTAACATGGACTGGCCTCATATTACTGGTACAGATAATAGTCATTTCAATATGTTATTTCAAGTAAGGATAATCTCAAGTATAACTTTTCAAGTTATTTATACAGTTTCCCAAACTTTTCATATGAAGGACATCCTGTAAAAGACTTATCACTCTTTATAGTCTTTGCTGGTACATAATTGTCTTTTTATTTTAAAACATTTCCTCCATTCTTGTCCCATAGGAAGTAAAATCAACATATTTAAATTCATATGAGCAAAGCAAGATTACCAGAGGACAAAATGGTTGCCTCTTTAATTGAAATCTACTTCCAGTGGATAACAATTTAAAGAATTATAATGATTTCAACCTACTCCACGCTCAAAAGTTTGCCTCACAATAAATCATATATTTATCCAACTATCACTTTGAATTTTTAGTTTATACTCAACGCATAAATTAAGATATGTACATATAAGTATAAATATATACACATATAATCTCATTAATGTAGATATCCAGATCTTAGGATCCATTTATTATTAGCCTTAGATTCTTTAGTAGATACTTATGACAGAGCTAGACAAATACTAGGCATTTCATAAGAGCTTGAATACACAAATTTGATCCATGCTGAATAATGTAATAAGGTGGTTTTCAGTTTTAAAGATTAAAAAATACAATTGAAAAGTAATTATTTTGAAAGCTAAGATTTCACAGATTTCTTAAGCTAGAATGGACCTTAGAGAGGAACAGGTTCAACCCCAATATTTTATAGATAAATGAATAAATGAAAAGTATTTTTAAGCATTGTATGCTAACCACTATGCTAAATACTGTGGATCCAAAGGCTTTTTCTTTGTCTTTGTCCTTAAGATTACACTGTGTTAGATGAAAATACTAAGGTCCTAAAGGACTAAGCAGCAAAACCAAGGACTAGAACCCACTTTATCTGATTTCAAATCTGATGCACTTTAAAATATTCTTTGCACTGCTTCAATTCACTGAAGAAATTTTTGAAATAAAAACATACTTCAGTATCTAGTGGACAAGAAAGAATGACTGAGGGTAACTCAATATGATTAACCAGAAAAATAAAAATATTTAAATATTGCCATTCTTCCAAATCATCAATTTGCTTCCAAAGACAGTTTAATTCTACCATAGGTATGTGATCTAAACTGTATCTTACATCTAATACTAACAATTCCCTTTACAAGCAACACTGAGTAGCAAATATAATGGCCCATTTTAAAAAGGAGAAACCAAGGAGAAAAGAAGTTCAGTGACCTGTTTAAGGCTGAGGATGAATTCATTGCAGAAATAGGAACAGAATAAAATCTTCTGACTCTTAGGGAGCTCCCATCAGCCCTCAGGGCTGCACTTGACTACACACACACCTATAAAGGGACCTTTACCTCTTCTATAGAACAGGACTTAGAGCTTCCACCACAGTTACTCTGTAATTGATTTATTGGCTGACCTTCAGACCCTCCCATCTTCAACCTTTCCTTGACTAAGTTTGTCCCTCTGGAAAAGTCGACTTCTCTCCCTCATGGTTAAAAATGATAAAAAATGAATCATGCAGGACTTATATAAGTCCCCCAGATAGGAGACACTATGAAAGTATAAAGAATTATTATCAGTATTATTTATATTTATGCTAATAGTCCATGAAGCTAAACAAGATAGAAAGAAATAAAAAAAAAAAACTCTCAATGTTTTCCTGGTAGAGACTGGAGTTTTAACAAAATAAAATATTTGCTATTATTTTTAGTTTTGTACTAATAAAATGGAGGCCTGAATTTTTACTATTATATAATTGGAGCCTTTTGTCTTTATGTAGTGACTTTATGCTGTTCTGCCTTCCCGTCTCTACTGCTGATAATTGTGATATAATCAGATGCACAAAATAATAAATTTTAGTTTATTCAATTAAACTTGGGCTTTCTCTTTCTAGACCTTAATATTTGGAGTTAAATTATCTATACACACCTATAGAAGGATGTGAGAAGTCTTTCTTTAAGAGATATATCTGAGTTGAGCCTTGAAAGAAACTAAGGATTCTAAGATACAAAACTAAAGAAAAAGTATATATGGGATGGACTGTGGGAAGGTACAGGTCATAGGGGATAGAATGTCAAGTTCAGGGAACAAAAGAGATACCAGTTTGGCTAGAATAGAAAGTATAAAAGGGTGTAATGTAAAATAAGTCGGGGAATATAAGCAAGAGCCCAATGCTTTCATTGCCAAGCTAGGGAGGTTTTATTTTTTCACAGAGACAATAGATGCTTAAGATTCTAGAGCAAGGATGTCACATACTCAGATATGTGCTTTAGGAAGATTATTTAGTATGTTGCATAGTAGATAGATTAAAGAAATGAGAGATTAGGAGCAAAGTTTTTATAACAGGAGATAAAAGTCTGAAAAGGGTTTTGGCCTTGTGAGTACAAAAAAGGGGAGATTTAAAAGAAATTAATGTGAAAGTAAAATTGGTAAGACTCCTTAAGTATAGGAAAGATGGTGGGGAACTGAGGGAGAGGAAGAGGAGGGGATTTTTATGATGTTGGGAATTTGGCTGTGATAGTGACACCCTCCACAAAATTAAGGAAGTTTGGAAAGGCTATGGTTGGTTTTAGGGAAGAGGTGATGAATTCTGAACACATTGATTTTAAGATACATGTAAGAAACATTCAGATATCAAAGTTCAGCCGGTATTTTTCATTAAAAAAGTAAAAACAAAACAAAATATAACTAGCAGTACATTATAAACACTCAAATATAAAGCCCAAAAAAGCCTAGTTGACAGAGCAAGAAAAATTTTGCATATACCACACAACATTGCTCCATCTGGTGTCACTTTGTAATAACATCATGCATTAAAACCATGCCCTAGCTTAAAATGCTTCATCTAGCCCTGAGGACCAGACCATTTTGAGTTTCATTCTTCATTTCAGGGGTTAAACATCATAAGAGATGATAAACTCTTTATTCTACCAGTTCACCTAAAAGGGCCTGCCCTTATCAGTTACAGCCCCTTTCACAATAAAGAGGCAATCAAATGTAATTAATTGCTCCCCTAACTGCTTCTGGAGCATAAAGAAAAAGATAACAGGAAAAACAAAATCTGGGGGAGAGAATTTCACCTCAATTTATGCAAATTTAAATTCATTACCCCACTGGTTTCTCTACTCAGCTAATCTCTTGAAGAATGGAAGTTACAGATAATAACATTCTGAATCCCCAGGTTCTAGTTATAAGCAATGACCCTTATTCTAATTTCCTCTTATATCAGAATCAATGCTTTCTCCTCCTCAACAATTACCTGCAAAAGAATTGATTTTTTAAAACAATGAACAAAATCTAAAACAAAGGCTCTTAACCTCTTTTTGTGTGGGTATACCTTTGTCAGTCATGTGAAACCTGTGGAGTTTTTTTCAGAAAAAAAAATTTTTTTAATGTATAAAATAAAATACAAAGCATTACAAAAGAAATATTAAAATATAGTTATCAAAATATTAAATCCAGAAGTTCACAAACTTCAGATTAAGAATTTGTCCTCTAGAGAACAGAGGATTTTGAGGAATAAGTGAGTAAGCATTCCCCTGGATTCTCTACTTTCTGTCCTTGAACCAACCTTCAATCTTAATCACTGCTGGCTGCTGAGGAGAAACCTCAGCATTCTCATTCATGACTCCATGAGTGAGGTTTCCATATACTTCTTGAGGACAGAATTTCTGTAGAAGAGTATGGGAGTTAATGTTTTCCTGTAAACTTCTAAGTAGTTAAAATGGTGTAAAGGTAACTTGAATTTGAAGATCCCTTTGTGTTGTTGGCAAAGGTAGCAGGTACTTAGCACTTAGTAACTGATCAAGCCTCTGTTGGGGAAACAGAAGGTATGAACTCCTGTCTCCTGTTGCTGACATAACAGGAAGAGGTTGGCTGAAACAGGAAGCTAATGCTGTGCTTATAGAAGGAAAAGCCCCAGGAAGGGACAGTCAGAATTTCTTGGGACCAGCATCTAGAGGCAGAGGAGCTACAGAAGAGAAATGAGAACGGTGAACTGAGTCAGAACTTCCTGGGAACTTGTGGTGGTGGAGCTTCTTCTGAAGAGGAGCCCAGGAAGCTGAAGAAGACCTTCCAGGAGACCTTCCCTTCCTGGCCCCCTGCCCCAGCTGGATAAGGTGATTCTGATTTTTTTAACAAGCTGCAGAAGACTGAGAAAACCTGACCATGATGTTAAGACTGTGGCTTGGTTGAGCCTTGAATTCCTGGGAACAGAAATTGTGAAGGATTTGAGATGGACTGGACCCTGTGAACTTCAGTGTGGAGCAGGAGTTACATGGAGAGCTAGACAAGGAACTGGGAGCTGTCTGCCTTTGAATCCAGGTGACTGTTTGGTGGATTCAAGTAGGAGAGTTGCCTACATCGAGTCAAGATGAAAAGACCTCTCAGTGGGTACTGAGTAGTGATGAAATTGTAGTTTATTAGTGACCTAGGGGTGGAGGGTCTATGTATTTTCTAATGATTGTACTTAGTGATTAATGATACTTAGTAATTGATTGCTGAATAAGTGACTGATTGAGTTAACTTAGTGTGCCCCAGGAGTGGAAGACTTTGACTATTGTACTTTGAGATGGTTGTTCATTGTTCAAAACTTTGTGGCCACCATGGTGGAAACTATGTGGCCATTTTAATGATAAGCTGTTGTAAATACTATATTGTAATTTTTCTGTGATAAATTGCAATATTGTGAATGTTGTACCTTGATTTTCTGTGAATTTTTTGCCTTGATTTGTTATGGAATAAATAGTGTTCACTATACTGTGTAATCAGAACCTTAAAAGCTGTTCACAGTAGCATTCTTCTGGAAAGCTGCCCATGCATGGCATTACAAATGGACAAAGAGCCCTTCCCTCCATGCATTGCTAATCAGTTTAAAATAATCAAGCAACCCCTCCTAGACCAGGTCAACTCTAATAATCTGCCTATTAATGATTTAAATCTTAGCAGTTTTAATTCTTGCTGCTCAGAGACACAGTAGTCATTTGTAGCATGGTTGACACAGTCCTAACTCCCATTGTAAAGTTGTTTTACCTGAAACGTGTTGTTGTAAAATTAATCTATATTAGATGAACTACACCTGTAATCTCTTAATTTTTCATAAAAACAAAACTATGTGATATAAGAAGTGATCATGTTCAAATTTAAAGTTATTATAAATATGAATGACCTTCAAACATATTTATTATTCCAGAGAAATTGTGCTATTCCTTATCCATCTTTTCAACATTATTTACCTTTAGAGTGTAGCTTGCCCTTCAAAGGAGTTAGCTGACTCTTTCTAGAATACTCAGGCATGTGAACACACGATGAAGCAATCAGGGGTTCTCTAAACAGCTTGGATTATAGTCCAAGAGGTGGTGGGAAAGAGATTCATTATAGACATTGAATAAAATGGCTGGTGACTTAAAAAGACAGTCCTGGAGGTTGAGGGAAGAAAAACGACATCTGGGCTTGTTCTCAAGTCCAAGTCCTTGACATGAGAAAAGCAGAATGAAAAATACTGATGTACTCAACCTAGAGTAGAGGTAAGAGGTTAAAATGAGACTGGAGTTCAACCACAAAGGTGATATGTTAGATACCTGGCAAATAGGAAATAAATGAACCATCTCTATCCAATTTCCCTTCCCCTTCCTCTTGCTTATGTATCTACAAGTCTTTTGTATGTAATTTGTTCTCTAGTGATAAGCTAAGTTGTTCTTTTGTATAGACTTCTGCCTTTTCTTTCTATAAATCTTTTGTCCAACAATACATATATTTGTGTGCATGCCTTAATTGTGGCATCAGAGTATAGGAGGTGTGCTTAGTTAGGGTGTCCACTGAAAGTTCCTACTTGTAGTTGGGAGGAGTCTATACATCCCTGAAAGGTTCACTGATACAATGTTTCATTATATGAATGATCTACAACTTTCTCTCAATTAGAACCCTAAACCTGAATTAAGGTCTTAGTTTCTTTCCCTAATAGAATGAACTAATTGGACTCTAGTACAAGCTGAGTGCATGAGCTGGGGAAAGAGTTAAGTCTCTTCATCTATCCTAAGCCAGCAGAAGAGCATAGTGACAAAAGGAAGGAGAAAGAGAGGCTAGAGTAAGTCTTGCCCCTGAGCCAAACCAGATGAAGTTATGAAGGGTCCTTGGTCATGCTGACCCAGTCCCCTTCCCACTTTCTAATTGAGAGGGGGAACAGGGAGAGCACAGACTTGCTTCATGACAGTGTTTAGTATTCTACAGGAATAGTTTTTCAATAGTTTTTTCTTTTCCTCAAATTGTTTCAAGGATTAATTTACCTGGGCATTGTTTCTGCTTTTATATAATTTCATTTTAAGCCTCGAAAATATCTGGGGTTTGTTTCATGTATTCTTTTGTAAATTGGTAAATAAAGAATATGTAATGAGAAGGAAACCTTGGGGAAGCATATAAGCTACCTATATTTTCACAGCCTGGCACTAGCTTGCCTACCTGTCCACTATTTTTATTCAAGTATTAACCATCAACAGTTCCCATCTGACTTTTTATTGAAGAAAAAAGAGAAATGGTGCCTCTCACTTTATCTTAACATGATTTATACAAGTTTGTACATTCTATAACTGTAAACAAAACAACTTCCAGCCCATCTTTCAATTATCTCTCTTGACAATTCACAGATAGTACAGGTAGGTTCTAATCAAGGCCAAGCAGATGAGGTCAGGTGACAGAGGCACAGAACTGAAAGAATAAATAAAAGCTGTGGTTCTCTAACAAGCTTTTTGTTTCCGCAATTGATCATTTCAAAGGACCCAAGGATTACCAAAAGCATTTTCAATTGTATAGAATTTTAATGTAATTCAGTCGTCAACATCTGTGATTGCTAGATTGCCGCTGGTGACCATAAAATTCAGCCCAGCTGCTGAGATAAGGCAAATAAATACCTAGCAAAAATTAGTATGCACAGGAGTACTGCTAATCCAGCTACTGTAGCAGATTTATGTCCAATGGTCAACTGAAGAACAGCGTAGAAGATGAGTTCAAGCGAGTCACCAATTTTGATGAGGCAACAGTTGACACTTCAGTTTCCCCCTGAAAACAGAAATATATTCTCTGGCTCCAGATGCTGAATGACACCACAGACATAAAGAAAGCCCTAGTTTGAGGTTTATCCAAGTGGCTCCTGTACAGGCTACATTAGGACTCTATAGCTAGATTTTGTTTTAGTTCATTTGTTTCAATCATGTTTGCCTCTTTATGACCCCATCTGAAGTTTTCTTGGCAAAGATAATGAAGCGGTTTGCCATTCACTTCTCCAGTTCACTTTACAGATGAGAAAATTGAGGCAAACAGGGTTAAATGACTTGCCCAGGGTCATATAACTATATTACAACTCAGGAAGATGAATCTTCCTGACTCCAGGCCCAACATTTGATCTACTGCACTGCCCAGCTGCAGCAGATCATTCATCAACTAATAATTGGGTCATAAAGTGACTCAACGACTTCTGCTATGTCATACAGCCTACCACAATGGATTTTATGAAACCACTTCATGAAAACAACAAATGTTTCAATCCATGGTTTAAGAAAACTAGAAACTTTTATCATACAGAGTTCTTAACACCAAGTAAATGTTCAATAAGTAAATGTCGAATGAATGTATATTTAACACCACAATTTTCTAAACATGCCCAAAGAAGCAGCAATTTATTAGAATTCATACTGAAGAAAGAGTTGGAGAACTGAGGCTCCCAGAAATCAAATAAAATGATAGCAGACATCATGTCAACAGTTATTTCCAAACAGCTTTTAGACCAAGCCTCTTTAAAACTTTCAAGAAAGGAGAGAGCCTGGTAGAGTGGAAAGAAGGTAGGATTAGAAGCCAGAGGTTTCAGGTCTGCATTCTGGGTTTGCCAGTGTGCTTCTATTTCCTCCTCTATAAATGGAGGTTGGGTGACATGATCTCCAAAACCCCTGTTAACTCTCCTTCTGTCATCTTAAGATCTCAATAGGAAGATACTTCTCTCTGTAATGATAAAGGATTGGAAAAATCTCTTTTAAGCACTCAGCCTTCTCTACACATTCATTCTTCCACAGGTTGAATATATTGAGGTAAAAAGAGAACAAATTATAAAACTTCAAGGTTGATGGGCATAAGAAACTGTAAAAACCCACCTCCAACAAAATGCAGGCCTTAGTTTCCTCTTTGACGTCTCTAAGTTGTGTTCTGCAATTTAGCCTGCTTGAATATTGCCTTTAATGAGAAATTCACTACTTCAAAAGTTAACTCAGTTGAACAAGCTATAGTATGTGAATGTGATGAAAGACTCTTGGGCTATGAGAAATATTAGAGGGGATGGTATCAAAGGAACCCTGGAAGGCTTTCATAAACTTACAAAGAGTGAAGTAAGAAGAACCAGGAAAGCAATTTATACAATAACAACAATATTGTAAGCACAAAGAACTGAAAGACTAGTGAATTCTAGTCAGCACAGACCAAGGAAATTCCACAGGATTCATTATGAAGCATAATATTCATCCTCCATATGGATGCTGATAGACTCAGAATGTGAGGAATTGACATCAACTTCAATGGTCTTTAATATTTGCAACAGACCTTTCTGTTCTTTTCTTTAAAGATATAATAAAGTTTGCACATCATTAATCATGTGGCACCTCACATTTTCCACTGTTTCAAAAATATTTGTGATTGCTTCTATAAGTTTCTTTTTCCTTCAGTGTCCCAGAGTAAGGTTTTTCTGGAATTGAATCCTAGAAATTATTTAAAGTATCCAAGTGTTCTCTGACTATATCATCACCTATTTTCATTTGTATTCCATATGAACCATCTTTCCACCTTGAAAATCATTGCCTGTGATAAAATAAAATAAAAAGATTGGAAGAAAACAGAAATTGAGCAGTTCTATTTCTTTTCTGTCATCTGTTAAAATCAGAAATTTTGCCCCTAATAGTTTGCCTGCTTTTTCTTTGTTCTTCTTGCCCTCTTAAATACATAATGGCCCTAGTTTTCAAAAGCCTTAGTTCATTCGGGGCTTTAGCTTTTCTTTGGCACCGTGCTACTCTGGTCATTGGATCATGGGTCCCCTCCTTCCATCTTTTGGATACCTGTTTTAAAAATATGAGCTCCTGTTGAACCTGTGCAGTAATCACATGCAATTTCTTTAGATATCACATTCTTTTCTTCTTCATTAGAAATGTTTAAAATTGTATTTTCAAATTTAGCTACCGACATCCTCCTAACCTTAGTGTACTAATTTCACTTTTAGAGTTTCTAATAATGGGGCCTTTTGCCAAAATGTCAAGGAATCAATTTGCCTCAAGTCTAGCTCATACCTTAGGAATATGTCTGTGGCCATTAATGTCTTCCTTGGCTTTTAAGATCATGGCATAATAAACCTGAAGCAGAAGGGGTTGTGGAGGTAAATCAACTGAGTTTTTATTGAATGCTTACAGCGTTCCAATTATTTTGCTAGTTATTGGAGATAAAAAACATGATGATGATGATAAAAAATAAAATTTAAAAGACCCTGCTCTGAAAGTGATAGGGTGTGTGTTTGTGTGTGTATTTATGGAATAAACAGAAAATAAACTTGAGATTGTTGAGGAGGGGCAGTAGGACTTAGGAAGATCAGGAAAAACTTTGTATCAAAGATAGTATTTGAGTTAAGTCCTATATAGTACTACCCCATTGTATTACCAATGAGGGCAGTGAAACAGGCCTGGAACACTTTGATGATTTGTCCATGGTCACAGAGGTAGTAAGTAGGAGGACTCACATTCAAACACAGGTCCCTGTGACTAAAAATCCAGTGTTCCTTCCAATGCAACATGGTAATGTCACTTTCTACCAAGGTTCCTATTACTCCCTTAATCAAATATTTTCTCTTTAGTGATTAGAATGAAGCCCAAAATAACAAGTTGTCTGATTGTTTTCTCTACCTTCTGAGAGATGAAACAGTAATATATTTCCAAAACTCATCACTTTGTGCTCAGTATAATTACATCTCTGACATACAGACAGATAGCTGAAGTTCCCTCTTGCAATCATGTCTTGACTCTGTGGAAATGATTTCTTTGGAAAAACAAATATTTTTATTTGTATATATATTCTTCACTTTTGTTTGTAATTATTTCTATACTTGTTTACTTCTTTTTTCCAGAATGAATTGTCTTTTTATCACTATTTCCTGCTTTGAAGAGACTCACTAATCCAGGAAAACAGTCTCAATTATTTGTGTGTGTGTGTGTGTGTGTGTGTGTGTGTGTGTGTATAAAATTGAAAAAAATTATGTGCCTCTATCCTTAATCAATATTCAGTGTTTCATCTCAACAATACTCTATTAAAATGTATTTCTAAATTATATCATATACCAGTTTATGAAATGTATGATCCCAGACATAAATCTGGGGACTCACTGAACCATAATTATCCTGCTCATTGGCTCCAATCAATTTCTTTTTTTTTTCTCCAACCAATTTCTATGTAACATGTAATGAATTTTTTTCTATTAGCTATTTAGTCTATTAGCTATTTAGCTAGCATTGTCCATTCATATGTCATAAGAAGTTCATATATTTAGTTAAAGCTTTATGATAATGTCATATGTCATAAGTTTCTGTAACACTATTGTACTCATGTTTTTTAAGGACCCTCCAATAGAGAAGTGATTGATATTTGCTCAGATGAATTTTTCCTAAAACACACAAATCCTATTCAGAGAAAGATGTATATAAAATCACTTCAAAGCAAAATATTACCAGATTAAAGTTATTTTAGTAATTATTTGTATTTAATTTAATTTTTAATTTATTAATAAATAGTATTTTATTTAACAAGAATTATATTAACTCATTAATTTAATTAATTTTAATTATTTTCCTTTTTCAACCCAAGAGAGCACACTCCCTGTTAGAAGTGATAGTCATTCTTTGCCTCTATGATTAATATCCTTTTAGGTTACTTGGCCCCAAAGAGAAGCATTAAGACCAACAAGAAGCTGCACAGTGGCAGATCTCAATTCACTTCAACAAACATTTAAGTGCCTATTGTTGATATAAATAAAAATCTCCCTATCAGTTGGAGTTACCCCACACAGGAACAGGCTTCCTTGGATTTCCTCTAATAAAATGCCTTCAAGTAACATTTGAATTAACATTTATTAAGTATGTTGTAGATAAATTAACATTTATCAAGTATGTATGAGTATCTTCTACAGGCAGAGAGTAGCAGCCATCCTTTCATTACGAGGATTTGTTCTGTGAAGTTTGGATTCAAAGGGCTGCACTGGAAGACCTAGAGCATTGCATGTGGCTTTGAGGCTGCAGGTTCCCATCCCTGGAATAGCCTCTAAGGTTCCCTCATCCTTTGAAAACCTGTGTTTCTCTGACCTACAATATCTCTAAGCATCATTCAGTAAATATTCCTAGACTAGTTCCATAAATCAGCAAGATCAGATCTCATGATGAAGATCTGGAAGAATTAATGGATATAAATGGCCACACTGGATCATTTGGATTTAAAGGGGTTTTATTTGGTCTGTATTGGTAAACTGACCCAAATGCTTTCCTCAAAATTTCAAACTGGTTATAGTTCAGTTGTTTCTAAATAAGCTAAATAATTATTCATTCATAAAGACACAGAGAACTTGACAATTTACCCTGCATTATTTCTACTGAGGTTGCATTATATACAAGACAAGGACCAATAGAGCACTGAAATCTATATCAGAACTTAAAACTGCTATATACTAATGCTTTATTGTTCTGAGTTATTATTTTCCTCAATAGTAAAATGATGATAACATCAACTTATAAATAGGTAGCAGTATTTAAATTATGAAACATTGATTACTGGGTTGTTTTGTTCTTTCTGACATAATGACATAAACAGAAGCAAAATTCAAGGTATCAAAGACATGGACAGAGCTATAATTGGAAAAATGTCTTTATATTATAAGAAGATTATTAAATATACATAAATGATATTTTACATTTTCTTCTTAATTCTGTTTTTTAAAAGCCATATAGAGTTTTTATTCTTTTTTGCAGTTTCAAAGTCTTCCTCTCTCTACCCACTTACCTATCCATTGACAAGGTAAGAAAAATAAAACCCATTACAAATTATAGTTGTTATTATTAAGGGAAAATTAAATTTTATCTTTTGTTTGACTAAGACGATTATAGAATCAATATCAAATTCACTTTATTTTAAAAACAGAACAATAGAGTATGGGATTATTTATGTGATTGTTTCACCTTCTATCTTCATTTTCTTCCTATTGGCCAATGTTCAAAAGACCATAAAGAGAAATAGAGTACTTCCAGATGGCTGTACTAAGTATATTGGATGGAATTTTCCTTTAAATAACTTGGAAAATGTATGCAATGTCACTACTACTCTCAACTCATCAAAGTGAAATTATTACTATATAAAGTACTCTAATTCATTGATTTGTAGATGAATCTTATATAGTTCAAAGAGCATCACAAATCCCTATAATGTTTATTGGTGCTGGATTTGGCATTTGGATCTCTAATTTAGCTGAAAGATATAGCACACACACTATTCCATTGTTGAAATCTTCCTTCTTGGCATCTCTTAGTTCCCTCTTGGTTCAATAGTAAAGCTGAATCCTTCCAAAGGTAGTTTGAAGCCATGGTTACTCAGAGCAATACGTTCTATGTGTTTTTGTAGATAACAATGAACTCCTCTCACTTTCTTTTTACTAATATCCATTTTATATGTTTGAAGACATAGCCTAACAAAGGTGAAGATAGATGAAATGATGGTAGGACACAAAACTGTGCTGGTAAAGTTTTTAACATCTGGTTCTTTATGGGGGTGTGGGGGAGGAATGTAGACATAACACATATTTAAGTTTAATGTGCATTATTACTACCTTTTTCTATCACTTTCTTAAGTCTAGGCAGTCAACAAAACAAATCAAGGACTGCTTTGCAGCACTGTGATTTCTGAGGCATAAATACACTATAAATCGAGTTACTAGCTCTCCTCAGCTGATACAAACTCCAGCAACTCCAGCATACTGCTGGTAGCACCCCCATCATGTCATAAAGTAGAATTCAGAATTATTCTGCTTCCTTGAAATACTCATCATAAATTCTGTATTTCTTGATCTGGGCATTAGATTCATTTTGTTCTGGTTTTTCTAGAGGCAATGACAGGGAAACTTCCGGGGACTTTTACCCAAGTCACATTGAGGTACATAATGACATAGGCATTTTTCCAGTTTTCAATTACAATTTCAAATATGGTTAAACTCACTATTCCAGAAGCCCAGAATAGAATATGAAAAACATTTAGCCTAAGAGCAGTGCCTTGCTAACAAGACTACATGAGGCAAGCCCCTTCTTACTTGACCTAACCAAAAGACAGTCAAAAGCATTATGGATGGGAGGCTACGTGGTGCAATGAATAGAGCACTGGCCTTGGAGTCAGGAGGACCTGAGTTCAAATCAAGCCTCAGACACTTAAAACTTACTAGCCATGTGACCTTGGGCAAGTCACTTAACCCCAATTGCCCTGCCTTCCCCCTTCCAAAAAGCAAATACATAAATAAAAATACCATAGTCCTTAAAAAAAACAAAGCATAACGGAGTTCTGGGTCACTCAGAGTTGTACCATTACTATGTTTATTGTTATATAACAGGTAGATAGAAAAGGTTATATAATAGGTTATATAAAAGACAGAAAATAAGATCAGGGATGAATTAGAATATTGTATTTCTTCCCTATCATTCAGATTAGATCATAAGGGAATATTTTTAAATTGCCTTGACATCACAGTAGCATCATCATAGAACTAGATCTTGAAGGGGCCTTAGATTCAGTGTGATCCAATCACCTTCTTTTATAAATGAGGACATGGAGGTTCAAAGAGGCTAAATGATTTTCCTAATGTTGTACCAATAGAACATTAGAGCCAGGATTCAAGCACAAGTCCACTTACTTCTAATCTAGGATATAGAATGTATCAGGATGCCTCTCTCCACTGCTAGTCTAAATATGGTGGTTCTAGTGTCATCAATAATGAAAATATGTTATGAAAATACCAGTACAACAATCCCAGTTTTTCATCTATTTCTTGTCAAGTCAAAAAACATTTATTAAGCACTGTGTGCCCAGCATTGCTAAACGTGGGGATACATGAATGCAAAATAGTCCCTTTCCTTAAGCAGCTGTTAAGAATCAGCAAGGAAATCAATGTTACTGTGTTTTAGACTACTAGAGGGGAGTAATATAAGACTAGAAATGAAGGAATGATTTAGGTTATAAAGAATTTTGAAAGCCAAATAGAGAATTTTATACGTACTTCCTTCCATAGCCACTGAAGTTTACTGAAGGCAGGGAATGAGGGAACATGTAAGATGGCCAAATCTGCAGTTTAGGAAGCTCACACTGATAGAAGAGCAGAAGATGGACTAGAAAGTGATGAGATTTGAGGCAGGGAGACCAACCAAAGGATATTTCAAATGTCCAGGTGTGAGGTGATAATGGTCTATATAGGGATGGCAACACTGACAGAAGAGAAAAGTGAAAATATAAGAGATGTTATTGAGGTAGAATTAATAGTATTTGGGAAGAGATTAGATTTGGGAGAGAGAATGAGGAGTAAGGGATGATATCAGAGGTTGAGAGCCTGGGTGACTGAGAGGATGATGGTGCCTTTGACAGTAATAGGAAGTTAATAAGAGAAAAGAGTTTAAGGAATTGGGGTAAAATAAAGAATTCAGTTTTGGACATGTTGAGTGGGGTAACATGCCTAAGGGGGTAACAAGTTCAAAATGGCCAAAAACAAGTTGAGGATAAGAGACTGGAGGTCAATAGAGAAATTAAGGTTGGACTTGAAAATCAATTTTATAGAGATGAAATTTTAATCCATAGGAACTAACAATATCACGAAGCAAAATAACATTTAAAGAAAAGAGGGTCCAAAACAGAGCCTTTGTGAACCTCAACTGTTAGGGGACATAAGCTGAATGAAGATACAGAAAAGAAGACTAAATAGGAGCGGTCAGACCAGTAGAAGGAAAACCAGGGGAAAGTAACGTGGCAAAAACCTAGGGAAAAATTAGTGTCAAGAAGAGAGTGATTGGGGCGGCTAGGTGGTGTGATGAGTTGAGCGTCGGCCCTGGAATCAGAAGGACCTGAGTTCGGATCCGGCCCCAGACACTTAACAAACAAAAACCTAGCTGTGTGACCTTGGGCAAGTTACTTAACCCCAACTGCCCTCCAAAAAGCAAAAAAAAAAAAAAAAAGAAGAGAGTGATTGAGGAAGATAAGAATTGAGAAAAGGTGGTATTAGATTTGTAGATTAAGAGTTAATTTTGTTAATTTTGGAAAGAAAAATTTCAGTTGAATGAATTTGGAAGACCAGACTGCAGAAAGTTAAGAAGAGGGTGAGAGGAAAGACATTAATAAGTACAGGGCACCAAACGTAAAAAGCCTTCTCAAGGAGTTTCACCCCAAAAGGGAGTGGAGATATAGAATAATAGCTAGCAGGGATGGCTCAATCAAGTAAGGTTTTAAATTGCAAGTTATGTCATCATTTCCCTGATGTCATGGTCCTCTTTGAAAATGAAGGACAAAACAACAAAGACGAGTGAGAAAATAAACATGATAGGACAATCTGCTGGAAAAGATGGGATGGAATGAGATCCTTATGCATATAGAGGTATTTAACATGTCAAGAAGGGCCACCTCTTCATATGAGAGAGAGGTAAAGGAAGGGACTGTGGAGGACACATCTGAATGATGGAGGAGGGATAAAAGGGGTAGCTCTAGATGAATACCATAACTTTTTCCCATGGAATAAAAGACAAGATTCTCAGATGGAAGGGTGGAGGAGGGAAATGGGATGTGAAAAGGTTTGGAAAAGCTCCCTGTGGTGAATGAGATATTTAATTGATTGGGGAAATATAAAAGGATTGTCTTGCTGCAAAGAGGGTGCAGGTAAGGTTATTTAGCAAAAAGTTGTAGTGGACCCAGTCAGCATGATTGTGTGACTTTGTTCAACAGCACATGAATTAGAGTGATGGACACGGATAGTGGGAGTAATTCACAGCAGGGACAAGATGAGTGAGAGGATAAGGGGCAAAGGACACAAGATTATAGAACACTACAGAGCTGAACTATCATCAATGGGATAGGAAGGGAAAGGGAGGAGAAAATAGCCAGTGCATTGAGTGACTGGGGACAAATTGACAGGGAAAGGGACTGGAGATCTTGTTGAGGAAGAAAAGTATATCATTAAGTGTTCTTTGATTAACTCAAGTCATAGAATCACAGATTTAGAGATTAAAGACATTTAGAAGTCAGATAGCTCAGCTCTCACTTTACAAATGTGGAAACTGAGGTCAAGAGAGATCAGTGACTTATCTAATACTAATAAAAGATTTGGAATACAAATGCATGGCCTCCTACTCTATTATTTTATCTAATTATTTAGAATGAATATGAGATCATTCATGATTCCTTGATGGATGTTATTAGAGATATAATTTTGTTCCATGGTGCTCTAATTATCAACATTAAATAAAAAATGATTGACAAAGCAGAAAATAATCATAATGAATAATAACTAACCACAAAATATCTTTAATTAGATTAAGGGAGCAATTGTCAAAGACTTTCTTCAAGAGCCACAGTATGATGCATCCATTCAGGTGTATAGGATTCTTATTATTGGAATATTTCCCTATGTTCTTTCCATCATCTTCTCTACTTCTCTTCAGTATATTTTCAGTCTATTGTGATTTCTTTCAGTAAATAGTCAAGAAATATGTAGTTCTTCAACAAAAACCATCTTCATTGTTACAAACTTGAAATCTCTTCATCATATAAGTACAGGGCTCAAGTGGTACAAAACATTCAACAAAAAATAGTTATCAGTCACAACATAGCATCTCATGAAGTGACAACATAATTTTACCATACACACTGATAGCATAGACACAGCATTGCAAAAAGGTTCTCTATTTGATAGATAAAAGAAGACATTAGCTAAAAAAATAAAGAGGAGGGATGTTATAGGTAGGTGCATACCTTGATGCTTGTGTGCTTTACTATGTAGGTTTGCTAAAAGTCTACAGGACTACGAGATAGATGCTAGATGTTTCCAGAGAGGATATCTATCTTTCTTTTTTTTTTCTTTTTTTTAGAGGGCAATTGGGGTTAAGTGAGTTGCCCAAGGTCACACAGCTAGTTTTTTTTGTTAAGTGTCTTGAGTCTGGATTTGAACTCAGGTCCTCCTAACTCCAAGCCCATGCTCAATTAACTGTGCCACCTAGCCACCCCAATCTATTTTACTTCTGATGGCCTTACTGTAAGTAGTAGTTTCATATCTGACCAACATGGAAACACCATGCAAGCTTGTACTCTTTGTCGTACTCTTCGTCACCTATCTTGAGAGTTCAATTACAACAGGGGCTCACCTTGGTCAGTCTCCACAATTCCTAACAAGCAATAAAAGATCAAAATAAATGATGAATATAATGTATAAGTATACGAGTATTGAGTTTATAGGGATGACTAGGTGGGGCAGTGGATAAAGCACTGGGCTTGGAATCAGGAAAACTCATCTTTATGAGTTCAAATTTGGCCTCAGACACTTGCTATTTCACTAAACCCTATTTGCCTCAGTTCCCTACTCCCATGTCAGGTTGCTATTGCTCTCCAGCTTCAAATTACATTTATTTGCTCTTTCTGTATACAAGTTGTAGTGACAACAGATGATATTAAATAGACTGCTATTCATGGAGTTGGGAAAATCTTGGCTTAAATCCAGCTTATGCTGTGATCATGGGCAACTCATGTAACCTTACAAAGCCTGAGGCAGCTCCCTAAGACAATAAATTAAATGTAAGCTCCATGAGGGCAGGGACCATGTTTCATTTTTTTCTTTGCAACCTAAATACCTACTATACAGAGCCATGGATATAGTAGGAAACTTAATAAATGTCTATTGGATTGATAAATTATTAATATATGACCATTGCCTCAGTAGAAAGATTGTCCCTATTGATGAAATCATTGGTCCTTGATCAACTGACATATGAGTTTTATCCCAGTAGAATTGCAGTGGAATATGAGGTTCTTGAGGGCAGATGCAATTTTGTTTGGGTTATTGGATTCCTAGATCCTAAGTATACTGTCTCTCACATAGTGGGCTTTTATTAAATGTTGGATGGATTGAATCAACACATGTTTTCTAAATCATTTTGTGCCAAACTTTGACTATCACAGTAGAGGTTTAAATTAGCAACAAGAGCACTTTTAACTATTTTGATTTTTTTTTGCTATAATCAAGTTTTTCCCTTGAAATGGGACTGGAAACGTATTGTGGATTCTAAGCCAAAGCTTCTTTGTTACCTCCTACAGAGAAACAGGTGCCTTTGGTGTGTTATACTAAGTAGCCTGGCAAATGCTATAAAACCCTACAGTCTTTTTCAATATCAGAATCAACTACAGGCTATCAGCCATAGTTTCTAGCCAATGTTTTCCTTTGAATAATCCCCAGATGTGTTGTATATACTGTGACCAAGATAATGTGATGACTGCCTTCTGGAGAAACAACATAAATTTCCTATAAAAGATATCCAAATGGGTAGATAACTCATATTGATGGCTCATAAATGACTTTAGTTACTCTGGTTGTTTCTCTACAGGCTAACCCCTTTATTCCCAGATAAAAATAAAGATCAATATAGGATCCTGCATAGTTAATCCAATGTTTTGAACAGCATGAAAAAGTTGGCTAAATATGTCTTCAAACACACAAACTTTTAGAGGAGGCTCTTCAACGTAATTGGGAATTTAAAGAGGAATATGGATTAATATTGAACATTGCATTGTCAGGTTCTGTGACAAGCAGAACTCACAGGGCAGTTATAAGAAAGTATTTTCAAATATCAAACCTGATACAAATGTGAACTATTATTACAATGTTATCTTTAGGGATGCAAATTTGTTGGGGGGAGGGGGAAGGAAGACCTCTGATCAGTATAATTTGTGAAGCCAGATAGACCCAGAGATAAAACTATGCAATTTCTCCATTCAAAGGATAGGAGTAAGAGATTCTAAATCATTTTGAGCTATCTAGAAAATGAGTCATTCCAAGGTACCACATTCAAAATGGAAGAAAAACAAAAGTCTGTAACACCTAAACCTAAATCCAAAATAGATCGATCCCAAATTTAAGATCTAAGTTTGTAAAAGATTTCCCTGAGATATACCTGGTTGGGTATACCTCATACAAGTAGCTTTGAGATTAAAAATATATATTTGGAATTATGCAGTATTACAATACGAAAAATAGCCGAGATATGTCTAACCTAAGCAATGAAAGGGGAGATTTTCTATTAAATATAAGCTGACTCAAAAATTAGAACACAATAAAATAGAACAATAGAGCACTGGCCCTAGAGTCAGGAGGACCTGAGTTTAAATTCAGCCTCAGACGCTTGACACACTTACTAGCCATGTGACTTTGGGCAAGTCACTTAACCCCAACTGCCCTCCAAAACGCAAAAATAAAATAGAACAACAGAGTAGAGGAAACAACAACAACAATGATGATAAAATAATAGCAATAACTATGATTGCTTTAACACTTACTATATGCCAGCCACTGTGCTAAACTTGATATAATCTATCATCCTCACACCAACCCAGAGATATAAGGACGACTATTATCCCCACTTTACAAATGAGAAAACTGGGGCAGACAGAAGTTAAGTGCTTTGTCAAGGGTCATACAAGTAATAAGTGTTTAAGGCCAAATTTGAACCTAAGTCTTCTTGAATCCAGGTCCAGCGCTCTATCCACTGCACCACATAGGTGCCTCTAGAACAAAAAAAAAATGGAAGGGTGAGGAATGGGGCAAAACTTGACCTGAGACTTAGATAAATGACAAATAAAAAAAACAGAATTAGCTTGAACATCATACTTTGGGTCTGCTAAATCATTCTTCCTACTTCTCTGGTCGTTTCTAATTACTGATGAAGCCGAAAGGCCATTCTAGACAAAGAGTCAAACCAGCATCACTCTTATCAGCCTTGTAGTTGAGCCAAATAGCTTGTGGAAGAGGATTAGGAGGGAAAAAAAATAAACATTGCCCATATGCCCTCTACAGTATCAGAATCTGTCAAATTACATTAAATGACAGAACATTTCATATAAGATCATGAATGTTGTCAAATATGAATAGTATAAAGGATTATTAAATCTTACACAAGATCTGGCCCTTGCAGGCATAGAAATATGCAAGTATAGACATAAACTTGATGACTTGGATTTAATATTATTTTGGATTTTAGACTGAGATAAGTCAAAGCTCAGGTAGAGTGAACCCACGCAAAAAGGAAATGCCTGGGCAGGAAACTCTCATTTGTTTTTTCATTTTTTTCCAACCCTACTTAAAAAGAATGCATGATAATTTTTAAAACTCTTCCTAATTATCTTTTACTTTTTGTATAGTGCACACAATGACTCTATATATTCTAAGTGTCCTTGAAGGAGTAAGCAATATGTGAATGCTTATTTAGCATTGTGATTGGACAGTAGAGAAACAGGTATCTCTCTCCTGTTGGACAAGAATTTCATAGAGGAATCAAACTCTGCCATGCAGTGATTATAAGGAGAGCTTTGCATGACTGATAGAATGGAAGAAAGATAGTCTAAGAAGAATGCTTTTAGTTTCCGTTCAGTGGGAAGTCCAAAAACTGAAAAGGACAAGTGTGTTATTTTAAAAGGATTTATACTTCTGTCTTATTTAGAGTTGTGATTGTTATAGGCTGAAAAATTATTAGAACTGGCAGTCTTTTGGCTTTTGGCTTATCATGCTATTTTGAGTACTGGACTCAGAATTTTAATAAGTCTTAGGTTCAAATCCTTCCTTAAACACTTATTAGCCATGTGGTCCTTTACATCTTGAAACCTCAGTGTTTTCATTTATAAAAATGAGATAATAATAACACAAACCTCAAAGGGTCATTGTAAAGTCAAATGAGATGTTGTAAAAAAAACAGTTCTATGAATATTAAATTTTATTATTATCATTATTATTAGTAGTTACATCATGCTTTCTACTTCAAGAGCTATAGGATTGGCCATGTATGGTACCATACACCTGTAATCCCTCATTTTGGGGAGGCTTGAGGCGGTGAATCATTTGAGTCCAGGAAGTCTGACCTGCAGTAGGGTTAGAGGCAGTCAGACATTCACAATAAATCCAGGAGTCCAAATAGGAGTAAACCACCCAGCTCAAAAATTGAGCAAGTCAAATCTCCTAGGCTGATTAGTCTTGGGATCAGACCCATGAGTTGCTACTGTACTTCCAGTCTAAAAAAGATAGGGAGACACAATCTCAAGGTTAAAAAAAAAGTTATGGGTTGCTGCTGCTTAAAAATAGTTAATGAAAAAATGAAAAATGTTATAAAATAAATTATCTACTAGGATTTCTTAGCCATATGACTGTGAAAAATTTAAAACTCCACATTTTAAAATTTTTTATTAGATTAGGAAGTTAAAATCAGGATAGGAAGTCAGTGAAAATATAAAGATATCTAGTAGAAATAGAACTGGAGATAATACAAACTATGTTGTGTAGTGTTTTATTTTGTTTTACATTACTGACTCGACATGTTTCTAAATTATTCACTGATTTTCTAGGATCTCTGTAAGACAGAACAGTTATTGCTGTCTATGGCTTGTACTGATGTAGGCAGAATAAAATGAGGGAATACAGAGCGATTTACAAATCAGAAAGCACAGTGAAAGGCAAAGGCAACATGCCATAGTAAATAGAGGGTTGACCTCAGAGCCAGAAAGATCCAAAATCAGATCAAGTCCCACTGCTGGATATGAGGCTAGGGAAAAGTCACTGAACATCTGGATTCTGCAGTTAGCTAAGACTGTAAATTATAGGTAAATAAGCAGTCTGCATTAGTAGAGAGTTTCAAACTGGAAACTCCTTATATACATGAATAACTAGTTAAGATCCCTTCTCCCCCCACTAAAAAGGGCTATAAAAATGTGAATTATTATCATTATTATTATAAAGTTGATTTTTGGTGCATTTTATTAATGTACAGCCACCTATAGCTCAATGCCTGGGAAAGGTATAATACTTGTGAATTCCTAGTTGGAAATAACATGATACTGTTTGGGTCACTGAGAATAAAATCTCTACCAGCATCACTTGCTTCATAATAACAACTCAGTGAATTTTAATTAACATAAACCTCAAATACCACCTTTTCTGGTACTAAAGATAAAAGAAAACTAATTCATTCACACAAAGTATTCTATTATATGATAAGAATAATATTTACCATTGTTTCCTTGAAACAGCCCCTCTTCCCCTTCCTTAAGCAGGGATGTCTTCCTTACATGTAGACAAAGCTATGTCTGGGGAAATAATTGGCCCTGATTCTACAACCACCACCACCAACCCTAGGATGTAACTTCTTGGTCACCTAAAGGCATAAAAGTCCCAACCATAGATAGTTGAAAAACACATGATTCACCATTTCCTAGAACAAATCTTATCCTAATGACCAGAGGCATTTCCATATGGAGAGAAAAAGAGCCACACCCAACAAAGCTAAGCCTGTATATCCTTTTTATATATCCTTGCAAAGTTAGGACAAAGAAAACTTGTTTTTGTTAACTGCTCAATGACTTGACAATACCTCTTGTCCTCCCAACATCCCCATCATAGAACCTGAACTAAGAGTGTTGATGTTGGAGCTGCCTCCAACCATTAAAAACAAAAGAGCACACTGAGTTGAGGCTTTCATTTCTTCCTGGGTCATTGCAATAGCCTTCTAATAGATTCCTTATCCCCTATAAGACATCCCTCAAATTACTTCCAAAATGACCTTTATGAAGAAACATTCATTTAATTTCTCCTGCTCAAAGGTCTACCACAACTAATAAATGAAGCACATATTTTTCCTGCCTGTTCTTCAATATTTTCTATAATACAAACCTAAGCTATTCTCTTAGTCTTAGTATTCAGTTTCCTAATTCTGGTATTCCAATACATCAAAGATCCAAGACGTCAGTGATATGGGCATATCCCCCAATACTGCAAACTGCAGCACATTTCCCCTTTTCGTGAGTTTGTAAACTCTGCTCCCCAAATCATCTTTTATCCAGATCTTTATATTATATGTTTCAGTGATTTGAATTTTATTGTTCTCATCCCCCTAGTTTCCTTTTTTTTCTTTTTTCTCATATTCTTACCTCCACCTAGAATACTCAAGACAAAAATCCCACTCATCCTCTAGGCCCATGGGACTCATGTACCCTTCTAGGAACCCTGCACTCGACCAGATGTGCTCTTTTTTCTCCTCTGGATGCCTGCAAGAACTTTATCTGCACCTCTCTTACCTTACATATATTCTATTATGGAATTACTGGTCAGACCTTCTAAACTAGATTATAAATTTCTCAAAGACTAGATTCATATAATATATGTGTGTGTATGACATAGTGTTTTACATATGGTAAACATACAATATATGTCAAATTAAAGTTAATTGTTTAATGTGACAAAAAAATTAAATCAGTAGGTGTCATAAATGTTGGCAAAGCCTGTATTTTTAAAATCCATTAAAAAGAATGTGTATACATGTATACACTTACGCATATGCACACTCATAAATATTTAGTTAAAAATACTTAAAATTATTATGTAATGTTGTAATGGAAAGATATATTGCTTCCAGTTGTATTAGAAAGATTGGCTAGATTTCTCCAAAGAAAAGGGGCTCAAATTCATGACTATCTACTCTAAGCCCAAATATATTTGATTTCTAATGGACAACACACCCAAGAAGCAATCTTCCTCTTGTTGGCTGGGGAGTTTTTGAACTCCCCCCTTTTTCCATCACATGTGAAAGTGCATTACCAATGGTATATAGTTGCAGAATTGTCTCTAATTTATAGATGAGGTAAAGGTGACATACATAGCAAATTTAGATATGTTCTAAACTACTTAGTTTCCTCATCATTAAGCGTTGATGCCTCTTGGTGTTTTATGTTTTGAAAGAGCTATTGTTTATTTTGAATGCATAGCATGCAGCATCATATCTAATCCATTTTCAACTCCATTTGCTTCACTTTTTCCTCATTCTTATGTTTTGTTCATTAGAAGTGGTTTTCACTCTTTAGAAATAGAAGAATAAAATTAATAACCTCTAACAAAAAGAACTAATATTATCCCACCTTATCTGACTTTGCCTTAAAACCTGAAAAGAAACAGTAATATATTGCTACTGAATATCAGTCAAAAAGCATTTATTAAATGCTTACTATATATTTAGCACTAATCTATGAGCTCAGAATACAAATAAATGCCAAAACACAGTCTCTCCCATCAAAAAAACTCACATTCCAAAGGGGAAGAAAAAATGCAAATAACTATGTATATATAAGATATATTTTCCAATCTAAGTCCAAGGCTTATTTTATTGTACTATTCTCCTTTGAACACAAAAGCAAAATAGTGGATAAAATATTAATTTCAGTCATTCAGATTGAATAAATTGACTGCTTTGAATAGGAGTGAGTTTTACATTTCTTTCCAGAAAGCGCTGACTTCTTGGTGTATATTTACCTTTTGATTATCAGAATGGCATTTGACAAACACCAACATTTAAGTCACTTGGCTTTAACCTATATTGGTATGTTCAGTTTCTATGTAAGTCATATCCCTTTTATATATAGGAGGCTCCTGTGTGAATGTTCATTGTTCATTACTTTTTGGCAGGCAAAGCCATATTCTACTTTTACAGTACAACATAACTGATTCAGGAAATCTTAACAGCTAGCATCAGAGAATATTTGGACCATGTAAACTTTTTGATTATACCTTAATGAGTTAGATACTTCTTGGTTAAAAAGTGTTGTTCCATTCCTATATAAAAATCAGGTAGTTTCTTAGCTTTACTACTCTTAGATAAATATCACTAATACAAATGAGGTTAAAAGCTTCCTGTAGGATTCCAAATTCTGATTAGTTATATGAACTCTAACAGTGTTCCTTCTGTAGCAGCAAGCACCCTATCATACCCAGTATTGCTGCTAGCACAGGTTCTTTGATCTCCTTTTCTAAAGGAAAGCAACTCAAAAAGGGTTAACAATTTTACTTTAGTCAAACATATATCATTTACCTAGTTCAGGGAAAAAAGTCAGTACCCTGAACTTCAGAGAATACAAACATAAGTTACAAGCAGAGAAAAAATACAGAGAAACAGACCAGAAGACAGGGCTTCCAGCTCTCTGACCATTACATCCATACCTAGTAGGTTACTAGAGAGAGAAGCACCAACATCTGGGTTTTCAAAGCCAGGGGGCTCAACAGCTGCCCAGAGTCTCATCTGGCCAAATCACACAACTCTTCCCATAAGTGAACCCCAAAGCAAAACCTCATATCAGGGCATATATAGCCTTCTCCAGGGTCAGAGAACATCACAACCCTCATGACCCACTGCCCTATCACAAAGTAAGGTGGGGGCATTCCTGAAAAAAGAAGCCTCCCACCACAGGCTCCATGTGGCCACATTCAGCCTATTAGGGGACAGAGTATATTTTCAAATCAGAGAAGGTCCTCAAATTCACTTAAGCCTATCAAGGGTCAGGGAAGATCTTCAAATACCCATTACCATTACACCTTTAAGTCAAGAAATGGCATTATGTGAACCCTCAAATAAGGAAGGCATTCCTTGACACAGTCACAAATGCACAAGAGAAGTAGAAAATATAAAGATGAAATATTAAATAAATCTGTCAGTTACTTAATCTCACACTATCTTTTTTAACAAACAAAACATAACAAATGAAATCTAAAAAAATTCAATATTTCAAGAAGCTCCAATTTAGAATGGGGTGGGGGTGGGGAGAGAAAACTGTTTTTTGCCAGAAAGCAAGGTGTTAAAAGCAGGAATAAAGTGCTTCAGGACTGAAGCATATTGCTTTTATTTTTCTATGGCAAAATAAATGTATAGAAGCAAAGATACTAAAAATATTTATTGCAGAAGCCTGAAACCTCTTCTTACAATTTTATTGGGATTTTGTAGCCAGAACTACAGCTTTATTAGAATTTTGAAACCAGAACTATGACAGGTTCCATAACTTGTCATAGATATTAAGATATTAAAAGAATTACAGTTAAGTAACAGAATAAATCTAATTCTGAAACACCTAATATATCTATTTCAGGAAATCAAAAATATTATAAAAAGTCTTTAGACTGACATACAAATTTCACTTCTGAGCAGTATAACTCTTTCATCATCACTTTCTCACTCCAGTTCTAAGAAATGAGAATTAATATGATGCAATGAAGCTATAAGCAAAGCTTTCCATTAGGCTGTGGTGCTTTATCATGTTTGGTTGTGGTTGGCTCCATCATGTGGGCTTCATCACTTCCATTTGTTTATCCTTTAGTGTTACAGACCACTGGTTTGTGGGCAAGTTCAACCATCAATCATGTGTTTTCCAAGAGGAACTTCCATAGTTAGTATTCCAGTTCTAACCATTTGTTAACTTAATGGAAGAATACCAAAATGCTATTTGTAGGATATGGAAATTATTTTTCCTTTATCCCCAAAACTTGACATTTTAAACAGGGTATTCACTTCAGAGATGGTTAACTATGCTGAAAATTCTACTCTGCCTTGGTCAGAACACATTTGAAGCATTTGTGTTCAGTTCAGGGTGTTATATTTTGGAAAGTACATTGACAAGCTATGCTTTATACGAAGGAGGGTAAGATGGATGGTGAGGGGACTTAAACTCATATTAAAGAAGTTTTATGATAAATATTCAATTTATTTCAGTAAATATTTTCTAAGTGCCTACTACGTGCAAGTTTAAGTGTTGTTGGAATGTTGGTAATTCTGTCTTCTCATCTAATGAGAAATAATATATCACAGGAGATGTTAATGATATGTGACTTTTGTAGTAATTCCACATCATATTGAAAAAAATTTAAAATAAAAGGAAGAAATATTTCAATATCATTATATGTGTACGTTCACTTTACCATGTGTCTGCACATGCATCTGCTAGACTGGGATATGTGGGGAGAGGGGTTAGGTATATTTTTCAGTCTAAAACCTATTTAATTTTTTTATTTCCTTCCTTTGAAGTTGCTGTCACAACTCTAAGTCATTCATTAGCAAGAACCAGGTTTGAATAAAAGGTTCTAAACTATTTTCTGCAAAAGTCTTTCAGAGATTTTCAGTAATTTTGAAAAAAATAATAAATTATGTCTACAATATTGAACATAAAAATAGCAAATTAATTACAAAGCATGCTGAAAGAGATTATGTGCCCAATAAATCAATAGTAGCACAAACATATGGTTTGGGGAATACTTTTTTATTTTATTTATTACAGGACTATGAGGGTCACTCATGCTTAACATAATTGTTGTTGGCTTAGATGAAGGTATTCTGTTCCTAAAAGAGGGGTACCTATTTACCTCTGATTTAGCAGCATAGACGTTTCCTTTAACTAATAAAATGATTCAGATTTTAATGTGAAATAACATATCTGAAACTCAGCCCACCAGATTCCTAAGCTTTTATATATTTTTAGGATGAGTTTCCTATTCTTAGACACATGTATCTAACGAGAGTGGCAGTATTTACTTCCCAGAATCTTTTTGCTATATACTGTTTTTCCCCTCATTAATTTAACTATCAGTGGTTGTTGAGGAAACTTTAAGAAAAAGCAGAGGAGATCACCAGCAGCTGTGGCCCTGTCCAGAATTCTCAACTAATAGATGCCAAGGACAAAGTGGGAGGTCAGTGCAGTGTGGACTTTGGGATCCAGTAGTTGGGAGTGAGGTCAGCCTTTGCCCCTGGGGAAAGAAGCAGCTGAGGTGCCGTAGCCCTGCAGCTGCCAAAACATGGCAGCTTCAGCTCCTGGCCTGCAGACTGTAGGGGGATAAAGCAACCTGTATAAGGGGTAATCACTCTTGCTTTTAACCTGCTTGTATCTAGATTGCAGTATAGGGTGAAGGTCCTGGGGTATGTGAACAGCTTGCCAGAGTGTGTGGAGGGTTCAGAGAAGGCACCCAACTAATACCTTCAGAAGCTGAGAAAACCCCAGCAATTGGGACAAAGCTCCCCTGTCTATTAGCAGAGTCCTATTGTGGCAAAAAGCCCATAAGTCAAGTAATTGAGTGGCAACATAAGCAGGCAAAGGAAGCAAAGCAAACAGAGCAATCAAACTTTACAATCCTATTTTGGGGACAAAAGGGATCAAAGCATGGAACAGAAGGAAGACACCAAAGTCAGAATTCCTGCACCAAAATCTAAGAAAAATGAAAGCTGGTTACAGGCCATAGAGGACCTTAAGGAATGATTCTGAAAACCAAATAAGAGAAGTGGAGGAAAAATTGGGAAGAGAAATGAGAATGATACAAGAAAATTATGAAATGAGAGTCAGAAACCTGACTGAAGAAAATAACACCTTAAAAATAGACTAACTCAAATGGCAAAATAGGCTCAAAAAGGCAATGAGGAGGAGAAGAATGCCTTAAAAAGCCAAGTTTGTCAGATGGAACCATTCCTTCAGAATTAGACTGGAGCAAATGGAAGCTATTGACTTTATGAGGAATCAAGATGCTGTTAAACAGATCCAAACAAATGAAAGAATAGAAGGCAATGTGAAATATCTCATGGGAAAAACCACTGACCTGGAAAATAGATTCAGGAGAGACAATTTAAAATTATTCGACTACCTGAAAGCCATGATGAATAAAACAACCTAGACATCATCCTTCAAGAAATTCTCAAGGAAAATTGCTGTGATGTTTTAGAACCAGAGGGCAAAATAGAGTTTGAAAGAATCCATTGATCGCCTCCTAAAAAAGATCCCAAAAAGAAAACTCCTAGGAATATTATAGCCAGGTTCCAGAATTCCCAGATCAAGGCGAAAATATTACAAGGAGCCAGGAAGAAACAATTTGAATATTGTGGAAACACAATTTAGATAACACAGAATCTGGCAGCTTCTACACTGAGGTATTGAAGGGCTTGGAATATGATATTCCAGAGGTCAAAGGAGCTGGGATTAAAACAAAGAATTACCTGCCCAGCAAAACTGAGTATCATGTTTCAGGGGAAAATATGGTCATTCAGTG
Organism: Gymnobelideus leadbeateri; assembly: GCA_011680675.1. Classification (NCBI taxonomy): domain Eukaryota; kingdom Metazoa; phylum Chordata; class Mammalia; order Diprotodontia; family Petauridae; genus Gymnobelideus; species Gymnobelideus leadbeateri. Next base: position 202,543 of record WOXC01002696.1, on the reverse strand, counting down.
GAACAGAGGACTTTTGAGCATTCTTGATGAAAAAATCAGAGTTGAATAGAAGATTTGACATTCAGATACAAGAAGCAAGAGAAGCATGAGAAGGTAAACAGGGAAAAGAAATCATAAAGAATTCATGGAAGTTGAACTATTTACATTGCTACATGGAAAAATAATAATTGTAACTTATGAAACTTTTCTCAGTATGAGCTTAGTTGAAGGGAACAGAAATGTATGTATGTATATATGTATAAATACATATATATATACATATACACATACATATATATGTCTGGGAGGGTATATGGATGTATGAATACATATGTGAATATGTGTATATATGTTTACAGGTATACATAGATAGAGGGCACAGGACCAATTGAATAGGAAGGGATTAAACTTAAAAGGTGAAATTAAGAGGTGAGAGAGGAATATAATAAGAGTAGATGGGGAGAGACAGAATGGGGTAAACTATCTCATATAGAAGAGGCAAAGGAAAATGGTCGCAATGGAGGGGAAGAACAGGAAGGCAAAAGGGAATGGGTCAACCTTATTCTCATTGAATTTGGCTTAGGGAGGGAATGACATACACACTAAATAGGGCACCTTACCCTATAGGAGTGTAGGGGGGAAGGGGATGAGAGGGGGGATGATGGAAGGGAGGGCAGGCTTTGGGAGGAGGAAAGTTGGAAGTGCCCACTTTTAAAAAGGGACAGGATCAAAGTAGAGAATAGAACAAGTGGGAGGGGGCAGCTAGGTGGCGCAGTGAGTAGAGCACTGGCCCTGGAGTCAGAAGGACCTGACTTCGGATCCGGCTTCAGACACTTAACACACACAAACAAAAAAAACCTAGCCATGTGACCTTGGGCAAGTTACTTAACCCCAATTGCCCTCCAAAAAGAAAAAAAAAAAGAACAAGTGGTTGGTGGGATAGGATGGAGGGAAACATAATCAGTCTTTTACAATATATCCATTGTGGAAATGTTTTGTGTAGCTATACATGTATAACCTATATTGAACTGCTTATCTTCCCAGTAAGGGTGGACAAGAGAGGAAGGGAATGAATCTGTAATTCAAAGCTTTTCAATCAAATGTTTCTATATACATATGTGTATATATATATATACACTATTATTATTTTACAGGCAACTGGGAAATAAGATATACATGCAGTGGGCCATAAAGTTCTGCCATACCTTACTGGAAAGTCAGAGGGGGTATGGGAGAAGATATGGGAGAGAACATATTGGAGGAGGGGATATCCAGTTGTATCACTATTTGGGGGTGCTGAGTAGGGGGGAAAACGGGTAGAAAATTTGTAACTCAAAATCTTGGGGAAATGAATGATGTAAACTAGAAGTTAATAAAGCATTTGATTAAAAAAAAGAAAAAGCAGAGGCTGGCAAAATAACTGAATCCCTTTGTGGAAAGTAAAGCAAGAATAGATACAAAGATGTGGAAAAGGCATGTGTGTACACACACACACACACACACACACACACACACATCTATAAGTGAATAAGACATAAGTTAGGGAGATGTACAATCATAGATTTTTTTTTTTTTTTTTGCTTTCTGGAGGGCAATTGGCATTAAATGACTTGCCCAAGGTCACATGGCTAGTTTTGTGTTAAGTGTCTGAGGCTGGATTTGACCTCAGGTCCTCATGACTCCGGGACCAGGGCTCTATCCACTGCACCACCTAGCCACCCCTATCATAGAATTTTCTACAACAAACTGTTCAAAGATGACAATGCATGGAAATGAGATCCACTGAAGCCATGAAATTCAAAGGGCCATACTCAGGAGATGAGTATGTGCCTTAGCAGAGCTCTGTTGAAGCTAGAGTTTCCTCAAGTGGACATAAAATAAAAAAAAAAAACATAAAATGATCATGTGTGCATATATAAATCTTCAAATATAAGCAATTAAACTCACCTATCCCTCTGAAGGATTTCTAAAAAAGAAATAGAGCACAAATACAAAATCTAGTCTAACTCAAACAGGAGATAAAAAAAATCCATCCTGGTTTTTACAACATGTCTGTAATTCCCAGATATTTATAGCAGTCATAAAACAACTGTCCTTCAGGACAATAAATGTTAATGGCTAGCACTGAACTATATATACATACCCCCAAAATGGGCACAAATCCCATCGTGAGCCCTCATCTCACCTCCCCCACTGAAAAAGAATGACAGAAGGAGGATTCACCATGTTCACTAACTGGAATTCCAATGCATTGTAACGTGGATAATAGAACTGGACAATTCTCTTGTCAAGCTTTAGTAATGCATGAGGGAAAATGCACATGACAGAACAAATCAGCTTACTAATTTGGTGATTCACAAAGCCCTTTCCTCACCTTTTCATAGCAGTTTATCTGTTCAGGCTAAAAAGATAATATGCCAATTATAAAAAGGTGTGAGCTCTAAAGCCTTTGTGTTTCTGATGTTATTTGGAATGACAGGCTAAATCTCAACCCCAAAATACGACCACTCAGCATGTTCATGCTGCTGATCTTCCCTCCATCATTAACATACATTGAAAAACACAGCATCAGGAAATCCTAATTTCAACCAAGGACATGTTATCAGCAACAGCTTATTAAAGTAGCACATGAAATGAATTTCTAACAATTGTTTTTCACAGTTTAGTCTTTTTCTTGTTAAGACCTCAAACCACTGTACAAATAATTTAGTCACACTAACAATTTTTCACTCTGGGTAGCCTAACTGGACCCATTTTAAAATTGAGAAGGCAAATGCCTAGGGGCTTTACTGATTACCAACAGAATAATTTGGAATAGCAGAAAGCAGAGTAAGGCTCAGTTTTCCTCATCTGTAAAACAATAATATTTGCAATACTGTTCTCATTGGATTGTTGTGAGGAAAGGACTTTGGAAAATTTAAATTGCTATGTATAAGTCAACTATTAAAAATTATTTTTGACAAACAGGCCTTGTAAAAATAAACAAAACTATAACTTTCTTAAGAATAACATTCATTGTTTTACGTTCAATAAATGGTTAAATGCTTTCTGTTAATTCCTCCTTGACTTACTATTAGCTAGATATAATATCTAATACCAACTTTGGTTAGAACTGATAGTTTAGATATAACCATTATTACACTGTCTCCAAAACAAAGTATATAATGCTAAATTTTGAAAAAAATTATATATATATGTGTGTGTGTTATACATAATTATATATGCATTATATATGTGTATATATTATATAAACACACATATCATATATACATATATACATACAATACTCTAGAAATATTCTTCAGTAAGTCAAATGTTGCCTCACAAAACCCCGAGAAACAAAAAGACAAAAATTGTATAACATACAGAAAAATAAATAACCGAAGGCAGAGAGTCATAGGCATCTGCCAATGGAGCTTATGCTCCAAATTCCCCAGTGGGACAGTAACAACGAAATTCATGAAATCATATTAATAACTATATTTAAAATATCCTAAGAAAATGTTCTTTGACAGAAATATACAAGTGAAACTTTGGAAAATCAAAATGTAATTTAACTTACTAATCTACTTTAAAATGAGTCAAGGAGAACTGCATGCTTTCCCAGTCCATGGGAATAAGAAGTCAAAGGCTTTTTAGTGAATGGACAAAGACTTGCTATGACTAAATTGGCTTTCCACTTGTGCGATTAAGTAATCCATATCTGAGTTCTTCCTTCATTAGTTCAAATAATTGAGTTGATTGTATAGCCTCATCAAATTCAAAATCTGTCAAGACGACCCTCAGTCAAAACAGGATATAAACAGAACCAAAAAATGAAAAGAATGATGAAAAGCACTTTGTGTAGCTTTTTTTAAAAAGTGTAACTTTGAAAAGGGGATTATCATTTTCTGTTATTTATGAGACAAGCTTCTAGTAATGAAGAGCAGCCAATCAAGCCTCTAAAAAAAAAGACATGTGCCAGAATTTCCTGATGCATCTTGAAATTTTTCTCATAGCATGAGATTCGTTAGCTTGATGAGATCATCCGATTAAAATTAGTGCTTCTCTATTAAAACTGGTCAAAGAAACAACTCCAAAAGATGTTTTGCTTTATATAATTTGGCTACTTACTTACTTCTGTAATCAGTACATCAGGGGTCAAGAAAGATGATTCAACTTGTCAAGAATTACCCTTCTCATTTCTAAAAGAATTAAAAAAAAACTAGTACTTATGGCTTAGGTACATCATTTCTGCTTAAAGTTGGCTGGTGAAAATCTATACCCTTTTTCCCCCGTAGAACAATTAAGATTTAAGCTTAGACACATTATTTTCTAGGCAGAGAGAAATAATCACTATACTAATGATGTTTATTTTCATTAGACAAGAATGATAAGATGAAATTTCATACTGGGGAATGATATGGTGGTCAGAATGATAAATATTCCCTGACCTTATTTCATAATAGATTCCTATGGATTCTAAATTACTGGGCTAACCATATGCATATAGGTCTTAGTTTATTTAGGCTACTGATATGCTTTTAAGAATATTGAAAATTTACAAAATCAAATCTTAATTAACCAGAGTTCTGCTTTTCAGACCTCTAAATCAACATTTTTATTCTGCTATTTTTTTAACTAGTCATGACTGATTAAATGAGTGCACAAGATATTTAAAGACATATAAAACCAGAACTACAGATTCATTGATAAAAATAATTCCATTGTGGGAACTATTTGTAACAATACAGATCATTACCTCCTCTGTGACAGTTTGAGAGAGTCACCTAGGGCACTTGGAATTTAAGTGACTGACCCAGGATCACAAATCCAGTATATATCCAAAGTGGGTCTTGACGCATTGGTCACCTTTCTAAGCATGCTGACACTTTGCTTCTCATTAACTACTAGAGGATACCATCAAGTAAATATATGAACAGAAAAAGTGGTAGGTGAGTAAGATGACAGAGTAAATGATAACAGAATGGGTAGTGCACATACATTTATATTTCTATAATACTAAAATATGTAGAAGGATCTTCACACATTTCCTGACCCTCTGTGGCAGATTTTCTGCAGGGCATGTATGAATACAAAGAAAAAACATGGATGAGTTGTATCACTAGAAAATGTAGATTAGATATAGGAATCTACAAGATCAGTAAATGTTAAAGTTGATATTTTTCTGCCCTTGGTTTGTAAGATAGTGGCACTTCTAATAGGAACTTATAAAATAAATTCCAGCTTGTAATCCCTTACCCATTCATGTTCAAACAATCTTCCTTATCTATCAATGTCTAAAGCACTTTTAAAAAATGAGAATTGACTAGCATAATGATTGATTTAATAAAGATTCTCCATTATGATTGAACTTGATTATTTTCAGTATATAAGTAGACCAACTTCACCTCCCAATAATATTATTAATACATAAGCAAATCTTAACCAAATGAGCTACGAAGCAGTAACATGCCAGTTTATATCCAATTGGTAATCTTTTATCTGTTAAACTATATATTTTTGCTGAAAATAATTTTTAAAGCAAAACCCCACATTAGATAGAGTTTGTACTCTACTTACCAGGTTTGGGGTTTAGAAAGTAAAGAAATAGCAATAGTGCTTTCAATTTATCATTAACCAGAATGTAACTTTAATAGCCACTCAAGGATACCTCCCCTAAAGAAAAATTAAAACATCTATTTACTTACACTTTTTAAATAAACTTGAGATAATCAACCTACTTAAAGTCAAGCAAATTCAATTAACTCTGTTACAGAACAAATTACTATACAGATTTCAGTTCCCAGAAGGCAGGGTTGTTTTGGGTGGGATGGTTTGGTTTAGTTGCATCCCTAGAATTGTAGAAGAATTCCTAGAACATAGGAAGCACTTAATAAATGCTTATTAATCTATTAATCAAGCAAAGTTATCCAAGATCACTTGATAACAAATATTTAATCTTAGTTTGAGTAATATTAAAATCCCATAAATTTAATATAATACAACCTAGCAATTTCTGTTTCACACAAAGATAATTTTTAAGAATATTTTAAAAAACTAAGCCTCCCCTAAATCATCAAAAGGGACTTCATTCCAAACCAACTTTTAAAAAAAATTCTTTAAAAGAAAGTATAAGGCAAGGACAGCATTTGTGGCAGATGTCATTTATTCCAAAATAATCAGTTATAGATCCCTATGAGACAGATGAATTAGAAACCACATGTAACATGTACATTACAAGTAAACCAAAACCTTCTGAAAAATTTGAGGATATTTTTTTTGTAGAATTAAAGAATCAATAGACAATCAATGTAGATAATAAATATCTTGTTTTTACCAAAAGTCAGTAAAGTATTGTAAATCACATCATTGAAGGTATAAAGTTAATTAATACTCTCTCCTGGAATTGTGTAAAAACTACACTACTCAATGCCAGCTCTCCCTAGAGGTAACCAGATGAGAATTTCAAGTTTTGACCATGTATCATTTCTTACTGCAAAATGAGTTTATCCAAGACCATAAATTGGACAATATTCTCTTCAGAGCCTTCTTCCCTTTCTTGTTTTCTTCTTCCTTTGCTATTCCAATAAACCTTGAGCACAAGACTATTTTATCCTTGCTTTTCACTGTGATAATACTTAAAGCATATTGTCTTCCCACTCTTCATCATCCCTCAGTCATATACACCTTATATATGAATTGGGAATCATACAAGAAAGAGGGAGGAAGAAGAAACTGCTGAAAATCCTGGCCATGGGACCTACAAGCTCTAAGATAATTTTTATATTTTTTTATTTTGATGTTTAAAAGAATAGCGTTTGCATTACTAAAATTAACAGAATTATATTGTCAAGAAAGGCAAACAAAGTTTCACATCTGCTAAAAGTCAGCTTTTGTATCCCCACCGTCTGGATACTGGCTAGATTGTTACAATGTGACAGTAATCTTCTCCATAGGGTCACATGTCTCCAAAATGTGCCTATGTTACCTACTAAAAAGAACTATATCAACACACCAAATTTAGAGAGTTCTCTCCAAGGTTCCCAATGCAATGCAGGTGCACATCCACACTATAATATCTTCCAATTAGTACTAGATCCCAGTTGCAGCTTTCAAATTCTGTATTATATTTGGAAAAGAAGCTATGCAAATAGAAATCATTAAGGAGAAAAGTGGGAGAGAAAGCAAAAGAGGAAGAAGAGAGGGAAGGAAGGGAGAGAAAGGGAGGGAGACAAGCAGAGACGGTGGGTGGGAGGGAGGCAGGTAAATATAACATCCCCAACTCAAGATTAGTAAATACATGTAATAAATGAACTACTCCTGGGTATAAGTCATCAATATATAGGGGATAGACAAAACACAAAATTTTGGTGTTCCCAACATCAAAAATGTCTCCCTTGTTTGTGGCAGCAGACAGTATCAATAATAATCTCTTTATTATAAGATGGTAGCATGTAGAATTGGAAGGTATCTTAAAGGTCAGCTAATACAGTCCACTCATTTTACAGCTGAGAAAACTTAGGTACAGAAAAATTAAGTGGTTTGCCTAGTGTCAGAGAGCCATTAGTATCAGAGTTGGGATTTAGATACATGTAATCTTTCTCCTAAACAATCTTCACTCTTCAAAAATGAATGTGAATTAATGTCTTCAACATTTTCATATACAAAGAGCATTGCTTCCCATGGCTGTCCTCTTTGCCTAGTCAAATTAGCTACATATTTCCTTTTAAAAAGCTTCCCTGATTCCTTCAGCTCTCATTCCTCTGAACTCTTTACACATTTAGGGTCTGTACTATACAAAATAATTCAGAGGGTTTGTTCTGTCAGTGGTTGGCAACTTTTTTGGTGTTTATAATACCTGGCTCAAGCCACTGCTACACTCCAAACACATGCACACAAATGTCAAGACTCTGGGCTCACATAAACACTAAGTAGATCTCTCTTTGACTCATATGCTCTCACTTCAATGAGATGATTTTGTAAAAAGAAATGAGCTTAGCATTGTGCCAGGCACATAATAGGTACTATATAATGATTATTATATTCCCCTTTGCTTCTCTACTCTAGAAACTATCCAAATATGGTTTATGACTTTGTTTCTGCAACCCTGTGTCGGAGTACAAACGTCCAAAGTAACATATTAATATGAGACTAGGATAACCTTTATTTTACCACCACCACTCCACTGAAAATTTACATTTATAGAAAAAAAAGTACTCAAAGGACTCACATCTATTAATAAACAGAAAATGCAAATGCATAAGGCTGTCCTAGAAATTTCATTTAGAAGGAACTTAAAGAGGGGTTGTCATTTGGTCAATGGTCAAATTCAGTTACAAACCTATTTCTTCCTCTAGGATTATACATAGTCCCTCCAAGACAGGTAGTGATTCCTATGGTTTGTTCTTCCAGAGAAGGAAAACACATTTTAGGGCTATTAAACGTGTAACCACCTCCCCTATGCTATCTGATTATCTCACTATAATAACAAGTACACCAAGTTCCAATAAGAAAAGAATTGTCAATTTTACAGCTCCAAAATGTGTTTGCTGTCCTGGAAGAGTCCAATGAAAGAAGCCATTATAAGTTTGGGAGAAACTAAATGAACAAAACCCTGTGGGAGAATTAAGGATTTTGGACCACAGTCCCAATGGCAACCCACATTTCAATTCCTTCTAAAATAAACATTTATGAGTGCTTTGTTCTTTTTCTGTATCTGTTTATGGATGTCTGTGAGTCCTTTAAGTGTCTTTATATGTTTTTTCTCTATCTGCTCCTATGAGTTTTTAACATCTTCAGTATTGTTTGTAAAAGCTGTTCTCTTTCCTAAATGCATTTGTTACCTTTATTTCTTCTGGAGCTGGGGACCCAGTTATCTACATTTGCAGAAATCTGGAATTGAACAAAAAATCAACATTTCCTAGAGTGATCTCTGAGTAAAGGCTATGAGGCAAAAGAGAAAATGATCACTTTGGATCAGATATCAAGATTAGATTCAAATCACTGACCCCACAGCTTAGGGGACCTTGGACCACTGAGTTCATCTTTATAACCACCATAAGATCATGGAATTTATAGCTGGAATTAGATAGACATGGGAATTGCGCCCTATAAAAGTAAATGACTTGTTCAGGTTCACCCAGGCAATAAATAGCAGAACCATGATTAGAACTTAGGTTCCCTAATTCTAAATCCAAAGGACTTTCTACATCATGTTGCTTCTCGTTTAAATTGCTTCTTTTAAATCAAATCTGTAGCAAGCAAAACATAATAATGTGGGGTCAATGGAGTTAAAATGGAGCTTAAAATTATCAAAGGCATCCCTGTCACATTACAAAATATGGTACTTATCATAAAATCTTCCTCAAACAACATGAAGAAGTTTCATGTATATAGACTGGTAGACAGAAGAACTCAGTCATAGTTTTAATAAAAAAATCTCCTAAGTCCATGTTCTTAAGAAAGTCCTATGTGGAAAAGGGACAACCATGTCAAAGATTTCCAAGCTCTCAGAAGTTTTATGGAGAAGAATGACTCTTTAACACTAGGCAGCCAACTCATTTATTAACAAATAATTGTTGAGCCACTGCTGTAAGGAAAGGAGTATGATATGCCACCATCAATAATCTGAGAAAATGAAAGACAGTGAGTGGAGCCTTCCCAACAGAACCTTACAATCTAACTGGAAAGTCCTAAGGAACAGGAAAAGATTATGTCAAATGAGTATATAGATTATAAGCCCTGGAGCTGAAAAGATCATCATTCCCAAATCAAGTAAGGCTTTATGAAGAAACTGTTACTTCAGCTGGACTTTAAAGGTGTCAGCAGAATGAGGAAACACGTTTGATTAGAACAGACAGTTAACATGGAAAAGAAGACTGAGTAGGATGTCAGGATCACAGCTACATTGGTTACCAGGTTGCTGTATATTTTTTCTTCCTAAAGAATGTAAATGTAAGAAAATATTACTATGCCATACATAACAGTGAATATGAAGAATTAGGGAAAAGAGAGGACTAACCTAAAATGATTCTGAGTAAAGAGAGACCAAGAGAACAATTTATTTGATGAAAGCTACACTAAAGAATATCAAAATCGCAACTATATGCAATGTCTAACCTACGTTCCAAAGAACTGATGGTGGGACATACTTCACTCCTCTCACGAGAGAGACATGAGATGACAGTTGAAGGTTTTTGCATATGTTGTCAAATGTTGTGTCACTTTGTTTGGCTTGACTGTTTTCATCATAAGAAGAGATGACGTGAAGGCAGAAAAAGGGTTATTGCAAGAAACTAAAATCACAAAGCTTCAATAAAACATTAAATATAACAAGAAAAAAGAAAGCTGTAGGGTGAGTTCATAGAATAGAAGTTTTTGAATGCTAGGCTAAGGAGTTTGAACTTTCTCCTATAGGCAATAGAAAAGCATTGGAGATATTTAATATCATGAGGGAAAACTGTTTTTTGAGCAAAACTACTGTTAGGATAGGTCAGAAAAGATACAATCATTCTGTAGGAGGTTACTCTAGAAAGTACCTAAACATCACAGTAGAATATAAAGAGTACTTATTCTGGAGTCAGGGAGCTTAGGCTACATCATACCTCTGATACTTGCAACCTGTACGTTCTTGCGATGTCTCTTAGCCTCCCTATGCCTCACTTTTCATATCCATAAAATAAGGGAGTTGAACAAGATGGCCTCTCAGGTCCCTTCAAAACCCCAGATCTGATACAAAGTGACAAAGGCCTAAGGGGTTGGTGGTGGGATCAATGGGTGCTGGGAGGGGGTGGATTTATAATCATAGGAAAGAGGTTTGAATCTTGGCTCTACTATTTATGTGACCTTCAGCAAGGCACCTTTTAATCTCTGGGCCTCAGTTTTCTCATCTGGAAAATGCACTCCATCTTTGAAACCTCTTAGCATCCCCAGGTTCCTCCAAAATTCAAGTACCACCTTCCATATGAGGTCTTTCCTAATTCCCCTATCTTCCAGTAGCTCTCCCCATTTATTTAATGCACATTTATTTAGGTACCTGCTATTTTTCCCAAGAGAATGTTCCACATGTCTGAGTACCCTATCCCTTTAAGATACTCCTCAGATCACATAGAGTTTAGTAGTGTAAAGGGAAAAAGTATTTGTATATGAAAGAAAAGAATTATATCAATTGACAAAGGATATAATATATTGTTGCTATTAGAGATGAGCATTTTGATACCTAAAAGAAGAAGAGAACTTTGTATAAAAACTACTAATAGATATGTAAGAAGAAATATTTTAGATAACATCTGAGCAATTTTGGACAGAAATTTAACTACGATAAAACAAAAACTCAAATTACCTTATGAATGACAGTATGATTACTGACTTGTATATGAACAAGTTTGGTGGCTTACAGGAGCAGCAGAACTCCTTTTATACAATAAAAAGCTGTTTCAGAACAATAAATGGGATGGTGGTCTCAGCTGAAGACTTTCTAGCGAAAGGAGATAATAGCTCATTTCATGTAACTTTTATAACAAAAACAGGTTAAACTTAAAAATGATCAAATATATAAACATATGGAGACTGTTTGAATTTTTTCTTTAAAAAGGACTATCAATTTCATAGGAAAAAATTGGAGAACTGTTACTTTTTAGGTGTAAAGTAAGCCACAAAGTGAGGAGGTTCTCGTTTAATTTATAGAGAGAGAGAAACATGATAGAGTAACTGATGATAGAACTCGTGTTCTGAGTGGGCACCGCAGTTTCTGAATAACTGACTAGTTTGGCTTGTAAAGTCTAGAGAGAGCCAATCTGACGAGCTGCCTTTTTAACATTATCTTCAGTTAAGGGAACTTATAAAAACTATATTTTGATAAAGAAAAGAAGCAGATTTGTCTAGCTCATGAGCACAGAAAACCAACAGACAAGAAGTCACATAGAAGCAGGTTCATGTATTATACATGTGCCTAAATAGACCTAAGACATCAAAGACTGCAGTTCAGAGTTGTGAGCTACCCCTAATCACTGAGGTTTTTCTTCCTCATGTTTCCCTGCCAGATTTCTTTACAAGTTTGCCCTATCTACCCACGACATACTGAGTGCACTTGTGGGAAAGAATGACCCAAATTTCTATGTAAGCTGTGCTATATATTTTATGTATTTACTTTAATATATGAATAACTATATCATTATTTGTTGTTTCTGTTCAGTCATTTTTCAGTTGTGTCTGACTCTTTGTTACCTCATTTAGGGTTTTCTTGGCAAAGCTATTGGAGTGGTTTGCCATTTCCTTCTCTACCTCATTTTATAGATAAGGAAACTGAGGTAAACAGGGTTAAATGACTTGCCCAGGGTCATACAACTAGTAAGTGTCTGAGGCTGGATTTGAATTTATAAATATGAGTCTTCTGTGACTCCAGAGTTATCTATCCACTGTAATACCTCACTGCCCATCGCTGCTATTTCTTTTGCCTTATTGTTAAGTAAATGGCTATTTTAAATAATTAAAGTGTTATTATTATGCATAGCTGCTTTGTAAAACTATCATACTCTGTGGATAGGTAGTCTATATTCACTGTAACCTGAGATAGTTTACATTCTTTGATAATTTATAGAAGAGATATCTTATTATTCTCTTCAAACCTTTTGGTTACGATACCAAATTTCCAACATTTTCAATAGCATCTTGTAAAATAACTTCAATTGTTTATTGCTTAGGTCCCACAACAAACATATCTATATAGTTATGGATAAAAAGGAGTAAGGGGAGGGTACTTATTCTAAAATGGACTTTAAAAGAAAACTACAGATGTTGGCACCATTTCATTAGGGCACAAAATCATGTTCAATGTAGTACAAACACCGATACAGACTAAAATGATTGAAATGATTTGCATTTTGAACAACAGGTTAGCAAGACCAGAAATACACTGAAAAACTGAGGAATCAATATATTACAGTGAGGAGGGAAGTATTATTTATTGAATACTTACCACACACAGAAGAGAGGAATTATGGGAATTATAGGAATTACATGGGATTATAGGAAAAGAGGAATTATGTTTTAGCTATAAATACCTGCCTATACCTTTCTTTTTTGTTATTTATGAGTTTGATGACCTCTTAAGCCCTGTTTGCTCACCTATAGTCATCACTGCTTCCAAAGAGGTATGTCTAAGGTTGAATATTTTTCAAATATATTAATTTCATTCACTTTTACTGTAGGATGAGGGCAACTCAAGAAATTTGTGCTTTCATCTGTTATAGAATACAAGAACTTGTTTTTAACATTTTCTAAATTATTAGGAGGGAAGGGAAGTAAGGTGAAAAGAATGTAAGAAATTGGAGTAACAACAACAACAACAAAAAAACAGAAGGAAGAGGAATAGAGTAAAGAAATAAGAGTGAAAATGAGCCAGGGTAGAAAAAAAAAAAGAGAGACCTGTATCAGCCAGGTCATTCAGACCCAAGAAAACCTTTGAAGCATGAAATCAAAGAGAAAGTAGACAATTCTGTGGATTCAGAAGGATGTCTACAAAAATATTTCAAATAATAAAATATAAAAATATCTAAGAAAGCTCAGATAAGTGAAAACACAGAAATAAACAAATTTATGTCTGCAAAATAAGGAAAGAAGCAATCCTGTAGATTGCAGGGGCTGACACCTCTCAACTAACAACACAAACCATCTTTAACCCCAGTGTTACCATTCAATTTTTGTTCCTGAGAGGTAGAAAATGATATGTTGTCTAACAGGTCACAAGAAAACAATTCAAAGGGTTAAACAAAACAATGTATAAATATCTTGAGGTTGTGATGAAAGAGTCTTGTAATATGGAGCAGACTCCCATAATGGTCCAGCTGAAGTCGTAATGCCCAAACAAAATGCCATTCAGAAAGAGTGCTGTTTAACAGCAATGCCAATTTTTATGAGTATGTCACTTTGTTCCACATGCTGGCTTAGGCAGTTTGTTCATTTTAATGCTGCCCAAATATTTAAACAAGGGTCTACATCTACTCTGTATAAAAGACAGTCAGATTGCAAGTGAAAAAAATGAGCTCATTTTAAGGGACTACTTCTCTGAGCATGGCACAGTGAGAAAGTCTGAGCTTTGATTATTACTTTCTTAAGATGCTGAAATTTTGCTTGATTATCAAAGTTACAAAAAACCCATCCAGCAACAAGGATAAGATTTCTTAACTGACTTTTGTCTACCTTTAGTTTTACAGACTGTGGTAATTTTCCCAATCAGGAAGTGGCAGAGGGAACAGGGTAAGGGATGGAGGAGTGTCCTTCTGCCAAGCTACAGCTCCTGAGGATGAAACTGTATTTGCTAGAGTTCTCATAAATACTTGATCAGTCCATCAGTTGCAGCACTAGAATGTGAACTTCTGACTTCAAATCATGCTTTGTGTTGTTTTACTCCTGCACTCTTTCTTCTCTTCCTTAAAGGTAATAAAGAACTTAACTTGGAAAATTAACTGCTCATCCAGCCTTCACAATATTTAACCTGTTCCACAAAAGGTGCTATTACAAAATTACATGTGTGATGCAGTGCCTGTTAGAAAAGTTAACTATAAGGTTAGTACAGCGTCCGGCGTTTCCTTCAATCAACCAAGTGAGGCAGCCATTTATTGCACATGGCATGTTATTATTCAGGATTCAGAGAAGTGTAGCATTCAGTCTCCACCCTCTAGGCCTTTATTCACTGGGGCTTCCCCTTCCCAGAGCCATCCTCATTACTTTAGACATTATTTTATTTCTATGAAATTCTTTAATTCAGGGGTAGGGAACCTGTAGCCTCAAGGTCACATGTGACCTTCTAGATCCTTGGGGGCTGCTTTTAGACTGAGTCCAAGTTTTAAAGAACAAATCCTTTTATTAAGGGGATTTGTTCTGTGAAGTCTGGATTCAGTCAAAGGGTAGCACTTGAGGACCTAGAGGGCCACAGTGGCCTCAAGGCCACAGATTCCTCCACCTGCTTTAATTGACTTTAAAACCCATGAGACAATGGAGTACTGAATTAGGAGTCAGAAGATCTGAATTTGGTCCAGTCCTAACACTTACTAGTTGTAGGATCATGGACAAGATCTTTAGCCTCTCTGAGTCCATTAACTCCTCTATTAATAACTTAAGATGAAGTTTGTGTAAAAAACTCCTTAGGAGCTATTCCTTAAAACTTTGACAGGCAGGATGGATTCCCTGGAAGAACAGGTACTCTCAAAGGTTCTAGGTTGCTCTATGGTTCTATATTCCTAAAATTAAAGCTTGTGAGCCCCCTTGAGGGAGATTACACTTAAGAGTTAGTTGACAGACAAAATTAGTCAAACTAAACCCATTTATTAACGTGGTATAGTAAGAAAAGTAGCTATAAAACATTCCCTTCTCCCTAATAAAATTGGAGAAATACTATCCCACAAATACACACAATGGCAAAGGAAAAGCAGCTACAAAATGCATTAGTAGTGAGGTCAATAAATAAGGAACTCAAGTGGCCAAGACAACTTGTGTCTCCAGTACTGGAAGAACCTGATGTCTTACCTCTTGGAACCCCCAAGCTTCACCTCCCTCTTGGTGGTGTCTTTGCTGGGAAAGTTGCTTTGCTGGGCTCCCTGAGTCTGCTCTTCTACAGTTCAATTATCAGTTGTCTGTTCTTTCTTCAAACTATAATTTGCTTTTCTGCTTCTATAAGTCACACTCCCTAAATTTGCATTCTGCCTGGAATGCTGCCCTTCTCTGTACCTGAGTCTCTGTATGTGTGTCTCTGCTACCAATGCTTCTCAATTGAGCCTTGAATTAAAAATTTGTCCAACTCTCTAAGGCTTGGCATGCTCTTTCTGTTCCCTTTTATTTTGTTTTGTTTTGTTTTTAAGACCTTCAGGGGTGTGGCCAAGGGGGGAGGTTAGCAATCACATCCTGCTATTACATATATAAAACATTTTTCAAACTTTTAAATACCATATAAATGTCTGCTATTATTATGATGATTACCCAAATCAAAGTGTTATCATAAGGAAAGTATTATATAAAGCTTATAACACAATGGAAATATGATTCATAATTCAAATTTTAAACTTTTTCAAAAATAATGTACCATGTGCTATATTTACTCTCACTTCAATAAATGTTTGTTGAATGAATGAATAATAATGTTTTAGATTAACATCTTCCTATAAAGGGTTTCATGGAATATTTACCATTATGCCTTTGGAGAGATAACACAGATCAATAAAACCATCAAATGTTCTTAAAAAGGAACTAAGAATACATGACAATGAATACTTATATACTTATATTAGCCTAAGAATCCATTTTTTTCATGCAGAGGATGAGCATTCCTCATACCTTTTAGGGGGGGTCTATTCCTAGTAGTCAGTCAGTAACTGAATCAACTACAAAAAAAGGCAAGGGGCCTGATGGATAATATAAGGGACTTTTAAACATAATTTCAGTGAAGGATCTGTTTAAAGTTAAATTCTTAGTGTCCTATCTCCCACAACAGAGGGGTAGTTCTTTTGAAAACCATCTCTGAAATGAATAAAAAGTAGAAATTACTGTCCTTCATTAGCCTGGAAAACCAGAGGGAATACGTTAACCCCTGTGTTTAATAAGAAGTCATTGTGACAAGTGACAGTTTAGACATGTTAAATGAAGCTCAGGGCTAGAGAAAAAGGAAGAAGGAAATTAGGGATTTTGTTTTTCAAAGCATTTATTAACTCTGAGTGTAACAATTTAAGAGGGAAAAAACCAAAGGGTTTTACACTGATTCTTTGTATTGTGGTAGCATGGTAAGTGTTTAAAGCTATTACTAATTGCTGCCCCAGAAACTGATTTATTACCTCAATAATATAAATACAGATAGACTAAAACAGCTTCCTGTTGATTATCACAGGAGACAATGAAATATTTTCTGAATTGGGGAGAGGTAAGGAACTAGGAAACATTTCAAACAGAAATAATTCTTGGCTAAAAATTAACAAATATCCCAAAACAAGCAAAATCTGCTTTCACTGAAGAGTTCCCCAATGCTCTCTAAGGACAGAGAAGGTCCCTGGACAGTGAGCACTTTCTTGCTTCAGCCTCATGTGCCAGTTTTTCAAAGGGCAGACTTTCTTTTCATGTGAGCAATTTTGAAGTGCTTCCACAATTGACTAATTTGCATGGGCAATTGGTTACTTAGCTTTCATTCTGACAGCTAAATTGATCCATTCTTTGTAGGCTAAAAACTCTACACCCAAAAAGGGAAGCCTGTCTAAAGCCCTTTGACAAATTTGGCCCGTCTAGTGTGGTTCATTCTGAGGAACATGCCCAACAAGGCTCACCATCTAAGCTGTAGCTTACAGATGCAAGGAACCCTTGATATTATTAAGCCCCAGCTAAAGATCAATGCTAAATCCAAAGAATACACAATTGGGGAGATCTAAAGAGAGAGTCAATGAAAACAGAATACTTCCTGAGTTAAAATGGAAACAGAAAGTCCTAAAGATTTGATAGCTTTATTTGCTAGTCCGGTTTGGAGGGAAACGTGTCTTTTACTCAAGCCTTTTGCTAATTATATGGGGGCAGGGGAAAGTCTCACTCAGAAAAAGCTTTAAACCATAACTGACACAACGACCTCAGAGAAAAAGAACCAGCAGCCTGAAGCTGTAGGAGTGAGTAAGGCACTGAGCAGATCAGGAGGGAAAGGAAATGAACACTTAACACACATTTCATATAAGCCAGGCACTGTGCTAAATGCTTTACAAATTACAAATATTTGATCCTCACAGCAAACCTGGGTAGTGGGTGCTATTATTACAGTTGAGGAAAGAGAGGCAGAGACTAGGTGACTTGTCGCATAGCTAGTAAGTGGATGATGCAGTATTTGAACTCAGGTCTTTAGGATTCCAGGAAGTTCATTGTGCCACCTCGCTGCACAGAAAGTACCATGCAGTTTACAAATAAATAACCAATAGGTAAGTGGTTCAAGTATTAGTAAATTATGTCTCAAAAACCCCCTCCCAAAGAAAAGAGGAAAGAAAAGAACGTTTTGTGCTGAAAACATTTCCCTTAAACTGAGTAACTTTGTGGTTGAGCCACACAAGCTGTTGGTTTGCACAGATACGCTTAGCTAAGAGGGACTCTGTTTATTCTACATCAATACACCATAAATCTAGTATCTAAGCATGATATGATTGCTTGATCCAAACAAATCCTGGTTTGACTTATAAGACAACCTAGAATGTTCTGTTTTCTGGCTTCAACCAATAAAATCCATTTATACTCTTTCAAGAAAATTCATTACTCAGAAGAAACACTGGGTAAGGCACAGAAAAGGAACCTTAGGAATCACCTTGTTCAACTGTCTCATTTTCCTAAAGCCAAAACTGAGTTTTACAGAATCAGTTTATTTGTCCAAGGTCACAAAGGGAGTAAATCACACACATATCCTCCCCAGTCCTAGTGCTCCTTCCACAGCTATGATAGCCCCGACTAGGTAGCAAGCACTGAGCTAAGTATTTTGCAAATACTTCATTAGATCCTCACAACCCTGGAAAGTAACTAATATTATGATCTTCATTTCACATTTGAGGCAAACAGAGGTTAAGTTACTCGACCAAAGTCACACAGCTAACAAGTGCCTAACCTGAAATCAGGTTTTCTTGACTCCAAGCACAGCACTATATAAGCTGCACCACCCAGCTGCCTCAACTCCACACATTCCTAGATACATATGTGTATGTATATATTTCTATGTGTATATATACACATATGTATGTATGCACAATCAACTAGCTGTGTGACCCTGGGCAAGTCACTCAAACTCTGTCTCAGTTTCCCTTTCTGTAGGGATAATATTATAGATAGCACCTATATTGAAGGGTTATTGTAAGGATCAAATGAGATAATCATTGTAAAATGTTAAGCACAGTGCTTAGGTGTATGTTGTGTTCAATATTAACTTCTTTATTAATATACTATGCCCTTCCATATATAGATCATGTAGTAAGTTCTATATAAATGTTATATATTATTATTATCATTTAAAAAAGATAAGAAACAGACTTCAGTACAATAGACCAGATGGGTTTTTTACCTTCTTATAAATGTTTCTATGTTTAGAACATCTTACATATGTGAGAAAACATTTTTTTTGTTTTGTTTGGATTTGATTTGTTTTTGGAGAGGGAGGTGTTGTTTGGTAAGGTTTTGTTTGTTTAGGGTATTTTTTTCTTTTTTTGTATTTGGCAAAAAATCATGCTTTCTATTTCAACATAAGTATACTATACTCAAATATTTCACAAAAGAAGTCTTGCTAGATCTTCACTGGTAGTTAAAATCAACAACCTCAGCTGCCTGTGATTAGTGGAACTGACATCCTGAACTGTTCGGCCTCTTTAGTCAAAAAAGGAAGTCTGCTCACTGTAGGCCCCCTATCACAAACCAGAGACACATGGCTTCTCATCCAAACAGGCTACATGGAAAGCTGCTTTTCCTCTCCCCTGCCCTCATGCCACATCAGATGGTTTCTTTCATTTCCTGATCGATACATTTTCTCCCCCTAACCTCAGTATAGAGACATAGTTCTTTTTTTTCACCGTTCTTCTTTTCCCTCTTACTCACTGATCTTTAAGACACAGCTCAAATACCATGAACTCTATGAAGCCTTGCCTGATTTCCCAGCTGGAATTAATCACTCTATCCTCCAAACTCTCATACAATTTTCTAAGAGCCCTTTTGTTGCACTTTTGTGTTCTATTTTTGACTACAGTTATTTGTATATATCTATTACCTTCTCCTCTGTTTTATCTTTATACTCTCCCAAGCACCTCGAAGAGTGTCATGAACATAATACACACTCAAAAAATTTATTGTCCCATGAATTAATAAATATCAAAATGGGGGATAGTAAGCCAATATATCAATCAACAAGCATTCTGTTAAGCACCTGATATGTGTCACGCCATATTCTAGGTAGGCACTGGAGATACAATTTAAAAAGGAAAAGAGCGGGGCAGCTAGGTGGCGCAGTGAGTAGAGCGTCTGCCCTGGAGTCAGAAGGACCTGAGTTTGGATCCGGCCTCAGACACTTAACGCACACACAAACAAAAACCTAGCCGTGTGATCTTGGGCAAGTTACTTAACCCCAATTGCCCTTCAAAAAGAAAAAAAAAAACAAAGGAAAAGAGCTCCTGCCTTTGAAAGGTTTACATTATATGTATATTAATAAAGAAGTTAATATTGAACGCAACATATACAAAATATGTAGTTATTTTTCTCAGTGGGATGGAGGTAGCATGATACAATGAAAAAAAAAGTTTCAAATCCTACCTTGACTTACCTTCAGTTAGACTCAGTTTCCACATGTATGAAATGGGGTGATTTGATTAGATGGCTCTTTAAGTCTCTTCCACCTCTAACACTATGATCCTATAAACTGGGGAGGCCTCCTGAAGGAAGTGATTCATGAGCTGAGCCATGAAGGGAGCTAGTATTTCCATAAGGCAGAGATGGGGAGAGAACATTCCAGGAATGGGGGAAAAGAAGAGGAGGAAAACAGGATGGTAAGAGGTAGATCACCCTTCACAAGGCAGGACCAGTGGGCCCGTTTGGCTCCCACATAGTGTGAGTGATGAGGAACAATGTGCAGTCAGGCTGGAAAGCTAGCCTGGAGCCAGAATGTTACTGGCTTTAAATGCCAAAGAAAGAAGTTTATAGTTTTTCCTAGGAACAAAAGGAAATTGCCATTGTAGCTTCTCATGAAGTGGGGTAATATTGTCATACTTTTAGTTTAGGAATATTAATTTGGCAGCCATGTGGAAGATAGAGGCAGGAAGACCAGTTAGGGACTTTAACAGTAAGTATACCAGGTGAGAGGTGATAAGCTAATAACCAACAAATATTGCTGAGTCTCTTTAGCTTAGTGTGTGTGTGTGTGTGTGTGTGTGTGTGTGTGTGTGTGTCCCAGAGCTGGAATAATGCATTTATGTGTCTTCTGCAAGATTTTCAAATTGTCGTCTTGTTCAACATTTGAAAATTGCAACTCCTAGCTGCAAAAACTAATAACCTGCAAATACTGCTGAATCTCTTTTTTTGATTGGCTATTGTGGTGTGGTGTGTGTGTGTGTGTGTATATACATCAATGCATGCATATATGTATATGTAGACACACATATACAAATATACATATATGTGTGTGTATATCCCAGAGCTGGAATAATACATTTGTGCCTTCTGCGAGCTTTTCACTTTTCTCACCACTATATCTGAAAATTACAACTCCTGTATTTTATTATCCACTGGAGGTTTGAAACCTTCACTATAACATGTATGTCCTCTCACACAAAATAAATACCTACAGGCCATGGAAAGCAGATGTATCTGCCATCAGAAATATGTATAAAAGTACTATTCCATAATGTTTCTTGTTTTATCAGCATGTTACATCCTAGTTTGGGTCTACCATGATTATCCTCCTCTCCCATTCCTGGGTTGGTCTACCCTCACAAAATTACAATAGATTAAACCTTAATAAGTTGAACTGAGTCAAGAGAAGAAGATATTTTGAATTCTCAAATATTCTTAAAGTACTACAGATTTTTATTCCACTAAAACTTCTTTAATGAAGAGGTAAGAATTATTTTTAATCAGCATGCCATAACACAGACCTGTACAACTTGGCAGTTAGGTAGCTAAAATTAAAATAGTCTAAACTTCTCCAAGTGGAAGATAGGTTAGACTAAAGACAGACTGACAATGGTTGGTTGCCATGGGTCATGTGACAAACAGGGGAGTGAATAGTAGCAACCCCACATATTTTCTTGGGGGGAAGGGTGGGGAAAGACAGGGAGCCAAAATCCTTTAGCAGGCTGCATTCAGCCCACAGGCCATATGTTGTGTAGGTCTACCATAACACCTAACTGGAAAGGCCCAGGTTCCACTTTAATGAATTGAACAAAAAGAATGAAATAGGAGTAGTCCCCTCCCTTTAATACTTATAAAACCATGTAAATCACAGAAATTAAAAGATGCAATTAGTTTCACTATATATATATATATATATATATATATATATATATATATATATATATATATATATATATAAAATAGAGTGCTATATAGCACCTGCTAATTCCCAAGGAAGTCTATTCCACTTATAAATAGCTCTAATAATAGACTTTCATTACCTCAAACCTAAATTTTTCCCTGCAACTTCCAACCATCACTCCCAGTTTTCCCCACTAAAGCCAAAGAGAATGAATATGTTTCTTCCCTATGACAATTCTTAGAACACTTGAAGACAAAAATTATGTCCCCACACCAATCCCCAATCTCATTTTAGTTTCAAGGTTCCTCTACTTAGAACTGAGCTTGAAGTGTCATGAACTGCAGACTATTCACCTTCCTCGTTTTTCTTCTCTAAATACTCTCTACTTCACAGATGCCCTCTGAAATCGTGGTCAATGCAACAAAATACTTCAAATGGGATCTAATCAAAAGAAAGTACAAAGGGACTGTTGTTGTTTTTGTTCATTCTGTCCTACTCTTTGTGACCCCATGGACCAGAGCACACCAGGCCCTTCTATCCTCCACTATGTCCCAAAGTCTGTCCAAGCTTATGTTTGTTGTTTCCATGACACTATCTATCCATCTCAGACTCTGCTGTCCCCTTTTCCTTTTGCCTGTAATCTTTCCCAACATCGGGGTCTTTTCCAATGACTATTATCTTCTCATTATGTGGCCAAAATATTTAAGCTTCAGCTTAAGTATTTGACCTTCCGGTGAATAGTCAGATTTAATTTCTTTAAGTATTGACTGATTTGATCTCCTTGCTGTCCAAGGAACTCTCAAAAGTCTAGTCCAGCACCACAATTCTGAAGCATTGATTCTACAGCACTCAGTTTTCCTCCTAGTTCAAGTCTCACAGTCATGTATTGCAACTGGGGGAAAAACAGCTTTGACTTAACAGACCTTTGTTGGTAAGGTGATATCTGCTTTTTAGCATGCTGTCCAGAATTTTTAGTTTGCTGTCCAATATTAGCTTTCCTCCCAAGGTGCAAATGTCTTTTAATTTCATAGCTGCAGTCACTATTTACACTGGTCTTTGAGTTCAAGAACATAAAATCTGACACTCCTTCCATTTCTTCTCCCTTTGTTTGCCTGGAATTAATGGGACCAGTTACCAAGATCTTAGTTTTTTTTGATATTAAGCTTCAAGCCAGCTTTTACGCTATCCTCTTTCACCCTCATGAAGAGGCTTCTTGATTCCTGCCAGGAGAGTGGTATCATCTGCATATCTGAGATTATTTATATTTCTCCCAGCAACTTTAATTCCAGATTTTGATTTTTTTCCAGTCTGGAAATTCCCTTGACATACTCTGCATATAAGTTAAATAAAGATGGGACAATATGTAGTCTTGTCATCCTCCTTTACCAATATTAAACCAATTACTTGTTTCAGGTTTAGTTCTAACTATTGCTTCTTGATACCCGAATAGAGTTCCTCAGGAGACAAGCAAAATGATCTTGTTCTTCCATCTCTTTGAGGACTTGCCACACTTTGTTGTGATCCACATGGTCAAAGGCTTCCATGTAGTCAATGAAGTGGAAGGAGATTTTTTTTTCTGGAAATCCCTTGATTTCTCCATAATCTAGCCAATGTAGGTAATATGGTCACAGGTTCCTCTGCCTCTTTGAAAGCCAGCCTGCTCTTCTGGTAATTCTCAGTTCCCATATTGCTGAAGCCCAACTTGTAGAATCTTAAGCATGACCTTGCTGGCATGTGAATTTAAGTGCAATTATTCTGTAATTTGAACATTCTTGGTCATTGCCCTTCTTTAGGATTGGGACACAAATTGATATTTTCTAAGCCAGTGGCCAGGCCTTGTGCTCTATCCACTGAGCCACTTAACTGCCTCCAACAAAAGGACTATGACCTCATTATTTCTGGAAAGTATACCTCTCCTGGAGCAGCCTGATGGTACAATGGAAAGAGCACCGGGTTAGATCAAATCTGGCCTCACACACTGGCTGTGTGAACCTAGGTGGCCAAGTCACTTAACCCTTTTTGTTTCAGTTTCCTCATCTGTAAAATGAGCTGTAGAAGGAAATAACAAAAAACTCTGGTATTTTTGCCAAGAAAACTCCAAATGGGGTCACAAAGAGTCAGACAGGTCTGAAATGACTGAAAAACAATGCCTCCCTAATATAAATGGTCTATTATAAATATAACATAAATCACACATACATACACAAGAAGCTATTAGGATATTTTTTGGGAGGGGTAACAATATAACACTCTTGTTTCATACTGAGCTTGCTGGCCACTAAAATTCCCAGTTCATTTCCAGACAAAACTGCTTGCTTATCATACTTCCTCCTAACTTGTATTAATTCAATGTAAGACTTTATATTTATTCCTATGAAATTTAATCTGATTAAATTCAACTCAGTGACCTAGCCCATTGGATCTCTAAAGCCTGTCACCCAGAGCGTTTCCTATCCCTTGCTGTCTGATGTCATCTGAAAATTTGATAACTATGTCATTTTTGCTTGTACCGATGTCCTTGATTAGAAGATATATTCTTTCTGATGACATTTTATACTTGTGTTCAATATATGCATTATATTATTATTTTATTTTATTGTGTTTATATAAATTATAGAATGCCCCTTATTCATTTTTACAGTCCATGAAAATATTTCTACTACTTCTCAACAGTCAATATATAACTTGTTCAGACCTATATCATTAAACTCAAATTGTTAATTTTTCCATACTTTGTATGAAAGGTCCTCTATGACTTCATTCACTATAGGAAAAGTGAACAACAATGCATATAAGAAATAGAATGTGTAAGTACATAAAGTATCTTCATTGCACTGACACTTTCTGATCTCTTGGTTGCTGAAAACAGATTTCTTTTTTCTCCTTTATGTTCTCCTTCTACTGCTAGCAGACTCCTAGAAACTCCTTAAACTGTACAAATAACAAAATTTAGGCTTTCAAACACATAAATGAAATCTGAGGAAGAAATCTCTCAATTCATCGATGGTATCTTAAATGCACCAGTAATTACAAACACTGGGGAAATCAAACAAACAAAAACAGCATTGACATGGAAAGCTGCAGGCAAAGGGGAGAGGATAGTAGTTATTGTGTTTGGAATGCAATGTTTTGTTCTTGTTTACCACTTTTATCACATGCTTCAAATTGCACTGGGAAGAAGGGACACCACTATTCATCATTTGCAGACAATTTCCCAATTCATGCCTCATTTCCAAATATTGTAAAACAGCTGTAAATAAGAAAAGTGGCATGAAATCTCTGTGACAGCTGCTTACCTCAGAGATTCATAGGCTAAACCGCCACAGAGAAATTGCAGACAATAATATGGGATTTATTACCATTTCTTGATAGAGATATAATCTCCCCTGGATTAGCTATCTCCCAACTCCATTCTAGGGTGCCCAAGGGTGTTTTATCAACAGGCTACAAAGCTGAAATCAATCATAAGAAAGAGCATGTTAGCTACAAGAAAAAAAGGGGGGACTAAGAAAAAAGAATTAGGGTCGATGAGAAGTTTTCTCCTGCTGACATGATTGCTGGCAGGACAGTTCCCCAGGGTGACACCTTTAGAGATGTCAGATTCATTCACCTTCTTAGCAGGAGTTGGCTACAGGTGGCAGACAATAAATTCCCTCTGCAGATGTGACACATCTGCCTACCAAGCTCGGAAAGGCAAATAGAATTGGGTAAGATCCAACAGAATCCACAAGAAATGAGAGCAAAAGAATTATGGAAATTTAATCCTGCTATCTCCATAGTATAAATTCTTCAAAGTGGCATGGTCAATATTTGGCCACCTTTTCTCCATCCTTGCATCATAGTTGTTTTTCCACTAGATCATTACAGCCATCCTACAAAAACTGACTCTGTATTTCTCCATTGTGATACTTGCTGTTGCAGGAATGCTTTATAGAAAAGAAGGGCAGATAAGTTAGAATGACATAAACACTATTCCCTCAAGGACATTTAGTCTGGAAACTGTCAGTGCCCTGGTGACATCTTCATTTGCAATGAAATCACCAAAGGGAGCCCCCGCTCTTCAATTTCAATTTGCTTCTACAGGCACATTGCTGTCACTGAGTGGTTGGCTTGCACACAGCAAGAAACTATACAGAAATGCCAAAGCTGTCCAATGGGTGTCAACAAAAGGACAGTTAGCACCTAGTTAAAAGACTACTGACTTAGATTCCCAAGCTATATTGCCAAGGTACTATATTGCCACAACAACAACAATGCTGATGATAACACACACACACACACACACACACACACACACACGATTTTTCCATTCTAGGTTTACCCTCACAGTGCCTCTAATTATTTCCATTGGATTAATGAGGAGGTTAATCTCAGACTTCTGAGGAAAGACTAGAAACCATTTAGAAAGAAAAGATAATTAACACCATCTAGCCCCTGGTACAACCAAATATTCAAAACATGAAAAAAATATCTTGCCTCTCACTCTCAGCCCTACTGCAAGTCACCCTCCTCCCTTTGGAAAAAATGGGCAGTGCAAAACTATGATATAAAATCAAAGTCCCATATGATTTCTTTTTACTTAAAACTGTCTATTAAATAGGCCATTAAAGTAAATTTATATTTACTCCATCTGTCCATTCACTTGATAGCCATCAATAAGAACTCAAAACCGATGGGTCTTTCAGGTAATCTCAGAAAGTGAAAATTGTCATATTCACCTGTAATAATTTCAAAATAGCTGTTATAAGAGAATAAGATTCATTCCTGCTCCCAAAACTACTTTAACTCAAATTTGAGATACATTACCATAGGCAGCTGATGATAACTACAAAGAAATTTTTACATGTCACCAAGGAAGGGAAACATGAATATCTAATCCATAGTCAAGCAGATAGTATACAAGACTAGAAGTTAAAAGACCTAGGTTCTGATCCAATGTCAGTCATTTTGCATTGTGACAGCCGGACAAGGCATAAGCAAATATTACTGTTTGTGAAAAGACTGAGGTTGTGTCTAGGAATTTTTAGCTGGACTAAAGTGACAGAGAGAATGTGAGATGAGGGCATTTAGCTTGGGGCAGAGAATGGGAGAGGAAAGACATCAATCAAAGGAGGGTCATAAGGTTCACTCTGCTCACTTACTACAAACTGAAAAGAAATTCCTGGCTCCTATTTTAACAGGAATTTGGGAGTGCAGTGTTTGGCAATGTTTAGGAACCAAATTCTGGCACTAGCCAAGATGGACCAACTAACTGAGAACTCATCAGAGATAAAAAGAAGTAAAAACCAACCGTTTGATAATTGGAATTCCAAAAAAAGTGGTACATAGCAAGCAAGAATGACTAGCCTAGTGACCCTTCAGATTATAGGGTGACTTGAGGGCTCTGGATTTTGCTAATAGAATTTCTTTTCTACTCATTTTATAATGTGAACCAGATTCTGGTTCTGTCAGTTTCTAATGCTTTCCCTCCAGATATGAGGAGTGATTAAGGGCTGGAACTTGATAGCAACTCATTACACTTGTGATAATATTTTCTTGAATACTAAAGCTATTAGCCTGAACTTCTAAATACAGGCACAAGTCATCTGTGGCCCCTTTTGACATATTTATCATCTAGTATGTACTGGATTGGAAAGTGTCCTTCCTTGCTCTCTTAAGTGTGTGTGGGTGTGGATGTGGGTGTATGTGGGTGTGGAGAGGTAGGAGGTATGGAGGGGGTATACTCCTGCTCTTGTCTACATCGATATTAAAAAACGAATATAGAAAAATTAGCTGTTCTCTTGGCGCCATCACAACTTTAGAGTTTTAACTTCTAGCTTCAGGGGGAAAATCTTGCTCTAACTTGATGATACACATACTAATTACTTTTATGACATTAAGTTCTTCAACATTAAAATAAGCAAATTAATTTCTAACAAAAAAAGAAACAGAAGCAAGTCATAAAATGAAAATGTAGGGGAAATTGATCAGTTTAAACATACTCCCTTTATTGCTTCTTCTGTTCCTTGCACTCCTCATCTCCCACTTTAGTTTTAAATAAATTTATAATATCTGACAACAATATTCAGTGAAATGAAAGGTGCTACAATGTATGAGGCAAAAATATTTATTCCCATATCTCCTCTCCCTTTTATCCCCAGAAAAACCGAATCCCTATGCTAAAAATTATCAATGGCAAGCAAACAGTTAAAAAAAAAGCACAAAAATATTTCACCTGTCATACAGTTGAGAATGGTGATAAAAGAATACATACCCTATCATCCACATACAAAAACAGAAGCAACAAGCAGTTTCTCTAACACTCAAATGAAATATTATGATAAAAATTGTCAGGCTTATTCATAAAAGAACTTCAAATAGATGGAGAAGTATCATGGTATTTATTGATAGGGCACTGGATAGGTAGTTAGGAAATTTGAGTCTGAATTCTGCCTCAGATAACTCACTATGTCATTAAGGCCAAGTTACATCACTTCTCAGACATTTTATTCCCTAAACTGCACGATAAGGGTAATGATACACTGCCTGCCATACAGAGTTGTGGGGAAAATGCTTTGCAAGTCTTAAAATGATACACAAATATGAATTATTACCTGATTTTAATAAATCAAATTCAAGAGCTATAAGGAGGAGTCGGATACTAGAAATTTTCACTCTTCTGGTTTCAGTCGTGTACATGTGCTTAATCTCTCCAGTGCCTCAGGAACTGATTTTTTTCAAACCACACCTCTAGTGGATTTTCCTAGCTAATTAATATATTGTCAGTGTACTACTACAGAAAGTTCTGAGGCTGGCAAGCTACCAGTATGAACCAGCCGGGACAGGCAAGCGGCTTCAAACAATTCAGTAATGAGAAATCCCAACCAAGCATGAGAACGTGAAAACATTCACTAATCCTAGACTGATTGCAAGGCCAAACCAGGCCATCCATGAGCAATAATAACTCTGAATTCTGGATGCCAAAATAAGGAAATATATATATATAAAACAGTTATAAATAGATGAGGAGAGTAAAAAATGAAAAGATGGCATAAGTTCAACTAAAATACAGCATCTTGAATTAGAGTAAAGGGAAGTGGTTAATATTTGACTAAAACCTGAGTACCACTCCTAGGAAGAAATGATTCTTTAGCCCTTAATGTGTATGGGGACTTACCCATAATGGCAAAAACCTGAAATCCGAAAGATCACTGGTCAAGGATTGATTTCTAGCAAAATTTAAACTGTTTCTTTATGTAACAATATACAACTATACCTGCAAGTTGTGAGAGATTCAAATATAAAGGGAAAAGAGGTTGAGAAAAGACATCAGAGGAAGACCCAGATGAGGTGCTTAAAATGAACCAATTCTTTGTTTGCCAATTACAGCATGAGCCAGCCCTTTGTCTTCGAAAAGCCTGCAGTTAGAGTACTTAGGTTTGGGCACAAATTCTAATTAAAGTAAATCTTTCTGTGTTCCCTGCTGCCTTTCCCCCCCAGCAGCTCCAGCATTCAGTGTTGTTCAGCTCCTTCTTACACAGCCTTTACAAAGGCTTGCTCTGTTCCAGACACAGCCAGCCAGTAGAGTGTGTGTCACACTCACACTTTGGGTTCTTAACAAGTTTAATCACTTTTCAGCAACTAACTGAAAATAATTGCTTGTGAACTTTCAAGCCCTGAGCTAGTGGTGCAGGTGATAATCCAAGACTTGGCTAGCTGATGGGAGAACAAGAAAGAGGCTAGCTAGGAGATACACTAAGAAAGAAAAAAAATAAACCCGTTCCTTCCACAGAACTCAAGGGAAATGGGATGGAGGAAGGGAGGGGAAAGAGAGTGGAGAGGGAGATGGAGAGGGAGAGGGAGATGGAGAGGGGGAGAGAGAGAGAGAGACAGAGAGAAGTGTTTCTGAGTGGACAAAATACAATTAAGGACACCTGTGACTTTTAGAAATAACATAAAGCACATGTCTTCATGCTATTGCCACTCCCTTCCTTTATTCCAGACCTAACATGGACTGACTGGACTCCAAACCACAAAAAAAGCTTGAGGGAAAGAGGAGCAGGTCTAAGTTGGCCCAGCTGCAATAACAAAGGCATAAGGCTCATACCACAAAAGCTTTTAAAAATAAATACTCCGATTCCAAAGGAGAAAAAAAATCTAGTGATGGGAGAACCTCACGAGGATCTAGGTTTCACCAAACCTTTAAAAAAACAATTTGGAAATTATCCTGGAAATTACCAAGTCAGAGAGAGAGAGAGAGAGAGAGAGAGAGAGAGAGAGAGAGAGAGAGAGAGAGAGAGAAACAACCAGAATCCAACAGAATAGTCTCACTAAACCTTCAGTGCCCCCTAACCCTACTACAAGCAGAATACCAAAAAGCTATCACTTCCTTTTATTTTTCCCCACGTAGAAAGAAAGCTCCCTCACGTATACTGTGTGTCTCATAACTCATGAACATAACACTTGTAAAGTTTTAAAGTCAGGACCTCTGAAACTTAAAATTTCTGCCAAATTAAAACTCTATTTCAACGTGGAAATTTTTAGAATGCTGTTTGTTCTTCATGTTTCTACTACAATTAATATTGGTACTCAAATAAAGACATCATGATGCAGAGGAAATGGCTGACTCTTGTTTAAAGGGACCTGAGTTTAAATGTTACCTCTGTCTCCTACAATGTGTA
Organism: Gymnobelideus leadbeateri; assembly: GCA_011680675.1. Taxonomy (NCBI): domain Eukaryota; kingdom Metazoa; phylum Chordata; class Mammalia; order Diprotodontia; family Petauridae; genus Gymnobelideus; species Gymnobelideus leadbeateri. The sequence goes on along the minus strand of WOXC01002696.1, from coordinate 171,910 downwards.
TCACTGTGGGTAAGTCACTTAACTCATTAGGCCTCAGTGTCCTGATCTGAAGGATGGAATAAAGATGGCCCCTAAGGAGCCTTCTAGTTCAACATCTATGATCCTAATCTGCAATTAAAGGCAGTTCAATTTTAGGTATCAATAGGACAGTCTCTCCCACATTACAGTGGCCCAGGCTCTTAAATAAAAGGAAGCACTCAATTTTTACTCTTCACAAGCAAAACCTATACCTCTCCAGTCTACTCAGTGTTTTGCATGGATTTTCAAAAATATAACCATCAGAATAGTAACCTGGACCAAATGTGAAAGGACGCAGATTTGAGTGATGAGAGATGTAAATTCTTTCCGCAGTTTTGCTACTATCTGAAATAACATGATCACAGATTTAGAGCTAGAAGGAATTACTGAGTTCAAATCTCCCAATACCTTCCTCTCTTCTCACCCTAAAGCTCAGAGAGTTGAAACAACCTACCCAATGTCACAAAGTTAGCAAATAAGAAAACCAGGGTTCAAATCCAGTTTCCTCTGACTCCGGATTTAATACTCTACAATGCAAATCTACAACTGACAATGGCTGAGGGTCTCAGTTTCCTCCTTAGTACTGGCCAGATTATCTTGAATAACTAACTTAATCTCTCAGTGCTTTAGGCACAAAGTGTCAAAACATGTGATACTCACAACACTCCCAAGCAGACCTGAACCACATTAAAATATAGTTCCTATCTGAGTTTCATGTGTTGCTTTGTTAATAAAAAATAAATATGTAAGCATGTTTGATTTTCTGAGACAATATGCATCCCAAGGATCCTTACATAGGTTTTAGCATCTCCCATTTCTATTTAAGTTTGACACCACTGCTTTAAGCAATTATGTAAAATCTGAGGTGGCAGACGCTGTGGCAAACTGCATTGATAAAGTGAGTTTCATGAAATCATAGATTGTGGCCCTCTGCTCAGCTCTAGTACCATCTCTCTCAAGGGATTTTTCTGATTTCCCCCAGGTGTTAGTGGCCCACATCTTTTAATGATCAATCATTATGTGTGAGGAAAGGAGAGAATATATTGATCTGTGAACAACCCTCCCTCCCTCCAACCCAACTCCCACCTTACAACATCAGCTTGGGCAACTGCTATCTCACTTTCAGAATTGCTTCCCCAGTGCCCACCCACAGTACCTGGCACAAAATGGGTACCATGTTGAACACTTGTTGAATGTATGCATGATATGACCATAGGAAATTTAGAATCACCATATCCATAATGGCAAGTCTAAAATCCAAAAGATCATTTTCCAAGGCTTGACTTCTGGCCAACTTTAAACTCTTTCACTGTGTAACAATATCCATAAAAATCAAACATCACTTGTAATAATAGCAATGGCAATCTACATTCTTTATAAAGCCAAAGTTTAATGAGCATACCTTTAAATTGTCAATTGGACAAATGAAGGTTACTTCTAAATTGCTTGTATATGATGCATTAAGCCCAGTTTTCATTATATCTGTGGCTCCTTACACATGAGACCCACATCCATTGTCCTGACTACAGATGGAATAAATTCTACACAGAGAATTAGAACCATAGTATTTATATACTGAAATACCTTTTTTAAAAAAGTATTGATGCATTTTTAATACCAGTTACTTTTCAATAAACTCCCAAAGAAACTATTTTTGTAACCAAGAAAAAATGTTAAAGATAATCAAAATGACCTAGAATAATCTGCTTCCTGTTCCCCACTTCTCTGACATGAGGGGAGTAGAAACATATTTTGGAAAAAAAGATCTTAAAACGAAGTGAATGTAAAGATGCAGGTATAATATGGATGTCAGCTCTTAGAAACCTTGTGAACATCAAGGATTTTAGGAGCTGAGCAAATGAACCATCAAGAACCTTGAACTAAATGAATTTGAAAGGATCCTGGGTAGAGAAGATGGTTTCAAAGACATAGCCCTTAGAGCTTAGCAACAGGGAACTCCATTTATGTCCCCAAAAATTCCTTCAGCATTTAGCTAGAAAAGCAAAGAACTAATGAAGAAGACTGTCATGACAGGCTGTATACTGGCTTCCCCTTCATTTACCCAGGACCAGGCTTAATATCACTGTTGGTAAGGAGGATTATATTGATGGATGGTAGCTTAGTTCAGTCCTGCTAAGCAGCACTGCCAGTGATAGAATAATGACCTAGAGCCAAGTACAATGAAATCTGAGTCTTTCCAGGAAGAAGTAAACATATAAACAAAACAAAAAACAGTAACACCAAGCCACCAGACATACCAACCTACAAGAAATATATTGTGTTATATTGGTATTTAGCCATATGTTATTCATTATAATTAATAATAATAATAGTAATCATTTTTATATAGTGTTTTTTGTGCAAAGCTACATGCCAGGCACTGTGCTAAGAGCTTTTTCAAATTTTATCTCTTTTGATCCTTACAACAACCCTGGGAAGTAGGTGCTTTCTTTATCTCTGTTTTGTAGATGAGGAAACTGAGGCATTTAAAGGTTGTGATTTGCCCAGGGCTAAACAGTTAGTATGTGAGACCAGATTTTGAATGTATATCTTCCTGACTCCACACCTAGCACTTTATCCACTATGACAATTAACAGACTATTAGCATTAATGCCTCAGTTTTCTGAAAATGTGTAGAAAAAAATTGTAAATGCCATAGTGTTTACATGAAAAAACAGCATGAACTAACTTGTCTTCAAGTCCCAAATTCCCAAATTTCAGGATGGCAAAAATGAATTTCATTTAAAATCCCATTTGATTAAACAGTGTTGAAGAGACAGAGACAGAGACAGACAGACACAGAGAAAGAGACAGACACAGGGAGAGAGAAGCAGAGAGAGAATTTATGTGTGTGCATGCTTAAGAGCTATGTCTTTTTGTTTGTTTTTGTCTAGATCTGTGATTTCATTGTTCTAGGGAATTTTCGATGAAGAAACTCCCTCTAACAATGCATATTAGCAACTGCTATGCAATTTATAGTTTTAGGGAGTTGCTTGAGGCACTGGAAGGCCAAGTAACTTCCCATGTACTCCAGCCAAGAGTATGTCAGAGACAGCATTTGAACTTACTGACTTCAGTCCTGGCTCTCATTAAGCTACCTTTCATATGTGAATACATGTAGTATTTAGATGACCGGTTTTAACATGGATTTTTTTGTACCAAAATTCAAGGATATTTTTCATTTTCTTTCCCTGAGATTATATAAATCACAAGATATTAGACTGTGGTTAGTCAGTTCTCTGTTACGAAACATGTATACATGAACCCAAAATTAGTCTGAACATTAAGTTTCACTGCCCCAAAAATTAAAAAACAAATAAAAAGTAGTTTGCCCTGATAAGAACCAAGATTAAACAAATGCCCTAGCGCAAACCACAAAACTCAATAAATACATGACTGATACAAAAAAAAAACCAATTATTTTGAAAAGGCCTATTATACAATAAGCTTTGTCACTATCATGCATTAAGATTGTCTATGTTACTAGCCAATACAATACAAGCTGCTCTACTGTAGGAACCAGTTTTCACTTTGTCTTTGTTGCTAGTACAGTGACTTGCCAATAGCTGATTTTTAATAAATGCTTGTTGAATTAAATTGAAAACCTCTCTATAACACATGAAAGTATTAATTAGATTATTTCTGAGTATTCCTTTAAATAGTTTTCAAAACAGATTTCAAAAACTTTTAAGTCAACTACATTCCTCATTCTTGAATAGTGGAATCTTAAAGGACAACATTAGCACTTGGCAAAAATTATTTCAAAGTTATGTAATGTCATATACCTAATTATGCTAAGATTTTCCTAAGCTAAATATTCCTAAATATGAAACTATATATATATATATATGTGAGTAAAATAAGTCATGTTTATGAGTTAATTTAAACATATCTGGCATGTTTAAACATATGACTTCAATCTGTCAACTTTTAAAGAGTTAAAAATATATGTAATAAAATGCAGCATGGCAGATGATTGATTAAGAAAATTTTGCTGCTTAAAGGACAACACTCTCAATCACATCTTTATTTTATTTTTATGAAAAGGAATGTTTTTCTTATCTTGACATGTTTATCATTTTGTGATGGAGCCCAATACTCTGGCAGTTTATATTATTTAGCTCCCAGAAATTTAAGAATTCTGTATCTTATGGAATTCATTCCTGTTCTACCATCATCATACAGACAAAAAAGACTAAAAGAAAACTTATGCTAAATAAAAGTCAGTTACTATTCCCACTGATTAGAATCTATGAACTACTGTAACATTAAACGTTTTTTTTTAATTTAAATTTTATTTATTGCTCCCAGACATTTTTATTATTTTATATTAAGGAAATTAAGAGTATATTCATTAAACATTTATCTAAAACCATTCTTAAAAACAAACTCACAAAATGTCAATAGTTTAGTTGTTTTAAGTTTCTAGATATCCCTCAATTTTGCTTTAGTGAAGTAATTATATTGGCCAGTCTTCTAACTGATCCCAAGATGCAGAAGTTCTATACATCTACTACAACTTATTACAGAGTTCCCTAATTCTACTTATATAATTAAAGGATATGTGAATTCCCTTAGTCATGGGCTTCTCCCATATATAGCTCCCCATCTGGAATAGAAATTGAGTTACACAAATGATTTTAATTTTAAACCTATTTCCCTTTCAGGATGGAATACTGAGTCTGTTTTGGTAAACTGGGGAACAAATCTTTTCATGATAGGAATTTTGAAATACATTTGTAATATTACCAACAAAAATATATGAAAAATTAACTATACAGAACTTGCTACTTTTGAATTATTTTTTAAGGCCTACATGCAGAGCTGCTGCTGACTTCTCAAGCATGTTCTCAACCCAGGGGTCTCTTCATAGTGGTTTATGAGAAAGGAAATGTAATGGCCAGACTCAAGCTTAACTAACACATCTATATTGAAACTTTCATTGAGGTTACCTAGATAACAGCTCAGGTGTCACCCCAATAGAACAACTTCTCCAATACAATGATTGTAACCTAGAATTCAAAGATCATTCTTTAGTGCAAGAGTATGGAGGACCAGTCAGTGCTACAATATGGGGCACTTTTCAGGAGTTAACAGTCCAACACTGTCTGAACTTCAGCCTAGGCAGAATTCAGTGCCAGAACCACCAATCTCTAATGTTGTACATGCATTAAAATTATAATACATCCTAGCTCTTCTTTCTCTGGAAAGCAAAGAAGTTCCCTAGGGCTTCACATAAGAGTGAGAGGGCTTTGCTGCTACCTATTCATCCACTAGCAAAGTGCCATAAAATATTAAATGTTTTTGGACTCGATCAATCAGCATATTTCTTAATTATTTTAAAATTAATAATTTTCTTAAACAAGGTTACTAATGAGAAACATTACAAAAATAAAAAAGCATAGAATTATATGTTTTAACTTCTTTATCTCTACAAAGTCCTTTATCATTTAAAAAAATTGTGTTGGAGTCCATGCTGTCCTGTACCAAGAAGGGAGGGAGGGAAGGAGGAAGGAATAAAGGAAGACCAATGAGTAGAGGAACGGAGGAAAGAGAGAGAAACTATGTTAATGAAATTCATTTTCCACACTAATTTGACCATGGAGTCCTTTGGGTTTAAAATATATTATGAGGGAGGTGGCACAGTGTGTAGAAGAAATGAAATACTTTTGTGATAAAGGAGAGTCTGGGAAGATTTCAGAGCAAAATAAGGGACACTGTAGTCGTTTTAATACAGGGAAATTGCCAAACAATTAAGCATTTTGAAAACTTTTCTTTTTACAAAGGAAGGTATCACTATCACTACATTTTTCCATAGAATTCATATTTTCATTATATCAAACACCAGAGTTCCAAGGAACATAGTCTGGGAAATGCTGAACTAGCTCAAAGGGGAGAACAGATTTGGAATGAGCTGAATTTGAAAAAAAGGTGCTTTAAAGTACACAAAGAAAGGAGACCCCATAAAAGTTTCAGGTGCTAGATTACTTAATCACAGCAGGCTGCTGTCATCCCAACCCAAAGGCATTTTTCTCTAATAATGAATGCTGTTCTTCTTTTCTTGAAAAATGACTATATTCATACTTATTGATATTTTTTACTAGAGAAGTTGGCTTTTTTCTAAAATTACTTTAAGCTAGGTAGATAGAACTTTCATATGATGAATGAATCCAGAGACCTGTATGCAAACTAAGAAGAATATTTGCCTAAAGTCAAGTCACAGAATTTCAAACCAAAGGAACTACAGGACTAAAAATGTATACTGTTATTTGTTATAAGAAATTATAGGTTCAGCAGGTGTTCTGTAAGTCACTGTGATCACTCCTGCCAACACATCTTTACTTTGCCCAAAAGCACCATGTTTGCTTCCAATTTGGAGTAATAGTAGAAACTGCTAATAAAGTTAAATTATAGGGAGGAATGTCATAATGTACTTAATATACTGAATCATATATGTTGAGACCACCAGTGATGATGATTCAAACTAACAGATGTAGCTTAATTCAAACCCTAACCTTATCCCTATAGCTAACTGCATCCTATCTAGCTCTATTTAATAAAGGAAAAGGCATATAAAATAATTGTAGTATAAATTCTCAAGCTTTCTCTAGCCTGTCCTTCCCCCTTTTCTTTATGTGCTACAATACAGAAACACTTTAAGTATTTATAATAATAGTGATAATTGTTGCTGTTCAGTCATTTCAGTCACGTCCAACTCTTCATAGACCCATTTGGGGTTTTCTTGGCACAGATACTGGAGTGATTTGCCATTTCTTCCTCCAGCTTGTTTTTCACATATGAGGAACTGAGCAAACAGGATTAAGTGACTTGCACAGGGTTATACAGCTTTTAAGTATATGAGGCCAGATTTGAACTCAGGAAGATGAGAGCTCCAGACTTCAGGCCAGACACCCTATCCACATTTATATAGTGCCTACTATAGGCCGGGCACTGTGCTAAGTGCCTTTACAAATATTACTGTTTGATCTTTACTGGGAGATTGGTGCTATTATTATCCTTATTTTACAGATGAGGAAACCAAGGCAAACAGAGTTTAAGTTATTTGCCCAGGATCACGTAGCTAGTAAGTGTCTGAGGCCCAGTATACCATCTAGCTGCCCAGAGCTATTACTGAAGGAAACCAAGTCAACTAGTTTATTTGAAACCCCAAAGTTTGTTACTCAAATATTCCACTCCTAAAGTACCAAATGAAAAAAACAAATATCAGTCTTATATCAAGTTCCTTACTAATTTTTTTGTGTGCAACATTACTACCAAAATAAAAAAGGATAAGAAATTTTTTAAAATACATAGGAAACAGAAAAAACAAGCAAATTATTACATACTAGGTATTAATTTTAAATCTATTGACTTCCTTACTTAGCTCCTTCTAGATAGGGATAGAGACTGGCTTATGATTGCAGTGCATAGCGAATTCCTAGGTCAGGAAACTCTAACAAAATACAGGTAGGCATATCCTCTCCAATCCAGTCTTGAATGGTTGCCTAGAGTACTGAATGGTTAAATGACTTACCCAGGGTCACAGAGTGAAGAAGTATCAAAGAGAGCACTTTGCTTTGAGGACAGATCTCTATTTATTATGCCACACTGTCTCTCAAAAACTGGTACTAACCTATATCCACCATTCCAAACAGGATTTCCAAAAGCCACAGTAGAATATGAAATGAGAAATTGGACTATTTTGTTATTTTTGGTTTTGGTGGTTTTTTTTTCATTTTAAGGTAACAAATTTACTAGGGAAATCAGACATAGCTAAAAGGGAGTAATTTCTCATATCCCTATGCTATGGCTTGTGAAGGGTTTGAATCGAGCAATGCCATAAGGTAGTTATTACATGCATATTACATGACTTTAATTTCCAAATGTTTCCCTCAATACATACATGTATTTGATTCTAAGAAGTTAGCTCACTTTCCTGGTTCTCCTAGCTACTAGACTAGAGTCTTCTCTACCACTCTATATACATCACATAGGTACCCATTTTACATGTTGTCAGCCTTGTAGATTATGAGGTACTTGAGACTGGTTTTGCCTTTCTTAGTATCTACATATAGCACAGCACAGAGCCTAGAACCTACTGAGCTCTTAATAAGTGTGTGATTGGTTGATCAATCGTTTGATTGATTGACACAACAATATGACATAGAGCAATGCTAGGCAGCAAAGGAATGAAGCTTACTGCCCTTAGAGGTTACATGAAGACCCTAAGCAAAACCATTCATTCCCATGCACAATAACATAATATATTTTCACATGTAAAAAATCTCACAGATTCAGAAAAACAAAATGAATTTGTTCATCATAATGATGAATTCATGATCACTAGCTAATTACTAATTCTCATTCTGGAGCTCTAAAGTTTCACCATGTCTGTGAGTGACCACAACATACAAGGGTGTTCTAGGCACTTTCTACTCACCCTTGCTATCAAGTAGGTCATTAAGGAATCCCACTAGAAAAGCTAGCATATATGGGAAATGTTTCTCATTTCTTTGGCAGTAATAATAGGGGTAATGGATATGGCTAGTTTCACCCCACCTTGGCAGAGACTGGTAAATAAGCCCTACTACTTTCATAGTCAGAATCAAGCCAGGGCAGGCAGCATCAGTTCTGTGCCCAGAGACAAGAGTCAGAGTGGGAGGTGGGACAGGCACAAGCACATCCCATCGTGTGTTACCTGGCTATCTGCCTTGAGCAATGGAGTACAGTTACATCTGCAATATTACTAAGTGCTACAAATAAGGAAACACAGCAGATGAAGGCTTAACAGGTTTATTAGTAATAACACCATTCAGCACATTGAATCTTCAAAGCTCTTTTACTAACAAAGTCTAATTAATCCTTACAACAATCCAGTGAGGTAGGTAAGCAAGCAAATGAGTATTATTATCCCCATTTTATGGAGAGTACATAGAGGTAAAATGCTTTACCCCAGGCCAAAGAAGGAGGCAGTTCTAGTCACAGCTTTCTAAGTATCAGCTTAGACTGAGACAAACAGGCTACTACTCTATTCGCTTTGCTGACACAGTTGAATTTTACAAGAACAGAACCCTTGGGGCAAAAAGAGAAAGAAAAAAGAAAAAGAAAAAAGTCCTAGGAGATCTTTATATTGTATAGAAAAGGAGAGGACAGTAGATTTGCAGTGAGAAAAGTCTACATTTAAATGACGACTAGCTGTGTGATTACACTGTTGGCAAGCCACCAGGCCTCTCTGAAATTCAGTTTGCTGAATTGTAAGAAGTGAAGAAAACATGAACTACAAACACCCCAGGAAGGTAGAAAGGAAAGTAAGTACTTTGGAAAGCTTAAAGCGCTATTTAAATGTGAATGACTGCTTTCTGAATTATACAAGAAGTGAAGGCAAGAGGCCATTTCCCTAGTTTTAACCCAGTTATTCGACTCCGATAATTAATGATAAATTACAAAATAAATTGTTAAAATATAAATGGAGAGGGGCGGCTAGGTGGCGCAGTGAGTAGAGCGCTGGCCCTGGAGTCAGAAGGACCTGAGTCAGATCCGACCTCAGACACTTAATGCACACACAAACAAAAACCTAGCCGTGTGACCTTGGGCAAGTTACTTAACCCCAATTGCCCTCCAAAAAAAAAAAAAAGAAAAAGAAAAAAAAATATAAATGGAGGCCACAGAATTCAACCAAAAATTTAGGTATATTTCTTGAATGAAGGATGATTTCGTTTAATAATGAAATAATATGATAAATTTTATATTGGGACAGAAACCTGACATATTCATCTCATAACTTTAGAACATGGAGGAAGAAGAAGTCTAGTCCAATGCCTCCATTTTATAGATGAGTCTCAAAAAGTTGAAATTAGTTAGTAGGCAGTGTGTCCAGACTACCAACTCCCAGTTCAATGGTTTTTCCATTAAACCATGGTATCTCTAGCTGACAGTTTTCTCTCTCTGTCTATGTTTCCATTTCTGTCTATCTCTCTCTCTTTCTCAATCATATTTTTATAAGAATATAACTCATTGTTTCTTTTGATGAATATCCTTAACTTCTGCTCAGGTCAGCTTTCGTTTATCTTCAATGCCCTTTGTGACCTACCTTTCTGGAAAGAAACCTAGATAACCCAAGATCTATAACCTGGTTTCCCTTGCTTAGTACTCCATGCTATCTCTGCCCATCGATGACTTATCCATGTCACCTGACAACTCAAATACAGCATGTCTAAAACTGAATTTATTATCTTACCCCAAAAACCTGCTCCTTCACACTTCCCTATGTCTATTAATGGAACCACTATTCATTCAATTATTCACATTTGAAACTTTTTTTTCATATCTCTGGCTCTTCTTTCTCTCATATTCGACAATCAGCTGCCAAATCCAATTGCGTATACCTTTGTAATAACTCTTAATTCATTCTCTCTTTTCTATTCTCCTTGCTATTATCTTAATACAGGTATTTAATATATATCCCACTGGAACTAGTATAATAGCTTCCTAAAAGCTTTCCCTGGCTGCTGAACCTGATTCTTTCAGTCCACATATTAATCTTTTTTATTATTATTAAAACAGCACTGATGATGTCACTCCTCTACTCAATAGCCTTCAATGAATTTGCTTACCCTAAACAAAATGCATGTTCCTTCTGGCATGCAAGGGTCTCTCCAATCTGATACTGGCCTAAACTTTCAGCTTTATCTCAGTACAGTCTCCCTCACACTGCAGCCTAAGTAAACTACCTGCACTCATTCTGATATATTCATTTCATTCTTTCTAATAGCATAACTTGCATTTATGTAATACTATATGGTTTAAAAAGTACTTTAGAAATACGTCATTTTATCCTTACAGCAAGCCCTGGGAGGTAGATTCTATTAGTATTATTATTATTCTCATTTTATGTATGAGGAAGCTGAGACAAACAGAGGTTAGATGACTTGCCCAGGGCCATACAACTACTAAGTGTCAGAGTTCAGATTTGAACTCACAAAGATGAGCCTTCCTAACCCCAGATCTGGCTCTCGATCCACTGGGCCATCAATCCTCAATCTACAGATGTACAATTAACTGTGTGTTCCAGAAGCACAGTCCAACATTGAAACTTCCACGTCATTTGTATTTGGCTTTGGAGTGTTCCTTCATACTCACATTGGATGCTATGAGAATGCACCACTGTTCAAAATAAAGACAACTTCACTGTGAAGAATCCATTCTGGTCCAACTCACACATTTTCCTCTTCCTGAGTCTACTACATTACTAGGAAAAAAGATCACTACCCATTAAAGGAAACAAAGCTCAATGCCACAGAGGTGATCTGGTACAGCTGAAAGGACACTGACTGCAACCAGAAAACCTAGGTTCCAACACCACTTCTGATGTCTATGACCTTTTGACTGTGGGCAAATCAGCTTCAGTTTCTACATCTGTAATATGAAACAGTCTTTTGATGGGATCCCATGAATACTACAAGGTTGTTGACGTAAAACCAGGGAAGGATTTCAGAAGACTACTGTATAAGTCACAAGATTTGGGATTAGTGTTTATTTTCTGGGAAGAGATAATTTCATATGCATTTTAGCTTTTATTTAATCTTAGAAAAATAGAGATTAATTTTTGCCATCTTTTTTTAAAAAGACCAAAATGAACTACTTTCTGTTAATGAATATATATGACATTAAATGTGTGTCACAATTAGCAGTTTGCTTCATCAGTAAGCATATTATGTGTAAATATATATCCTTTTAATATATATTATGTATACAGAAGTTATGAATGTAATAATTAGTGTCAAACAAAATTCATTCAATTAACATGGAATGTCTTCCTATCTCATTCTTTTTCCTCTTTCCTCTTGAAAGGAGATTGTAAAAGAAGATATATTAGTAATAAGAGATGATCTGTCTACCCTTAGTGAATAATTATTTTCAAAAGATCAATCCACTCTTTAGGATTTATGATTCATATCCTTATAGACTATGTGTATACAAATTAACATGATATAAAGACATACCCATAAAAATATCTTTTTTGTCTTTTGAATATAGTAAATTGCAGAATTTCAATGATAATTCTATATGTTTCTCAATGGTAACCCAGGGAAAATAAACAAAGATCCAGAATATGTTTCCCCTCTGTTCCCTGTCCAGGAGCTTTCTTCCTATCCTCCTCCTCCTGATAAATCTCAGAACAAAAGAGTCATCACATATAGCTCTGGGATAGTTTTAGTGCAGCACCCGTGATAAAGGTTATGTGACTCTGGAAATCAATTTAGTCCAGTGTGAATGAAGTATGAAATGAAAAATTCCTGTCCTGTGTATAGAGAATGGAGGTAAAATGGCTGAGTCATTACTGTGTTTTTCCTCTGTTTTATTTTGTACTTGAAAAAACAATCTTCAGCTCTATTCAAGTAAATAACAGGAGTCATTTGGCAGACAAAAGTGTTCATGGAGTAGGTGGAAGTGGCGGGTGAGATTGGAGAAGGAAAGAAACTTCCTAAAACTATTGCAAGCTATTAGGCTTCTCTTTGCTTCTGTCCCACAGGCCCTCTCCTAGAAACATCAGGAAAATGGAAAAGAGAGCATGAGAAAAGACCCAGTATACCTACAGTACAAATGATTTAGAATTAGACTAGAACAAAGAAATAACCATATATTTGCTAAAAATGATTCTGCCAGTGAAGAATGCAGTACTGATATATAGTATACTATCCTACTTATTTTGAAATAAGTACAAAAACTAAAATGGTTCAAAGTGTATTATCTGCTTGATAAGGAAAATAAACCTATTACATTATCCTACTTGTTATTCTCTCTGAGAAAATTATTATTTTTCTGGGTTGTATTTCAGCATGAGATTTATACTAGTCATTGTGGTTAGTTTTTCAAACCACCTTGTTGCCAATAAATACTATAATATTGTCTGACTGTTTAAGAGAAGCAAAAGGATCATGTTCTTGGAGAGAGGGAGGGAGAAAGAAAAAGGGTGAGCAGGGGTAAAGGAAGAGAAAAGAAGGATACAATACAGTACTTTAAAATTATTAAAATAGTGCTTGTGCCCTAATTATGATTATAATGTGTATTTAATTATTATTTATGCATTCATTAGTAGTATATTATATATATACATATAAATATATAGTATTGTATGTATTTAGTTATCATATGTATTTAAGCCTGCACAAACTAGGGTCCATGATCAATAGATTCTAAAATGCCCTTCCAATAGAGAATTCCTAAATTTTTGTTGCAAGCAGAGAATACTTTGGACAACTGTCTTTTTCAATTCCAAAGTTCTTTTTTGGTGACCTTCTAATTCTGGTTACAACATGGAGAAATACTAAAGTAGGAGCTATTATTTTATCCATGTCTCTTTAATACCATGTAGTTTCTGTAACATTCACTAAATGTACGTTCAGAAGAAGGTAGTACTTCAGCCAGGGAGCCCCTCTCTGAAGATCTCAACCCAGGACTCAAAGATTTTAAAGTAGGCATGAGTGATAGAAAGACCTTAGAGATCACATGGTGCAACATAATTACTTTAGAGATGAAAAAGCTGAGATTCAAAAAATGGTCTTATTAAAAAGAGCCTGGACTCACGCAGATCTACAAGCCGAGTACTCTTTCTAGCATATATAAATATATGCAAATAATTGTAATTCCAAATCCTGGCTTCAAAGGGTAGTCTATATTTCAAATGTCAGACAGGGCTTATGAAACAATATGATGGCACAGACCCTGCCAGATATGTCTAACAGGTCAAATAGATCCATGAGGTCAAACAGAGACCAGGTATCTGAGCACAGGGGCATGAGTCTATGGTTGACTGTTCTAAGGATAGGCCATGAGGATATAAATCTAGAAGGTACAGCAAAAATAGGAAACCAGTCTAAGGAAAGAATAGGTGAAATATAAGTAAATAAAAGTTGAAGTAGAGTTCAAGGTCCAGAATTTTGATGCAGGTAAAGGTTGAGGAAACAAGGAAGTAAGGAATAAGCCAAGGAGGAGACTTGGGACCAAGATTTCAAACATTATAGTATACTATACAATAAAGGCTAGGAGATCTAAATAAGAAAGTATACAGTAAAAGTCCACCTAAGTAAGGAGTTGGCAAGTAATCAAAATGAATCCATATTTAAGGAATGCAGCAGCAAAGATCAGGTACCAAGTTGGGGAGAGCTGGCCACCCAGGATAAACATCCTAGACAGAGAAACCAGACCCTCATGGTCTAAAGTCCAACCATCTACTACAAGGCAAGATCATCCCAGTGAAAAAAAGACCAGCTGCTGAAAGACCAGGCTGTAGATATCAGAAGTTCAGTCAACCCTATCGAGTGTCATAAGGTCAATACAGGACAATTTGAAATATTGGCCTAATGCAATAGCAAGAGAACTATTAGCATAGGGTTCCTTATATACTATCTACTGAGGATAAGAACTGGACTTAGAATATAGGATCGAATGAATGGAAGGTGAGAGAAGGGAATAAGAGAATAAGAGAAATAGGTATATCTACTCACTGTTAAAAGAAGTTAGATCAGGGAGCCAGGAAAACTTCAGCACTTAATGTGATACGTACACATCAAAGACACAGAATCTTCTTTTGAATGTCTTCAAAAAATATTTTCTCATGTAAGCAAATTGTCCTGCAAGAAGAAAGAAGTAAATTGACACCTCTTGAAAAATAAGTATCTTTTCAAAGTCTTCATGGTAAATTACATGTGTGAAAAAGAAAACAAAAAGAATTAGCCATATTATATGAAGGAATTTATTCACTTTACAGGCATGAATGTTCATTCACTCATCCATCAAAGGCTCGCTCCTCTGGTATTAGTCTGTACACATATTATGTAATAGCTTTCTCCTAAAAAAGATTTCTCCTGTTTATCATCTTATAAGATCAGTCAATAAACATTTATTAAGTATCTATTTTGTTCCAGGCACCCAGACGTAATAAGCTTTTAGATATTTAGTGTTCCTCATTAGAGATGAGAAAACTAACTTGACCAAGGTCAGACAGTGGGTCACTGGCAAAGCTGAAATGACTGCACAGGTCTTCAATAATCTTTGTACTCCTTTCATTGTGGAATATTGCCTTCCTGGCATTACTTGTTATTATTTCCAGTGTTGATGCCATAGTAGTACCCAAAAGTCAAAGCAATGTAGTTTATGTTATTTGTAAAATTCACAGCTAAGTTGTTTTAACCGTATACTATATTTCTTTCTCATTTTTATTCTTTCTTCATGTTTTTTACAACTTAGATTTAATGAGCCAGAATTAGTGTACCTACAGTTAATCCAGGTATAATGTCAACATCGTTTACAAACATTTTCCTGTCCATTAAAATATAATCTATTTCATTCCTCATGGTATTATTTGACACTAACATCTAATGTCTACCAATTCTTTTTTTAGAGATTTTGTTCATAATAAAGAGGCATGAGGCTTCTGTGTGATCTATAAGTCTTTGGCTTCTCTCATTTCTTTTTTCCTGAACCATTCATTATCATATATTTTTCACCATCTCCACTTTTTCCTGCTTTTGCATTTCCCAACAAGTGTTGGTGTCAATACTGATATGATTTGGAGGATTGTAATATAATGGGAATTTGAATATCTTTCCTGCCCCTTAATATGTCAAATGGAGTCTGTGGTGGGAGGAGTTTACTGAACAGGGTAGAGCAGAAAATGAGTCAGAGCAGTTAGTGTGGAGGGAGACAGAGGATATAGGCAAGGATACAACTAGGATTGTGAGTGTTTGTTTGTGGGAAGGCCCGAGCAGGGGGAAGTCTTTGGGATTGTTGCTTCTTATGGTGATAAGATATGTTAACTTCTTTGTTACTATAATGGATTTGGTTTTCTGGTGTTTGGATTTGGCTCTCTGGTGTCTGAATAAATATTTTCCTTCTGTCTTATATTTGGAGAGTCTGTTATATTTTGCAATTCAGAACTACACTGATATATACAAGGTCACGTCAATGCTGTGAATATTGCCTTGGTGATACAAGGATTTAAACAAGCTATTTATAAAATTTCCCTAACTCTGTATGCTCAGCAATTGATGTTGGTATGTAAACTATAATTATTTTCATGTTTTTTAAAAATATTATTAGTACTGTACTATATGATGATAAATCTCTCAAAAATATTATTTCTGCCATCAGTAGGTATACCACAAAACAAGTCTGCAGGTCCCTACAAAGTGTGAGAGTGTCTTTTCCCTCATCATTAAAAATAGACTCAAGTATACCAGGACAGGAGATGAGGTAAAGAACTACATGTAGTGGCTCATCAAGATCAATGGCAAAGTCTGTATTTACACTCCCTACACCCTACTATGATGTCTTCATCCTTTTCAAGGAGTACTTACCTGTAAATCATCTTTCCATCTGCCTGCAACTTCCCGATTTCTTCTGATTTACTTAGAATTTACTAAGAATATAAAAACTGATATGATTCCGCTCTTCTAACACCATGTCCATTCTTTGGTCAATGGACTAGGACCTCACATTAGCAATTACATTAGAGTAACAACCGTCAAACTGAAGTTGTTTTGCGGCCTAAAGGACATAAGATACTTGGCAACCTCTCTACTCCACCCCCCCTGAAAATTGGTATATGATACTTAGGGACATGAATTTCCATGGCCCAAAAAATATTTCATTACAAGGTAGTTAGGCTACTGATGATATGCCTCTCTGTAATTAGCTAAGTAGGTCACCAAAAACAAACTCCATCATTCACCAAGGCCATACTTGAAGTCTTACTACTATGGTAGAATGTGCCAGAGCTTGTACTCTACTGGCATAGCTTTTGAGTGCCTGGATCAACTACATTCCATGTTAAGGCATCAGAATGAGGCTTTATGGAGAAAAGGATTCAGTGTACAATTAAACTAATTCAACTCTGAACTATTTAAACAAGTTAATAAAGTAAAAAATGAAAAACTAGACAAAACAAATAACATCAACACTGCCTATAATAATTTCATTGAATTTGACAAATGCAAATTATTTGCTATAAGGAAATCAAAAGAACCAAGAAAGTGCCTTAGCCAGCAAACATCTCATTTATTTGCCAAAAAACCAAGTGTGATGGTTGCCAAAGGTAACACCAGGTTACAATCTAAATTCATCTTTAACAATTATGAAGCATAATGATAGGCAATTATGAGCAGAAGCATTTCATAAAGCAAAGAGAAGCAGCCAGACTAGACCGAATACACACACAGGCACACACACACACACACACACACACACACACACACACACAAGAGGAGATCCATGTTAGAGGTAATACAATGATGAGGGCATAGACAATCCAATGTGCAAGGTATCTGAAGGAAAATACACCTTCAGTGTGGAAAAAAAAAATCTTACATATTAGTAATACCAAAAAAGGTAAATGCAAGAACAACAATAACTATCCATTTGTATGCCTATTCTACCACATATATATAAATATATATGTATATGTGTATACATATATATGTGTGTGTGTGTGTATATAATATATATATATATATGTATGTAAATAAAATCTGCCTGGAGTCATCTACACATGAAGCAAGAACATCCTTGATGAGGATACTGTTAGAGAACAATCAGAATTTTGAGAGTTATATTCAACAATAGATCACATCTTTGCCATCTCTACGATGATTAAAAGATACAGAGAATATAAGTTCATATAACTTACTGTTAGTTGATTGCAAAAGAATATTTGATTCAATAGAAAAAAACATCCACCTTACAGATTCTTTTCCTAGATAGCAAGATATCTCCCAACCATAAATCATTATCATTCAGGATTCCTTAGAAGATATAAAGTAGAAATAAACCTGTTCAATAATCCTCTGATGATAAGTATCAGGTAAGACACAGAACAGAGAGATGCTTGGCATAAAAGTATTCACCAATGTGAAGGAGGAGATACAGTATACAGTCTAGATCTAGGAAAGATTTCCTGTGGATGATGAAATCTGCCAAATTCCCTTTGAGGATGACATCTTGCTGATAAAATCAAACTTCAAGATACTGTAGAAACTCCTAGAATAGATTATTAATCATCAGAAGGATTTGGGCTTGTCCATTCCCACAGAAAAGACCATATGGATAAAGAATATCTATTAACCAGACTTCATAATGCATTTCCATGGATAATCCATAGAGCTCCTCCAAGAGTATGTATATTTAGTATAGATAACAAAGAGCTGGGCTGAGAGTTGAAAAGGAAAAATAATCAGGCTAGATTGCATTGGGGAAATTGTAAAGCTTTTTACTGACCTTAAGTATCCCATGAAAGCAAAGGACCACCGTTTCAATATGGGAGTGAGATGTGACACATCACTGTCTGAAGAACTAAAAATTATCAGACAGAGGTCAATGAAGAGATATGGATGGATGTGAGCAGGCTGCAGCATCTGTTAAGCAAGCTGCAGACAACAAGGAATTTGAAAGAAGAATCAGAGTAATGAATATTAACAAGGAACTTTATGACAAAGAGAAAAGATCCAATGGTCACACAGCAAGAGCAAGATATTTCAAGTAGTCATAGTGTTCCATAAAGTACTCTTACAACGTTAGGTAGAAGGAAGGAAGGTTTCCAGAAAGTTTGATGGCTCCCCTGTGGCAAACTTTGGAGAGAGCATGGATGAGAGTCATAAGGCATGGGCAAGCATGGATGAACTTCAATCTGCAAGACTATACAAATTGCAATCTAAAGAAATCCTAAATTGGTGATATAATAGATCAATTTAAGTACTAGTAGAATTAATGACAGGGCAGCTAGGTGGTACAGTGGATAGAGCACCAGTCCTGGAGTCAGGAAGGTCTTAGTCCAAATCCAGCCTCAAATACTTATTAGCTATGGGACCCTAGAGAAGTCACTTAACCCTGTTTGCCCCAGTTCCTCACAAGTAAAATGAGCTGGAGAAGGAAATGACATACCACTCCAGTATCTTTGCCAAGAAAACCCAAATGGGGTCATGAAGAATTGGACACAACTAATTAACTAAACAACAACATCAAGAAGAATTAATGAAAAGGAAAATATTTTTTAAAACTATAGAAGCTAGATTTTAAGTCTGAAGAGCAAGATTCATTTGATAGCTGTGTGACTGTGGGACACTAGCTTACCTTCTGAGAATCTCAGTTTCCTCATCTACAAAATAAGTATAAATATGGTTACCTAACTCCCTACCTCACAAGATTATAATAAGAAAACTGATATAGAAATAGCAGCTACCATTGTGTTATGGGGCAGCTAGGAGGCACAGTGGACAGAGCTGGGCCAACAGTCAGGAAAGACTCATCTTAATGAGTTTAAATAGGCCCTCCAGCACTTACTGGCTGTGTTACCCTGGGCAAGTCATTTAATTCTACCTAAGTTCCTCATCTTTAAAATGAGCTGGAGAAGGAAATGGCAAACTCTTCCAGTATCTTTGCCAAGAAAATCCCAAATTGGGTCACAAAGAGTCAGACACAAGTGAAACGACCAAACAACAACATGGCTTGTCCATTCCCATGGTATTATCCATTAATTTTTTTAAAGTCAGACAGATGACAATTATACTGTATAGCTCTCCTTACTCTTGTTTTACTATGAGTTAAAAGCAACAGTACTTGTCCAAGGTAACAGAAAACAGAAAAAAAAAATATGTAGGATCTTATAATTCCTGTCCTACCTTTCAGCCATTTGATAATTCTCCCTCTTATTGCTAGAAATATATTGATCATTTCAACTTTACTATGCTACTGTTTGGCAGAAAAATTTATATTCAGTTAAAGATACATTTTTCATAGTAGGGAAATCAATAATTCTCATCATTCAAATAGAAATGTATTTAGCTAATAGAGAAATGTAGTCTTTCTTCTGAAGAAATTCCTTTTTTGTATTAATTGTGGTTAAATCTCAGTGGTATAGAAAAAACAGGCTAATGACTTTATTTTATAAATGGAGAAACTGAGTCATTACTGTAATCAGTTTTTTAAAAAGTCATTGTAAGCCAAGAGTCAAGTTAGTAGTGCACTACAGAATAACAGAGCTCTATCCAATAAAAAGTTACATTTCAACACATGATTGGAAAAATAATTCTTTATGCTAGCTTACATTTTAATCTTCTTTACCCCCAGGTAGCTCTCTGAGCTACCCATGTTGTCTACTTTTAAAAATCTATTTATGATAGAGGAAAATTACCTTCTCTAGGAGAAGAAAAATAATAAAAAGAAAAAGACCTATCTACC
The DNA here is from genome assembly GCA_011680675.1 of Gymnobelideus leadbeateri. NCBI lineage: Eukaryota > Metazoa > Chordata > Mammalia > Diprotodontia > Petauridae > Gymnobelideus > Gymnobelideus leadbeateri. Next base: position 151,660 of record WOXC01002696.1, on the reverse strand, counting down.
AAAAAAATTTAAACTGCTCTCAATGCTATGTTGAAAACAAGGCTAATAATATAAGCTATAAGTTAGCAAAGTAAGTCATAGTGGCAATTTACAACTGATTGGAGAATTGTAACAGCCTCAGGCAAATCAGTCATTAACTGCTGCTGATTTGGAGGGTGACAAAACATTAATAATTCAGTAAAGGAAAGGCTTTAAGCAATAAAATCTTAGGGTTATTTATTTAACCAATTAGATACTTTTTTGGCAGTAACCCTGCTTTTGTGAGTATGAATAAACCATGTACATTCTTCAATTAATCAGGAGACTTGTACACTACAATTTCGCGATTATTGCCTTTCGTTTGGTGTGGCACAAGTGGCCCTCAAGACTGAGAGGGAAAATTCCGTGTATCCTATCCTAACGGCACAAGCATAATTTACATGATCCCTCTATGTAACAGGCGGTTGACACTTAGAAAGATATGCTTATTAATGAAGCTTGGCCACTAGTACCTAATGAGTCACTCCTGTCCATACACATTCTAAATTTGGGGAAAGGTATGTAGAAATTCTACCAATAAAAAGTTATAACCATTAATGCACATACATAACACGCTTTGTTATCATCAGTGCAGGAAAATATCTTACCAGCTTAGAAACAGGTACAAATTGGTCATAAAATGTGTGATTAGAATAGTAAATGGTAAGATGATTATTTTTTTTACTTCTACTTACAAATAGGATGCACAGAGCCTATATGAGAGTGCAAATAAGTGATTCTCTGGGAAGTAAACTATATTAAAGGGTAGAACATGTCATGCTTGTCCCTTTCTTTTTCCTCAGAAAGAACTTGTTCTTGGTTCTGGCAACTATAATAGTCAAGTGGGATAAAGAATCCAATAAATATGGAAGTTACTAGACTTTTGTTTACTATGCCAATACTCTGCCTGACTATCTTAAGTTGTTTAATTCTGCTCTTCAAGTCATACACATATCAGCATTGTCACCTCCTTTCTCCCTCTTTTTCAACCAATTCTTTCTGGTTTTTAATTTGAATATATTCAATTCAACAGCACTCTTTCCTCCCTGGATTTTCATGACATTCCTATCTCCTGATTTTCCTCCTAGTTACCTGTCTGTGCTCTTTATGGTCTTCTTCACATGACCACTCCCATTTCCACCCTCGATGAATGCACAGACCATGGAGGTCTATCCCAAGCTCTCTTGTTTTTCTACATTCTTGTTTGGTGATCTCTTGTATGTCCATACGTTTAACTATCTCCTCTAGACATATGACTTCCAGATTCTATATAGAAGAGCAGACTGGATTGCTATGAGGAAATGATATAATATTTTCAATATCAAGCTTTTCCTTGAAACCAAAGCCATTTTATTTAATATCAATATTCTTCTAATGGCCTTATTTCATAGAATACTACAATTTAAAAAAAAATTAAAACCACAGGCCTGAGGCAGTACGGTGGTGCAGTGAATAGAGCACTGGCCCTAGAGTCAGGAAGACCAGAGTTCAAATCCAGCCTCAGATATTTGAAACACTTACTAGCTGTGTGACCTTGGGCAAGTCATTTAACTCCAATTGCCTTGCCATCCCTCCTCCAAAAAAAAATTCAGGTCACCTAAATGACAATGTGGAGGTAAACAGTCTGAGTGAGCATTCTGTAACATATTACCAAATAAGAACTGCACAGCAGAAACAAGTCGAACAAAGCAGTGGAAAGAGTCCTGAACTTGAAGATACAAGACCCAAATTCAAATTCCATCTTGGCCACTTATGATCTTCTCTTATAACCTTGACAAATCACTTCATCTCCTTCATCCCCACCTATAAAATGAGGGGGTTGGATTAGGCAACTTCTGGGGTCCCACCTAGTCCCTAAATTAGGATCATATGATTCTATAAAGAACATAAGAGATATATATAACCAAAAAAGATCTTCAGGAAAGCCCAAAGTAGAATGGCTGCAACCTGTGTGAAGGATATACATAGGAACTGGGCAAGAGTTGCCTATTGGATTCTGGTAAGTTTGTGATGTGTGTGTGTGTGTGTGTGTGTGTGTGTGTGTGTGTGTGTGAGAGAGAGATAACTTGTAGGGAATATCCATAAGGATACAACCACAAATCTGTGGAAATTGCAAATGAGTTACATACATTCCATTAAAAGTAACTTCACTTGACTATCTAATTTTTTTCTCCCGTTGTAGAATTTTGTTCAACCAATCAATCACAAAACATTTTAATTAACAAATCTTTATTAAATGGCTATTATTTGCCACATTCCTGTTAGGTGCTAGGAATAGGATAGTAGAAAAATTAAATAATCCCTACTTGCAAAGAATTTATTAATCTAATAGAATAGACTAGTTCTTATATGGATATAGATAGATAGATAGACAGACAGACAGACAGATAGACAGATAGATAGATAGATATAGATGTAGATATAGGACAAATGCAAATAAAAACAAAACAGTTAAATTCAAGATATTTCAGGGGGGGAAAGATCTAGAAAATAAGCAATTAAGAAAAGTTTTTTATAGAAGATGGTGATTAAGTTATATTTTGAAGGAAGAGAGGGAGTCTGGGAGGCAGAGGGGAGGAGGAATACATAGGGAATGATCAGTATCAAGGCACTGAGATGGGAGAAGAAGTGTGTGAGGAATGGAGTACAGGCAAGTTTAGCTAGATCCTAGAGCACACAAGGGTGACAGTAAGTTATGTCCAAAGACATCTGAAAGATAGGTGGAGAACAATTTTAAAGGGCTTTAAAAGCTAAAAAGGGGACTTTATATCTTATCCAAGAGGCAACAGAGAGTTACTGGAATTGACTGATTATGGTAAAATGTGCACTTAAGGGAAATCATTTTGGTAGCAGGATAGAATGGAATGGAATAGGGAGAGACTTGGGGCAGGGAGACCAATAAGCCATTGTAATAATCTAGGCAGCAGGCAAAAAGAGTCTAAACTAAGGTGGCAGTCGTGAGTTACTACAATGTGGTGGTTAGTATTGTCTAATGTAAGTAAGTCCAGAAACTGTCTTTATAACAAAGATATTTCTATTGTAAATGGCATTTATTGCTCACTCTCTCTCTCTCTCTCTCTCTCTCTCTCTCTCTCTCTCTCTCTCTTCCTCTCTCTACTTCTCTCCCTCTCTCCCTCTCCTTCCCTCCCTTCCCTCATCTCCAACATCCCTCTTCCTCTCCTCTCCTCTTTCTTTCCCTCCCTCCACCCCCTCTGCTCTAGAATTTTAAAATGAGACAATGCCTTAAATCCTGGTCTTGTGAAAAGAACTAGAAATCTCATGAAACCATGCCATGATTTCAAACCATTTATGGGGAAATAATTTTCAGGAACTTAGAGGTGGCAGCAGGTAAGTAAATGAATTTAAGCATACCAGAGAGCTACAGGTTCTGAAAACCCAAATAAACCTATTCCATAAAGAGGTATGCATCTACCCTACAGGCTTGACAGAATGTATAAGATCCAAAGACAGTATGACAAAAAAGGATCTGTTGAAACAAAGGAGTAAATAACTAAATGTTTTAAATAAATTTAGCAGAATTCTGGGATGATAAATTTGTCATATTTTTGTTTTATTTTCTAGGGCCCCTTTGTCCTCCTTTGTTCTTTTATGTTCCTTGAATTACATTTCTATTGCATTTCAAAAGGTGCAAAACAAAAAGGCAAATCTGACCCCAAGGTTTAAAAACATAAACTATAAAATTAGAACAGCCTAAAACATAAATGCAGGCTTTAAAAAACAAGGTGTGAGGGTATTAAGAGAAGAATAATAAAGAAGCCATTAGCAATATAGATAATGTCAAGGTTCATTATTTCATTCTGCCAGATACTGAGTGGTCCAGCCTTATGCATAGAGAGGAAATAATATGACTGTAAAACTGACTGCCACTAAAGGTAATTTTTTATTTGCAGAATTATCCCCTGCAGGACTAAGGTCCAAGACAGGGCTATATCAAAGTTCTATTACATTTAGGAATAACAGAATAGAAAGGGAGGGAATGAATTGTTTCCTTCATCCTCAAAATGTTGCCTCGGGTCTTTCCAATGAAGAAAGGAAGATTTCTGATGTCTGTTTCTTTGAAAACTTATATCCACTAATATTATACACCATTAAGAAATTTTTTCTCAAGAAAAATACTGTTTTTAGTTTCTGTAACACCAGTAAATTAGAAAGAACTACTTTCAAAATCACCACAACCAATAAAAATTTAATATTATTCTGACCAATGTCTAATAGGAGAAATGTTTCCAAATTACTATGCAGTGTTTTGATTTAAATACTTCCTAGAACATTTGGCTTCATTCAAGGCTCAGTTGAGGAGATATCTCCCATTGGAAGCCTCAAGTCATCACCTTAATTCTAATTGTTCTCTTTCTCTCTCCTTGGATTACAATGTAAATCATTATGAGTTATAGGTTATATCCTTCCATAGAATGTTTTCTGCTTGAGGTCAGGGACTATTTTTCATTTTGTGTTTGAATCCCTAGCTCCCAGCAGAGGACCTTGTACATACATAATAGATGCTTAATTAATACTTACTGCATTATACTGAATTAGACATTATATCTTGTTTAGTATGTCATTAGGCAGACTATAGTCAAATAGCTAATCCTCACATTCAGGATATCTGATGTTAATAATACTAAATGGAAACATTAATGAAAGTATAATTAAAGAACATATTTTAGTAATGCTGAAAAAGAATTATTTTTACATTCTAGCTGGATAGCAGATATAACTCATTAGCCTTTACTTTGACACATTTGAAATGATGTTTTGCATATTTGGCTTCAGAAATTCATTTTCTGGCAATTAAATATTATTTGGCTATTTCATTTAATTAATATAAATTTTACATTAAGGGAAAATGACTTGCAACATCTTAGCCAACCCTGGCCATACTATGGTTAAATTTCATTTAGGTCTCAATTAAGACTGGGAGTCATGAAGCCTGAGATCTAATTCCAATATTGCCACTCAATCACTGAGCACTGGGGAAAGTTACCTAACCTCTTTGGGTTTCTGTTTGTTCATCATTAAAATAATAGACTTGAAGTAGAGGATCACAGTTCATGATATGGTACTTAAATTAAAATATAACAGTCATCTGCTATATATACACCTCTTTCCCAGAACGCATATATTAATTTAAAAAATATTTGTACTGTAGCATAAGTGCAAAAACTGACTCTACTTAAAAACCTGAGAGTGATCAGATGGACCTTTCCCAGAGTCAAGAGGAACATTTATTTCTTTTCAAAACAAATCATAACTTGACCTATTTTGAAAAAGGATAGGGAAGAAGTAAATATCAAATGTCTTCTAGCATGAGCTAAACACTTACTTATTCCAGTATGAACTGGGCTCACAGCCTATATTTGCCTTTTAAAGTTGTCATAGTTTATCAGCCTACCATGCCTCAAAATATCTACTGAATGGCAATTTGTTAACAAAATTAATTTATACTTTTATGCACTATCAAGCAAACTAGCAAAGGGATAGTTTCAACAAAATTCAATAAATTCAACAAAATATTAAAATTCATTTGAAGAAACAAAAAATGCAGATTGTAAATGGAGATAATAAAAAAGTTAGAGGGCAGAGTCAAGATGGCAGAGTAGAAACAGGACTTCCACAGGGCTCTGGCTTCTACCTTCCCCAATTCATATAAAAGGAGACTCTGAACAAACTTTGGAGCTACAGAATCCACAAAATGACATAGAGAAGCTGACCTCCCACTGAGGACAGCCTGGCAGACCGGCAGGGAGCGGCCAGTGCAGGGCTCTGGGAGCCAAGCCCAGCCCCACATAAGCCAGAGGCTGAACCATAGACCAAGCCTGACCAGCCACCAGCTGGAGGGACTCCACATCACCAGCAGCTGTGGCCCTTTCCAGAATTATCAATACATAGATGCTAAGGACAAAGTGAGAGGTCAGTGAAGTGCGGACTTTGGGATCCAGTAGTTCAGAGTAAGTCGGCCTTTGCCCCCAGGACGAGAAGCCACTGAGGGCTGTGGCACAGCCGCTGCCATGTGGCAGCTTCAGCTCCTGGCCTGCATACTGTGGGGGGACAAACTGACCAGTCTAAGGGGTAATCGCTCTTGCTTTAACTTGCTTGGATCTGGATTGCTGTCTAGGGTAGAGGTCCTAGGGTGTGTGACCAGCTTGCCAGAGCATATGGAAGCTTCAGAGACAGCATCCTACTAATACCTCCAGCAGCTGAGAAAACCTCAGCATATGGGACAGAAGCAGAGTCCTACTATAGCAAAAAGCCCAAAGGTCAAGTAATTGAGTGGCAACATGACCAGGCAAAGGAAGCAAAACAAACAGAAGAATCCAACTTTAGACTACTATTTTGGGGACAAAAAGGATCAAAGCATGGAACAGGATGAAGACAGTCAAGTCGGAACTCCTGCACCAAGAGCTTCAAATAAAAATATGAGCTGGTTACAGGCCATAGAGGACCTTAAGAAGCAGATAAGAGAAGTGGAGGAAAAATTGGGAAGAGAAATGAGAATGATGTAAGAAAATTATGAAATGAGAGTAAAAAACCTGACTGAGGAAAACAACACCTTAAAAATAACTCTTACCCTTCTGTCAGCTTTTCATAAAACACTTAACAGCTCTCACCACATGTTGGGAAAATATTTCTGGATTTGTGTTGAATCCCAGCCTCCTTACTATGTAGGGGTGGCACTAAATGCCTCAGTCACCCCTATTTCCAACACAGAATTGTGATTGGGACCACCCAAGGCTCTCCCTCAAGGATGTACAGGAAACAGGTTTCTGCCTCATATCATCCAGCACTCCTTTATCCAGCTCTCAGTATAGCTCAAGTTGTGCGATTCAGGTTTCTAGCTCAGACTACTTCCCCACCCCTCTAGGAGCCTTGTGGGCATGTCACAATGGCCTTACCCAGTGTGTCTCTATTACAGTGTTCCTCAGACAACAACACACTGAGGGCCCCCTGTGTATCCTAGTGGCCATAATTCCCCAGGTCACCATTCTCCCAGGTGAACAAGGTTGGCATTACTTTTCCCAGAAGGGCAACTGAGCCACCACCAAAGGCAAGCAGTACCATTCCTCATTCCCATCTCAGTGGGCTTGGGCCTTGTGGGTTCTGCAGCTACTGGGATGGCAGCCTTGATTAAGGGGGGAGGCCAACTATCAGGCCTTAAGTACACAGGTAAACATTGACCTCTCCCATATAGAGCAGTCCATCTCAGCCCTGGAAAGACAGGTGGACTCTCTGACAGAGAAAATAACACCTTAAAAATAGACTAACTCAAATGGCAAAAGAGGCCCCAAAAGCCAATGAGGAGAAGAATGCTTTAAAAAGCTGAATTTGCCAGATGGAAAAAGAATCTCAAAAAGTCACTGAACAGAATAATTCCTTCAAAATTAGATCAGGCCAATTGTAAGCTAATGACTTTATGAGAAATCACAATACTATAAAACAGATCCAAACAAATGAAAAAATAGATGGCAATGTGAAATATCACGTTGGAAAAACCACTGACCTGGAAAATAGATTCAGGAGAGAAAATTTAAAAATTATTGGACTACCTGAAAGGCATGATCAAAAAAGAGATCTTTCAAGAAATTATCAAGCACAATTTCCCTGACATTCTAGAACCAGAGGGCAAAACAGAAATTGAAAGAATTCACTGATCACCTCTTGAAAAAGATCCCCAAAAGAAAACCCATAGGAATATTATAGTCAAATTCCAGAGTTCCCAGGTCAAGGAGAAAATACTGCAAGCAGTCAGGAAAAAACAATTTGAGTATAGTGGAAACACAATCACAACACCTAGCAGCTTCTACATTAAAGGATCAAAGGTCTCGGAATATGATATTCTAGAGGTCAAAGGAGGTAGGACTAAAACCAAGAATCATCTACCCAGCAAAACTGAATAAAATGCTACAGGGAAAAATATGGTCATTCAATGAAATAAAGGACTTTCAAGCATTCTTCATGAAAAAACCTGAGCTGAACAGAAAATTTGACTTTCAAATATAAGAAGCAAGAGGTGCACAAGATGGCAAACGGGAAAAAGAAATCATAAGGAACTTATTAAAGTTGGGCTATTTACATTCCTACATGAAATAATGATCATCGTAACTCATGAGACTTTTCTCAGTATGAGGATGGTTGAAGGAAATATATATATATATATATATATATATATATATATATATATATATATATACACATACTTATATATGTATACATACATACATACATATATGTATAGGAGGGTATATATGTGTGTATCAATATATATGTGAGTGTGGGCATTTGTATGTTCTTGTATACATAGAGGGCGCAGGATGAGTTGAATATGAAGAAATGATATCTAAAAAATAAAATTAAGAAGTGAGAGAGGAATTTATTGGGAAAAGAAGAAAGGTAGCGATAGACTAGGTAAATTATCTCATATAAAAGAGGCAAGAGAAAACTGTTACAATGGAGGGGAATAGTAGGAAGGTGAAAGGGAATGGGACAACCTGATTCTCATTGAATTTGGCCTAAGGAGGGAATAACATCCACACTCAATAGGGTATCTTACCCTACAGGAAAATAGCAGGGTAGGAAGAGGAGGGAGGACAGAAGGTAGGGCATATTGGGGGAGAGGGTAGTTAGAAGCAAACATTTTTGAAAAGGGATAGGGTCAAAGGAGAAAATAGATTAAGTGTGGGGCAGGATAGGATGGAGGGAAACATAGTTAGTCTTTCACAATAAAACTACTATGGAAATGATGTAGGTAACTACACATATATAATCCATATTGAATTGCTTATCTTCCCAGTGGGGATGGGGGAGGAGAGAAAGGAAAAAAATCTAGAACTCAACGTTTTAAAAACAAATTTTTAAAAATTTGTTTTGTATTGTTTTTTCACATGTAACTGGGAAATAAGATATAGAGGTACTAGGGTATAAAAACCCATCTTGCCCTACCAGAAAGTTAGTGGGGTTAAGGGGGAGGATATAAGAGAGAACAGATTGGGGTAAGGGGTATTCAGTAGGCTTGCTATTTTGGGGTGAGGGTAAGGGAAAGACAGGGAGAGAAAAAATTGTAACTCAACATCTTGTGGAAATGAATGTTGAAAACTAAAAATAAATAATGGTTCTTTTTGCTTTTGGGGGGGCAACTGGAGTTAAGTGACTTGCCAAGGTCACACAGATATTTTTTGTGTTATGTGTCTGAGGCTGGATGCGAATCCAGGTCCTCCTGATTCCAGGGCTGCTGCTCTATTCAGTGTGCCATATGGCCGCCCCAAAATAAATATTTTTTTTTAAAAAACTTCAAATACTGAAAAAAAGAAAAGATAGTATCAGGTCAATGGAACAGACTAGATAAGGGAGAATCAGAAATCATAGTACTCAATAAATAGCCCATTACTTGATAAACCAGAAAAACTTAAAAATTTCATATGTAATGTAAAAAATTTCTGGGAAAAATGAAAAGCAATACAGCAGGAATTAGACTTATACTAACATCTTATATCACGTTCCACATAAACTTAAAATAGATATATGAACAGATTTAGGAAGTAGTCATCTCAACCAAAATGGGAATTTTTCTCCCACCTCCATACCATCATAATCTAAGTATAAATTACACTCACAACTTAGAACCCAGTGTATATATAATGATCTTAGGTAAAGAACAAATTTAATAAATATTTGTTAGCATACTGAAATATGTTCTTAAGAATTCAAACACCCTGAGCGCCGGCCCTGGAGTCAGGAGGACCTGAGTTCAGATCTGGCCTCAGACACTTCACACACACACACACACACACACACACACACACACACACACAACCTAGCCATGTGACCTTGGCAAGTTACTTAAGCCCAATTGCCCTCCAAAAAAAAATCTTAAAAGAATTCAAACATCCTAGTTCCTGAAATAAAAGCATTTGATAAAGAAATCTTTGTCTACCCTGTCTAGAATTTTCTCTATGTCTCAGCATACAAATAGTACTCCAATATGATATATCAAAACTTTAAGAAAGAGAAAATATAAAGAATAGTATTATTTACATATGGCACTCATATACATAACAAATATCATTCATTTTTCTAAATATAACCAAAAGTAAAACCCTCAAAGCAATTTCTGATCAAATATGGAATCTTGTGTATAGGATTTTTTTTCTGTCATACCAAAAGCTTTCATTAAGTTGGACATAGTATTAAAAAAAAGTTAATGTATTTCTTAGCTACTAACAAGACCACTTAGAACCTGAAGTGAAAAGTGATGTGCAGCTCTTAAAAAAGCAAGTCTGCAAAACCAGAGAAGATAACTACCTTAATGATGCACAATCCTCACCCTGGGAATTCATTCCACTTATAAATCTGTTTCATGCTACTATGTGGATTAATCATTCACAGGGTGTTCTAAATAAGGTATTATCACTGTTAAGTCTTTCCTTAGTGATTATAAGCATCTTTTCCAGATTTATACATCTAATCTCTCTCTCTCTCTCTCTCTCTCTCTCTCTCTCTCTCTCTCTCTCTCTCTCTCTGTCTTGGACTTAATATTTTTTCATGATGTTAACACTAAACCAAGCATGCCTATATCCTTAGTGTTACTTAACATTAAGCTAGAAATTCTTAAATATAATTGGAAAAAGATTAATCACTCTGAATAAAGTAATAGAATACATTCCTACATCACCTTTCAAAGGATATTTTAATGCCTGTATTGTGTATTCAACCCTTTTCTCTCCTGAAGGTTCATAGGGATTCAATTTACAATGCTGAAGTTCAGATCAAGGAAAGGTAGATGTAGCAGTCATTCAAAGACTTTCTTTCTATGTTGTCTCCCCCATTAGAATGTATGCTCTATGAGTTCAAAGATTGGTTTTCTTTTCTTCCTTTGTATCTCCAGTGCTTAGCACATAGCAATTTAATACATTCTTTTTGAATAAATAACTTTATTTCTTCTAAACAAAATTTCATGGAAAGAAATCAGTCTATGAGGACAGAGACTGGTTTTCATCTTTCTTTATATCTCCAGTGTTTAGCACGTAGCAAGTAATACAATCTTTTTCAATGAATGACTTTATCTCTTCTAGACAAAAATCTCAAGTGAAGAAATCACAGCAGGATGAAAGAAATATTTATTTTGTCCTCTGACCTATGTAGCTTTCCTCAGGCTAAGTTGTAAGCATGTACTATTATTATATTCCATAAAGGAAAATGAGAAGAAATACTTGTACAAGTAGAAGAAGAAACAAGAGACAGTTGTCCAAGAAGCCAAGGGAAGTATATAGTACAAGAAGAATTGTCTATTTTATCAAAATCTGCAGAGGTCAAGAAGAATGACCTATCCTGATAAAGAAATAGAATATAATAAATTACTTTGCAAAATATTCAGAATTTAATTTTATCTAAATGGTTATATATGTTTTTAGACCTATAGAGGACTTCAAAGATAATTTCCCTTCGATCTTTTATTTTAAAGATGAGGCAATAATGAAGCCCAGAGAAGTTCAGTGATGTGTCTGAAGTCCTGCAGGTAACATGTAGTAGAGTGAGATTTCAAACCCAGGTCCAAAGACTTCAAAGCTAGTCTTCGTTTTGCAACACGTTTTATTCCTCTTTTAAAGTATTTCTAATAAGTAATCACAAAGCTGCTTCATTCCACTTCTCTTTTTGTTCCCAAATTACAGCCTAACAGAAGTGCTAATAGCCACGTAAGCAGCCAAAAAATTGATGGCATATTGAAAAAGGAAAGAGAAATGAGAGGCCAAGAAAATATTTTAAAAGGAGATTGTCTAAAAACACTTAAGGCTTGCCTTTATTCTGCGTATAATTCTATATTATATCCCGTCTACATCACTCTTCCAATATGCACTCACATTCTCAGACTGGGTCCACAGAATGTGACTGTTACCCTTGTGTTCTAGTAATATGGTCATTTTGTGGAACTATAATTGTAACACTGTGGCTCCTGGGGCCCCACCACTGTGCTTCCCATTAACAAGCAGCCAGTATTTACTGAGGGATAAGAATTGGAACTAGCTCGACTTTTCTGATACCTGCCCTCCCCACCCCCACCCCCATCACCTCCAGCAGCTAATGCCCTCTTTCCCAAAGTATCTTAAATTCACTGTGTATGTGTTCTTCTATACTTACAGGTGTATAAGGTGGGTGGGTAGGGTGACTACATCTGGATATACAGTATCCAAAGGAAGAGTGACAGAAATGAGGAATAATTGCTTTGTATCCCACCTGGCTCTTGGGATACAGCTCAAAAAAATTCTCAAGCTTTGTAGTCAGAAAAAAAGAGTGTGAAAGAGAGGAAGAGTACGAAAGCAAAACAACTTAGTTCCTTTTGCAGATCTAGAATCTGCAGAGTTCTTTGGCCAATTAGGAAACTCTTTATCATCTACAGTACAAGCCCCTCAGCAATGAGTCACACATGGTCAGGGGCATCCCCTTTCCCCCAAGTTTCCATAAGGTCACATGAAACTAAGAAGAGTTACTGCGTATACTTCATGGAGAAAGGGGGAAGAAGGGTGGCATATGCATTCATGTGATCTCCTCTGTTAGGGTATAAGCTTCATAGAGGAGAGACTCACTTTTGTCGTTGTTTCTTCAGTGCTGACGATAATGCCTGAAACATTGTCACATGAGTGGAATCACTTATAGTTGCTGCTCAAAAGAGGAAATCATAACTACAAACATATCTGAAAGGTTAATGGGATTTGAAAGAAAAAAAGGATGAGGACAGGCATTCCAAGGGGATGAACCAATAAGAGGACAGCACAAGACATGGAGTCAGTCCCTAAATGCTACAGCCTTGGCTAGAGCATCATCATTTTCTGAGAATACTCTCCACAATCAGTTCTAAACAGGATACTTCTGAGAAGAATTCTCAAATTTATAACAAAGGACTGAAGGTAGGATTTTTTTTTCTGGAAAGCTCTTAGATATATAATTTCCTGTTTTCAATTTTCACTTGCTAATTGTCACCCCCTCTCAACTACCACCACCCTAGCAAGTCATGGTAAATGGAAAGCGTCTATCTACCATTCCCATCTCTATTCCCTCTTGATTTCTTTGTGATCTTCAAAATGCACCCTCCTCTTCAGGCAAATATTATGTGTTTTCTGTTCCTTATCTACCGCTTCCCAATTTTCATAGAACTTTGTTCATGCAATTCAGGGTATCTTTCTTCTCTCTGCTTCAATTCATGCCTATTATCTTTATAATCTAACTCAAAAGCCACCAAGAATAGAAAACAATTAAGTAATGCCAGCCTACTCTGATCATTCTATTACTTCATGTCTCTTGACTGCATTTGTTTATTCAGTTTACTTTTTCAAAGTATTGATACATTTCTTTGTAATCCTTCTTCATTATTCTCATGGCAACATAAAGTAACCCATTACTAAATTAGAATGGATGTTGTCTTCACAATGACTTCATTGCATAAAAACTTAATATTTAATTATAATTGGTAGTAGATGGAGAGAAAATGAAAAGAAGGGAAGAGATACATTAATAAAAAAAAAGGATAGAGAAAAAGCATCAGGAAGATAAAATAAAGTCAGAAAGAAAAACAATCCATTCAACAACTATCTTAAGTACCTACTTTATTCAAAGTTTTTTTTTTAGGTTCTAGGAGAAAAACAAAAATTGTTAAATATGACCTTTGCTCTTGTGGAGCTAAAAGAAAACCACACAGAAAACATATAAGCAGTAATATACTTTCATAGCATAACATACCCATTTTAAAATAATTTGTAATATTTCTTCAATGACTTGTAATGGCATGCTTTATTTTTACTACTATTGGAAAATTAACACTTTAGTACTTGATCTTGGCAGGACAACAATAAATCATGAGTCACAATTTTATTAACCTCACCATCCTTTACTTGGCAATAATCTTTTGTGAGTGTAACTCCATGCAGGAGCAGCTTTCCAGAAGAATGTTACTGTGAACAGCTTTTAAGGTTCTGATTACACAGTATAGTGAACACTCTATTTATTCCATAACAAGTCAAAGCAAAACATTCACAGAAAATCAAGGTTCAGTATTCAAAATAGTATTCACAACAGTTTATGGTTAAAATGGCCACATAGTTTCCAGCATAGTGGCCACTAAGTTTTGAACAAAGAACAATCATAACTCAATCAGTCACTTATTCAGCAATCAAGTACTAAGTATCATTAATCACTAAGTACAACCATTAGAAAATATACAGACCCTCCATCCCTAGGTCACTAGTAAATTTACAATTCCTCAGTCATTATACAGTATCCAAGTAAAGTCTTCTTTTAGCTTGACTTGGGATGGTGTCTCAAATTCCCTGAATCCTTTTCCATGGTCCCAGCTCCTACCTGAATCTACCAAACAGTTACCTGGATTCAGAGGCAGACAGCTCCCAGGTCCTTGTCCAGCTCTCTGGGCAGTTTATGCTCTGTACTGGAGCTCACATTGGAGCTCTAGTCCATCTCAAATCCTTCACAATTTCTGTTCCTGGAATTCAAGGCTCAACCAAGCCACAAAGTCTTAACATTCTAGTTATGCTTCCTTAGTCTTCTGCAGCTCATTCAAAAAATCAGAATCACCTTATCCAGCCTCGGTGGCGACAGGAGGGGAGGGGGAGCTCCTGGGCTCCTCTTCAGAAGAAGCTCTGCCATCACAAGTTCTCAGAAATTCTGACTCAGTTTTCCATTCTTATTTCTCTTCTGTAGCTGCTCTGCCTCCAGATTCTTGTCCTAAGAAATTCTGACTGTTCCTTCCTAGGGCTTTTCCTTATATACACACAGCATTAGCTTCCTGTTTCAGCCAACCCCTTCCTGTTATGTCAGCAACAGGAGACAGGAGTTCATACCTTCTGTTTCTGCAACAGAGGCTTGATTAGTTACTAAGTGCTAAGTATCTGCTACCTTTGCTTAACTTGAAACAAGGTGCTAAGTACCTGCTTACTTGCCAATACAAAAAGGGGTCTTCAAATTGAAATTATATTACCAATACAGTGAGTGTGTGTATGTGTGAGAGTGTGTGTGCACACGCGCACACATGCATATATATGTGTGTATGTGTCTGTGTGTGTGTGTGTCTATATATATATATGTATACATAGATCACAAGGTAGTTCACTGAAAGAAGTATCCAGGTTAATTGTAGGAAATAAAAATAAATATATATTTTTTAATTTAATGTTGTGTTAAGCCAATAGCATCACAGCACAAAATTGTATCTTCTACCCTGGCATATATTGAGGAAATAAGACATTTTCTTATATTTCTCCACAAAGAGATTTATTTTCCTGGATTTCAAACTGGATGAGTTGTTCTGGTTTCCTTTACTCTGATAATAAGCTAGAAACTTCACAAAGTTTGGGGCCCTCTCATCTCATTTTCTCCTTTTGAATTCTTCTAAGGTATTCTATTCACGTGATACAAATATTGTATTGTGAAATTTATCAGACATGAAATGAAGTTTGGAGAAATATACACATGTATATGTACTTGAATAGACTTCAATACAGCAGCAGTGATGAGTTTAACATTGTTAAAATGTTTTCAGTTGCTATCATTTATATTTAGGGAAGACAAAATCACTTATTGTTTTGATGTTGTGAAGCTGTGACATGTTCATAGACACGTAGTTTAATTTTACAGTCACTGCTGGGCTTTTCATCAGTCAAGATTTTTAGTTAGGGATTACCACTGAGTCAGCAGATTAGAATAAACAGAGATTGGAGACTCTGAAGAATGATAGCAAACATTTCCACCAAGTTTCATCTCACACCAAAAAAATGGCAATGATGACATAAGACGGGAGTTATCAGGGTTGGACAGGTTTGGAAATAAAACTACATTAATAAATTGTTGGAAGAGTTGTGAATTTAAAATATAAACACCTAGAAAGGAGATTGGAATTATGCAAATAAAATGGCTAAAAGAATCTCCACTTCTTAATGGATTTAAGTCATGGGGAATTTAAATGTCTATAAAGCATAACCTCATGCTAGAAAAGAATTAAATGGGCTGTAGCTGTACTCTGCTCTGTGGCAAAGAATGTTTACCTTATATGATATGACATGTAAATTGCAGATGGACCCTTCACCCTTATTAAAATATTGCTACCTTGAAAAGGAAAATCTGCACTTGAATGTTATAAACACATTTGAAGAATATAACTTTTCAGTCAAGCATGAACAGTCTGATTCATAAGCAAGGAAAATAGATCCTCATAACTATAAGTGGGTATCCAGAAATAAATGTAAGCTGTAACTTGTCCCTATATAACAATATATTAAAAATGCAAGTTACATACAGGTTATAATGCAAATTCTTCATTGTTCTATTGGAAGTCTAATACTATTTCCGTTGAGAGGATTTTATTTGCAAGGTAAAACAAGGAAGTAGAAAGAGGCTAGTCGTAAGAGTAGAACTGGATTATAATTCTGGATATACCGTTACTCAGTTGTTTGATCATGATCAAATCATGCGCTTCAGTTACCTCATCTCTATAGTGACAGTATGTGACCAAAGGTACCTTCCAGCTCTAATAGTAAGTGATGACCTGATGGCTATCATGTTCAGAAAAAGCATTAAAACAATATTCAAAGGTAAAAGCCGTAAGATTTGCCTTTAACATATCTAATCTCCCATCTACATACTACCTATTCCATATCAAGCAAGCTACTACCATCTGGTAGCAGATCAGTAGAAAAGACAAGACAAGTCAGAATCAAAAGGAATTGAACTCAATAAATAACCCACAGTTTGATAAATGCCTAAACATGTTATTTTAAAGAAAAACTCATTAGTTGATTTTAAAAATGCTAGGGAAATTGGAAAGCAGTGTGGCAGAAACTGATCTTAAGCCAACATCATACATATTATCCCACAAGTTCAAAATAGATGCACAAATGCAATATTAAAAATTATTGCATAAAAGATGAGAAAAGAAATAGATCCTGTCCTTTCATAGCTATTAATAGAAGATGAATTCTTAGCCGAACAAAGGACAGAAACAATTGCAAAAGATTAAATAGATAATTTGAATACATGAAATTACAAGGTTTTTACACAAACAAAATTAATGCACATAGGATAAAAATGGTAGTGATTAATAGGAAAAAAACTTTGCTATCAAATTTACCAGATAAGGATATGAGATCCAAGGCCTATCTATCTATTTATCTATCTATGTGTATATGTATATACACACATATAGTTAAAAGAAATATATGACACCAAAAGCCATTCTCCAAAAGATAAGTGGATAAAGGATATAAACAGTTTCCAAAGAAGAATTTCACAGCATTAACATTCATAAG
Organism: Gymnobelideus leadbeateri; assembly: GCA_011680675.1. NCBI lineage: Eukaryota > Metazoa > Chordata > Mammalia > Diprotodontia > Petauridae > Gymnobelideus > Gymnobelideus leadbeateri. The sequence goes on along the minus strand of WOXC01002696.1, from coordinate 134,321 downwards.
AAAGAATGCTACAAATCACTAGTAATAAGAAAATATCAGACCTGAAGTTTAACCTCACACCAAAGAAATTGGCAATAATGACATAAGATGGTAGTTATCAGTGTTGGAAGGTTTGGAAAGAAAACTACATTAATACATTGTTGGAAGAGTTGTGGATTTAGAATATAAACACCTAAAAAGGAGATTGGAATTCTGCAAATAAAATGGTTAAAAGAAACTCTACTTTTTAAGTGGATGCATCCCATTCATGAATCCCATGAATGTCATTGACAAAAAGAAAGGCTTCATAAATACCAAAATTAGCATCAGTTTTATGGTAGCAAAAGATTGGAAATATAGTAAATGTCTATTATTTGGGGAATAGCTAAACAAAATATGTTCCATTAATGTAGTAGAATATTTGTGCCAAATATGATGAATGTAGAAAAGCACAGAAAGGTCTATATGGTCTAATAAAGAATGAAGCAGAGACATGAAAAGAGAGAGATTGAGTGAGAGAGAGAAATTATATAAATGTAAAGAACTACAAAACAACTGAAAATTAATGCTTTAAAATTACAAAGAACAAGTCTGTCCTCAAAGAAGACACCTTTCCCTACCCTTTTGCATAGGTAAGGTGTCAGGAGAAGGGAGGAAGGTGGAAAAGTACACCAAAATTCAAAAATTATTTTTTTCTCCTCTTTTTTTTTTCAAAAAAGTCTTTGTCATAAGGAATGTTTCTCTGAGAAGGGAAGGGGAAGTGAGAGACACAGGGGAAATCTAGGTTACATAAAGACAATGTGCATCAAAGAAAACATTTTGTGAAACATTTAAGGACATACTCTTCTCAGTGATAGGGGCAAAATTGAAGACCTATCTGCAAAGAAGAGCTGAATGAAAGAAGTCCTGAATAAAAATCTTTTCATATTCACTAAAGGAAGGTCAAAAAGTAAGTCTTATTCTTAAGTAAGAAGTCTGGGGCGATGGGGGGGAATGGAGTCACAGAGATCCATCTGAAATATCCTTGCAAGGTGTGAGCAGGCATGCACACATGCCTGCACTAAATACATTCACTCACTCCTATTTAGACCAGCTTGAAGAGCACAGATTCAAAGTTAATATCAGTTAGCCCTTATGTTAAATCCATTATATGACCTATATATTCTATGCAAGAAAATGTCACTTTCATTATAGTTTTCACTAACTTTAAAGAAAGACCTTAAACCTTTGAGTTTTCTTCACAAAGTGTTCTTCTTTAATATGATCCTTTTTTGAGTGCCTCCCTCCCCCCGAATCATTGGCAGTTGTTGGGCCAAAGAGCAAATGAAAAGTTGGTCTATGACACCCAAAGCCCAATAAATCTTGGAAACTGATGAAGGGATAGTCAAATAAAAGCTATATTGATAGCATCAGCCCCTGGATCACAGCTAGGTTCAGTTAAAGTTCTGGATGCTAGTCTGAAACAAAGTTCCAAATTATGATTTCATAACTAATGTAGGACTTTCTCACTACTTTTAGGAAATCTGGGTGGGGTCTGCACACAATGACACAATAAAAGTTATTTAACTTCGACCACTCTGGTAATCTCATTGCAGAATGAGGAAAATATTGCTTAGAACTTACTATGTTCATAAGTACACAATTAAACTAAGTTAAATCACCTTACAGATATTAGTAGTGTAGGCCAAATAATAGAGAAATTCATAAAATATGTCTATTAAAGATTTTTGGGTTTTTAGTTTACACTTGTAGAATAAGGCTTTTTTTAAGACAAGAACTTTGGAAACTAAGGTTTCATAAACTGGATTGCTCTCGGTGGTAATCAGTATGTGAAAATATATAAAACTCCCCAGGGACTATAATGCTTAAATAACAATAATAATAATAATAAGTAAGCATGACATTAGTTTAGTTAAATCCATAGATGACAGATAATAGGTCATTAAAAGGAAATTAGGAATGATTGAGATGCATGCCTAAACTCTAAAGAATGATGGCAGAGAGGTAACACCAACATTCTACCCAAAAGTAAACAAAATGATATTTCAGAAAAAGAATGGGACACTAGATGAGCCACTGGTCTGATGCCATCTAGCATTTCTTACATTTCAACTTTCAGAAAAACTTGTTTACTCTCTGGAAAAAAAGATATTTTTCAGGCTATTTCTTACTTCTATCTCCTTTCTTGAAAAATAATCCAAGGTGCCATTGTAAAAATCGCCATAGTCTCTGAAGTTCCTGCAAATAATATGCTTCATGTTGCCAGGAGGGGGAAATAAAACTTCTATACTTTAATATTATCTGTGCTCATCCATTCATTTACAATCAACTTGTCTAGGCTCCTTAGACCCTGAGGAGGCTGCCAAATAATTAGATCAGGATTTGGCTTCATATTTCTCCTGTACATGAGGTTGGCTTTCATTTTTAGCACAGTGCTGTGCTTTCTCTCAAAAATATTACATCATATATAAACTTAAAATGATTTTTGATAATGTGCACTTTCTTCTGACACTAGAAATAGATAAATAATAAATCCACCAGACTATATGCAGTGATGTTATAAGCTGCCCAATTTGACAGTTGTCCCTCTTTGTCTGAATTTCCTTTAAATTACTCTGAAAGGAATATCCTAATTTGCACCTATGTAACATAACAACTCTACAATAATGTGGAAGAAACTTATCAGATTGAAATGCAATCATAATTCTTTATTTATTTTGCCTTCTAAGAAACTATAAAATATTATTAAGGTATAAAATGTGTTTTACCAGGCTTTGGGAAGGTATTTATTAATATCGTTAAGAAATTAGTATTTCCTTTTGGTTTTAGTATCCATATCAATGTAAAGCTAATAGAATTTCTATTAAAATTAAAAGCAATTCTGAGGAAAATCAGAAGAAATCTATCAGGTAAGGGTATCCTTTCACCCATGCTTCACAGACATGCCCATGGATCTAGGTAGATATGAGTATATCTCCATATTCAAATGATTTCTGGGTAAGCAGGCACTTGTCTATATTCCCATTCTAAGTACTATATGAAATTCTTCCCTTCTTACAGGGAAAAAGTTGCATTGATATTGCTAGGTTAGGCTGTAATTAACTGAAGGGAGAGGAGATAAAATAAAGAGGGGGGGAATGAATGGAGGGAAGAAGGGAGAGAGAGGGGAGGGAGAGGCAGAGGAAGAGGGACAGGGAGAGGGATGGAGGGAGAAAGTAGGGAGAGTAGAGAGCCAGACACTCAGAGGATTTAGAAATTACAAAGAGTGAGATATTATTTCACCCTAACAAGGCTTTCTCTAGCTCACCAATCAATTATATTATCAGAGAAGTTGATATTAATGTCACTTACTATACTTGTTCTATGAAGCAATCACAATATCTATATAGTAGATATCCCCAATTTTTTCTTTTCTCCCAAAACATTATACCCATCACACTCATGTGAGTGACTACTATTAACTTCCCTTTCATGGAAACCATTTCACAGAGAGGATATAGGATTGATTCCTCAGTTATTCTGACAGAGATAGAAGTCTGGTTTTAATAATTAGGCTTATGCCCTGGAAAAACTCTTTAGGCAGACCATACATAGGCTATATACCTGCCTTATAAAATCTCACTCTTCCATTTTAACTTAGAATTATGTGCATACATAGTCTTGGACTAGAGGGGTAAGTGCAAAGGTGTTGCAGAATACATGGGAGCAACATTGGATCTGGATTCAGAAAATCAGGGTTCACGTCTCAGGTTTCCCCCCTTGCTAGTTGTGTTACAAGTCACTTGAGCTCTCTGAGATGAGACTTCATCAGTCTTCACCCTACATCACATGCCACTTGAACTACTATTATTATTATAAAAATATTTAAAAGGGAAAGGACTTAGAGAAGAGTCTTTTGTTTTGTTTTCTCTCTAATATCCATTACAGATTAAGAGAAAAATAACTGGCACATGACTCGTGGGCAGACATCTGGTATTTAGTCTTCTATAAAGTTTCACAAAGCAGTATGGCATAGGGGGTCCAATAAGCCCTCAACAAATGGCAACTGATAATTAAAAATTAAATGCTTTGGATATTTTCTAAACATTTGAGGGCTATAAAGCAAAAGGATGGGGCTGTAAAAATCCAGTTCTGGAATCCCAACTATTGTGTGATAACCTTCATATTTAGAAGTAGAAACTGTATTTGCTACAGAGAAAATTGTGTAGTCTAAAGAAAAATTGCCATGTGTAAAAAGGAGAAAGGCCATTTAACAGTTCACTTCTGACCAATTATTTTGTAAGTGAGCCACTTTTCAAAAGCCACTGAGGCGTTTTGATGGGCAACAGTGGCTGGGCAGTTGGAACAGGAAACACTAAAAGGCACTGTCACTGGGCTTGATCTGCAGTATTATCTCTCTTGGCTAAAAGCAACAGCTGATCCAAAGTTCCTACAGTTGACAGGTCTCCTAGAAAGTATTTAAGATGAAAATAAAGTGATATAAACAGGTTTTTATGCTCATTTCAAGGTTCAGCTGGCTCAGAGAGACCAGGTATCAGTCCTGCACAGATGTTTCTCTCAAATAGCCTGCTGAACAGCATTACAGGCAAAGAGTGAACAAGTCCTAAATGTTTCATATTTCACTATCCTTGACAATTTCTTGGATACAGTGAAGTCTGGGAAAGATTATGATAATTCTTTTTTCTTTTTTACCTTTACTCTAATGGGATATCCAGGACAAAACCCAAATTATGCAATATTCAAAACCATAATCCCCAAGCCAAAGGAGAAGTGACTGATAAGAAAAAATGCAAAAACATTTTGTGCATTTCCCCCAAATTCTGGTATCTTAAAGTTCACATTCAACAAAATTTTGTTTATATGGAATGGCTCCAGAACGGGGCATTCTGGTGAATTTAATGTCCTCATTAAGAGTTATTACATAGGTCATCGAATTAGAAAACAATACAAGACAGTTCACATAAAGGTATTTTAGAATGCTGCAATGCCTCAGGTTCACTATTATGAATACCAGCAACATTCATATACTACTCATAGGACATAGATATGTATATTACAATCTTATAAAATCTAGAACTAGAAAGATAAAGTTTCAGATCCAGGAAGTTCAAATAGGTAAGTAAATAACAAAGCCAGTATTCTAACCTTGGTCTTCTGGATCCATATCTAGGGCTCATTTCAATATCATTTGTTGCCTTGAGGTGCATTTGCCACAAGGGTTTTGTTTTTTTTTTTTTCCTGGATGACTTTCCAACATCAATTTTTTCTCAATTTTTTAATAAAAATTGAATGTGTAAAGAAATTCCAAGCTCTTTCAGTTCTGTTTCTTTTTTTTTTCTCTCATGGACAAGTAAAGGTTCACTGTTCTATGAGAAGCCAATGTGATCAGACCTAAATGTCTAAAAATAAATAAATATATATCTGGTTTTTGTCTCCACAATAATAGGTGTTTGTAACCTCAGACTCTGGAATTCCATCACTAAACAAGTCTGTCTCAGGCAATTTAAAGGACTATATTTGCTATATTTCCTTTAGGCAGTGATCTCCACATGATCATATCTTTCTATATCCTTTAAATAACAAAAGCCCCAAGGCACCTCAAAAACAAAATAACCAAGACATCCTGACTAGAAATCATAGAAAGTCACCAAGGATCTCCCCCTTTGAGAGAGAGAAAGCAGTTCAATCCGATCTGATATATTTGATTGAAAAAGGCTTCAGAGGAAGATCTTTAACCATGAGAACTATTTCCTGAGTGGTGGGCTCCAATCAGATAATTTACCTACTATATATATATATTCATCTCCAGAAGGGGCAGAAAGTATGTTTTATCCCAACCAAGAAAGGGAAATATTAATTAATAACACTCACCCCCCCCATCCCAATCATAGTCTATGGTTACGCCTCAATTTTTTAACATATTTCTTCTCATTAAAAAAGTACTGCTTCATCATGAAATTAATCATTAATAATTTAAACATTTTAATATGCAAATACCAAGAAAGAAGACTATATAAGAAACTATTATGAAGTTGAATTTCTACCGAGAATACAGGAATGGTTCAACATCAACAACATAACAAATGTACCATATTAATAAAAAAAAACTATTCTATTTATCAATACAGAAAAGGTTTTTGAAATAAAGCAATCATATATGCTTTAAAAACAGTAGATAGCAGAGAAATAATTGGATCTTTTCTTAATATGGTAATCAATCTCTACTAAATCCAAGAACTACCATTATAATAGTAACTGGGAAACAGTAGAGACCTGTCCAACAAAATCAGGGGTAAAACAAAGATGTTCATTGTCATTACTATTACTATTCTGTAGTTCTATAAACGCTAGTGATAGCATTAAGAAAAAGAAATTGAGAAAATAAGCATAAATAAGTGGATACAAATTATAATTTAATTATCCTCATACTCACTGAAAAGTTCAATGTGATGAGGGAATTGTTTCTAAGTTTCTATACTTCTGAAACATTACAATGTACCCTCTCTTTCCCTGCCCTTCATTCTCAATATAGTGTTGAAATCTTAAATTTTAACAAAAATGTTTCCAGAAATATAAAATCTTGGCTTCTCCACCACTAGCAGTAACAGCATCCTGAAGTTTCTAATTGTGTTTTACTTGTTTTGACAAGTTCTGGAAATAGTCTTTGATTCACTGCTATAATACAAAATTTCATATAACTTTGTTTTCTTAAATTTTCTAGGAAGACAGTAATTCCAATATTGTTGCATCATGTTTGTATCATAAATCTACATGTTTTCTAATAATTCGGAGAATTCACTATTTTTTTGAGCTTTCATTACCAGTTTTTCTGCTTTGGGTATCATTTTGATTTTCTTTCATTTAAGTATCTTGTTAGTTGCTTGTATGATTTTTAAAAAATTTCTAAAGAATTTTTAATATTGGTAATTTTCATTAGCCCATACTCTTTTTTTGTCTTTTTTTTTGGAGGGCAACTGGGGTTAAGTGACTTGCCCAAGGTCACATGGCTAGTAAGTGTTAAGTATCTGAAGCCATATTTGAACTCAGGTCCTCCTGACTCCAGAGACAGTATTCTATTTACTGAGCCACCTAGCTGCCCCGATCATTAGCCCATACTCTTTTGGTCAGAAGTATTTTTCCCAGTCTTGGAATTTATAGCCCTCAGACCTAGCAGAGTGTCTGGCACATAATAGCATTTAATATCTGCTTATTGACTAAAGGATCAATTTCTTCCATTATTTCATCCTAATGTTTTGTACTGTATTTTAATAGTAGCTCAGATTTTTGCTATGCTATTTTTTCCCCTTTCCTCAGTCATTTATTTTATTTGGTCTTGATTCTTTTATCAAATTCAAGTCTTGCTTAACTTATTGATGAAGACTGTCAGATAACATGGTTTCTCTTTCTATTACTATTGTGCATCTGCTGATTCAGTCTTGCTTATTGTTTATTAAAATGTTATGGTTTTTTTTAGCTTTTTCTCTTATGTGCTTTTATTGATTTTTTTTAATGTGAGATGTGTGAGAAGCTTAGCTCTACTGTGTCATCTTACTCTACCATCTTGGATTAATTTCCACCCTTTAATGTTTTCGTCAGAAATAGTCTTATACATGAAATGCCTCACACTAAAAGAATTTTCATTGATAACATTTGTTCTTCCTTCTTTTTGATTATAAATGTTGTTTTTTTTTTCCTAGAGGCATAGCTGGTCCTTATAGGGACCTGATTTTCCCCTTGATATATTGATGAATTAGTGAAGCAAAGATTATATGAAGAAAAGCCTACACCCTCCAACAGTCACACATTTTAAAAGTATAGACTTATTACAGTTACTAATAATTACTATCCTACATAGAGGTGACAATTAGAGGTCTCTGAAGAGAGTGATTTTAAAGAAATATCTTGGTTATCCTATCAATAAATCAATCTAAAATTTTTAACATGAATATTCAGAAATAGCACAAACATATCATCTAGCCAAACTATCCTCATTGATATGTGTGTGTATAAATAATTTATCAGTGATTTCACATTTTAAATTTTTTTCGTTGTGTACAAGGTAATTCAAAGAAGCCTTAATATCATTACTTATACATATGTGTAGTGATCAGTGTGCAGTAAAGGGTCTTGAAACCCCATTCCACTGTTTGAAAAGAGAGGTGACTGTAAGTGTGAAATGCTGTAGAAAATACTTTTTCCAATGTTTATTTTACTGAACTTGATTTTTCTCTTTTTTATTTTCTTTCATAAAAGAAAGCTTTCTAGAAGGGAAACAGAGAAATATACATTGTCAGATAAAAATTATGGATCTGTTTGTTTTTTCTAAAAAGCTATAGTAAAAATTATTTTAAAAGGAAAATCCCTGAAATCCAAATGACATTTTCTGATTCATCATTAGCACATTCCATGAGAGATGCAAAAATAATTCAAGCATTATTGTATGTAACAAAACTGGTATTTACTCTTATTATGTGGGAAGGACAAAAGATTTGGAGTTATTGGACTTGGTTTCAAATTATATCTGTCATTTACTAGTTTTATAACTATGGAGAAGTCACTTAATCTCTCGGGGCCTGAAGTTCTACATCTATAAATTGAGGTGGCCAAACCAAGTGACCTCCAAGGACTCTTAACAGCTTTAAATCTATGAGTTAATGATTAAGTTTCAGTTTTAAAATGTATATAACATTTTGTAATCTTTTAACTAATTCAAAGGTTCTGTGGTTCAGATACCTACTGATGCTATTATTATTTTAAGTTTGTAATTGACATTCTGAGCCCTAAACAATAGTCATTAATGTATTTAAAAAAACACATTTAAAACTGAATTATCAATGGCCATATTTTACAAGTATTATTGATATAATCCTTAGCTTTGTATATTACGTGTGTATATTAAAATTTAAATTTAGGATAGAAGTAATAAACCATCTTTAATCAACTGTCCCTCTATTAACCTTATCTCTAGGTGATATGATAGGAATATTATTATACCAACATATCTTTTAATTACTTATTTTAAGAGTTTTAGAATAACATCATAATCATAAAGTATTGCAGTGATAGAATATAGGCTTAAAAAACACTATCAGAAAGAGATGAGTAGAAAAAGATGGGAACAATTAGAGGAGAGAGCAAGAAAAGAGAAAAAGGAAGGAGAGTTTCTTTTTTAGAGTCCAACCAGTTTGAGAAAATTAAGGACTTTTACTTTTTTCATTCTATGAGAGGATCATTTGGGAAATTTCCTTTAATATTTCAAAAATTCATAGCATCATTACTGTGAGTAATACTTCTATTGACATAAATCATGAGTTGCTATGACCAAAAGCTCTATCACCCATGTTTGGACTACAAATATATAGCTTGGGTTCACTGGATTCATGCCTTTACATTTTTCTATCTATTTAGAATCTGCCAGAGCTTACAGCCCATTGACAGAGCCTTCAGTAATATAAATTTACCTTTTTAATATGAGGAGTGAGACACTGCAAAAGGATATTTAGCACTGGTTTCCTAAAGATAATTAGAATAATTTAAAGAAATCTGGAAGTGTATTGTATATATGTATGTGTGTATATATAGTCACATGTATAAATCTTAAATAAAATTACTTTATATTTGCCAAAATTCATTCATAGTTTACATAAATACTTCATAGAAATTCTTCAGCACATTAGACACAGCAACTATGGATATTTGATCAGATTTTCTTCTCATGCACAGAACCTATTTCTCATTCACATTAGCACACCTAAATAATGTAATATGAGGCAAGTGTTAATTCTAGATTAAAAGGTTTAAAAAGTGATCATTCAAAATCAGTATGACTTCCAAGGGATATTAGTTCCCAAATAGTATTCCATCATGTGCTAAACTTGTAAGACCTAGTCAAAGAGTAGAAAAAGTTTTGGGATTTTTCCTTTCTCACTCTTCCTAAAAGAACAGTGCCTCTCCAAAGTCTAAAGACAAAAAAGATCACAGCCTTCCATTCTTAGGTAATATCAATTACTAGCTACAATTGTAACTAACTTGGAAGATTTTAATAACTTTACCTATCTCAGAAATGGACCAAGTAGAGATATTCCTTGTATGGAAGAGGTTTTTCCCAAATGTCAGAAGGTAAAGAAACCAAAATTTATAGTAAAATCAATTCAACATACATGTTAAGTGCTATTATGTCTAAATCAATTTAATCTAACAAGCATTTAAGCAATATATTAGGAACTGATGAAAAAAAGATTTAAAAATATTTCCTGCCCTAAGAGAGCTTATATTCTATTGTGCTAGATTTTAGGCACTAAAAATACGTTTTTTTTAAAAGGCACAGTACTTGCCCTCAAGAAACTGACTTTCTACCAGGAGTATATGCATAGGTAACACCAAGAAATGGGATCAAAGAAGAGATCAAACAAAGTGGTCTAGGAAAAAAATGGAAAAAAAGAACACACTCTGGTTTAGAAAAATTAGAAATGATCAGACAAAAGAGATGGCAATTGAATCTTGTCTTGAAGAAAGAGGATTCTGAAAGGTGGGGTTGAAAATGTATTGCAGGTATAGAGCACAACCTGTGCAAATTCTGGAAATGGCCAGTAATGCAGAAGAGAAATATGAAATATAGCTAGCAGGGCGGCTAGGTGGCGCAGTGAATACAGCGCCGGCCCTGGAATCAGAAGGACCTGAGTTCGGAGCCGGCCTCCAACACTTAATCCGCACAAACAAAAACCTAGCCGTGTAACCTTGGGCAAGTTACTTAACCCCAATTGCCCTAAAGGGGCGGCTAGGTGGCGCAGTGAGTAAGAGCGCCGGCCTCGGAGTTGGGATGACCCGAGATCAGATCCGGCCTCAGAATATGAGCACCCCCACATAAATAATGACTAGCCGTGTAACCTTGAGCAAGTTACTTAACCCCAATTGCTTTAAAAAAAAAAAAAGAAATACAGCTAGAAAGGTAAGTGGGAGTCAGATGGTAAAGAGCATTAAATAACAAGTTTTATCCTAGGAGAAATGAGTACTATAGCTAGGCTTGCAGTTAATTAAAGGGACTCTCCTAAAGCTAGAGGAATATGGGGACTTTTTCTTGGGAGATTCTAGTATATTCAGAGGATAGCATGAAAAAAAGGAAACAGCCTCAATTAAAAGCCCCCAATTTGCTTCATCAATAGTGTTGTCAAATTCTGTAGGGAGAATGAACTCTCCCCCAAGATTATTCATAAATATTCCTAAAAATAGAGAAAATCCTCCCCTCACAGAGATGGCAATTTGACCGAGATGAGGCAAACAATAATGTAATGGACAGAACAAGCTTAGACCTGAAGACAGACTGAAGCTATTTCCTGAAAACAAGATGACCCTTCCAACTTTTACCACCCCTCGACACACCCATACAGAAGAAAAAGATGAAAATGGATTGTAATTCTTTTTTTTTTTAAACAAATGCTTTATTAACTTCTGGTTTACATCATTCATTTCTGCCAGATTTTGAGTTACAATTTTTCCCCATTTTTCCCCTACCCACCATCCCAGAATAGCAGTCCCGCAAGATATCGCTTCCTCCAATCTGCTCTCTCCCATATCTTCTCCCATGCCCCCTTCGACTTTTCCATTAGAGCAAAGTGAATCTCTTGGATTGTAATTCTTGGCAACTTCTCTGCAAAGAAAATGAAATTTACTCAGTGATAAATACTTTGACTGCAGAGGATCATGGACAGACACCAAAAGTTGGGAAGACTCCTGCATATTCAGGACTATAATTGATTAGGTCTGATATAGATCTTTCCAAGGAGTTTGTTTAGCAGAGGAATGCCATTTGTTTTCCAAGGAATCTGCTTTAGGTTCTGTTCTGTTCATAAGAGTTGCTATACTTATTCCTTTGTCCTTTCAATAAAATTCCACTTCTTAAACATTGAGAACTGAGTGCTTTCAAGGGAGTTGGTGGCAGTATAACAAGTAGAAATAGGTTAGGATTGGCTTGGATTTTCTGAGTGTGTCAAACTCATCCTATAGAGCATCTTGGGTCTTGTGTCAAAAGAAACTCTAACATAGGGGTTATACTACAGAATGATACAAGCACAAAGCAAAAAGATCCTCAGACCCAATAATTTTCCCAGGCCTGGGCCCTTGACAACCTACATTTACAGAGTTGTAAGCTACCTTTAAGCCTTGAATTTGAAAATGTAATTTTTTTTAGCATGGTTTAAGCTTGCTCGCTTTTTCTTTTCTTGCATTGAAAGATTTCATTATGTGAAATGGAACATATTGGTTATTATAGGCTAAAAGCAAGGTAATAAAAATGTGTGTACACAGCAATTAGGATAATGCTATAAGTAAATCAATAATACTTTTAAAAATGCAAAATAGTAAATGTAAATACAAGTATTAAAATGTTCTAGGTCTTTCCTTTCAGAGTAATGTGCTTGTATACTGCCACCTGGTGGTGCAATACATATAGGAACAGTAGGTCATAAAAAATGGATAACTGAAAATCTCAGCTTCTTCCAAAAGTAATTTAGCATGTCTAAATCAGATGTATTACCTGCCTGAACATCACACCTGCTTTCATGAAGCCCAATATAAACACTGCCCCACTAAAATGCCATTCCAGGGCTTCAGTGTGATTTGGAGGTGATCTTCCACTAGAGAGTAAGCTCTGGTAGTCAATTCCACAAATGTTTACTAAGTGCCCACGACACTATACAAGGCATGATGCTGAGGACATAAAGACACAGAAAAAACATTCCTGCCCTCAAGAAGATTACTTTCTACTGAAGAAGCTTACATTTACCTTCTACCAAACTAGTGAGGTTTTGAGTGCCCACCTGTCCAGTTCATTACCTAGTACTAGCCAAACTTCTGGTGGGAATGAATCTAGCTTTGTGTCCTCCAATTAAGAACCAAACTAACTAAATGTTAAGAGATTCATCACCACCAGAAGTCTGGCTAGCACTAGGTAATAAATTTTTCAGCAGCAGCTCATGAAATGTAGAAGGATTATCATCGGCATCAGGGGAAACTACCAGAATGATGAAATCACAGATCTTTCAAAGTCTCGAAGTAAAGTATAAAAACATTGTTTTGCAGGGTAAGATCAAAGGGAGCAAATAAATAAAAATTCATAGCTATTTTACTCTCTGGATTAATAAAGGATTTGCTGCAACCAGAGCAGGGAGTGAACATAAAAAGACAGCAGGCAGAATGGAACCTACTATAATCTCTTAGTGTAAGGCAGGTGAGGGTAACTGCAGCATAAATACCTCTGTACAGTCCTGAAAAAGATAACCCATTACTGCAGGTGAATTAGTTATTTGTGTATATATGTGTGCGTGTGTATATGTATACATAATCTCCCTAGAAATAATACTGATCTCCTGGCTCATAGAGACCCTGCCTTAAACCCTATCCTCCAGTCTTAGAATGTGCTTTGTATCTACTCCACCCCACCCATAACAACTGAGTAAATTATTGATACAAACTAGGTACCTAATCAATACTGGGATTAATTTAAAGGTTCTGACATAGAAGGAAGATTATATTAGACGGCTCCAAAAGTTTCAAGGAAGTAGATCTGGCCTGATGACAAAATCCTTATGACAATTAGATGTCCAGAATTAGAATGAGCTGCAGGCAAGATAGTGGGTGCCCCCTTCACTTGAGGTTATTTAATGGAGACTGGATGATTATGTGTTGGAGATTCTTAGTTAGGCATCATTTAAATTAGGTAGTGTCAGGTTATTCCCAATTTTGATTTTATTATTCTGTGGGGGAATAAATGAATGAACATCCAAGTTATTTAGCCTTCAAAGCTCTTTTTCAAGATCCATTTAATGGTTGCTGGTATTCATTAAAATTAAAAACAAGTGTTTCTCTCCATTCCCATAGAGAAAGAAATAATAAAAGTAGCAAATATACAGCCTAATAAGAATGATCATGTAATAATGATACTCCCCACAATGCACTAAACCTGATCATGCTTTATTATTAATTTCCACTTAATAATAATTATAATAAAGTTATAGTAAGTGGATTCTAGAAAACACAGAAATTATTTCCAAATTAATAAAACAGTAAGTGCTAAAATCAGGAAACCTAGAAAAAGGGTGAAAATTTAATAGGAATAGCATTATACTTTAAAAGGAATAAGTTTAATTTACCACAAATAAGTATATAAATAAATAAAGAACAATAATAAGGAAATATATGAGATGTGATGCTCCATTAGCAAACATCACATCTGTTACTCATATTTTAATATCTTCAGTGTCACCCTGCAGCAAAACACATGCAATTAGGAAAAACTTGCAAAGCAATTTTTTTTGGCTAAGTTATCAACAGTCCTGCTACATGTAGCCAAATGCAAATCTCTAAATCAATTTTGTACCAGTTTATAAAGTTTAGATTAATCTTCAACTCTTTTATGTTATGATTAACGCATCATTAGATGCATTCCTTAATTTAGGAGGTTATTATTTTATTTGTAAAAATGTAAACATTTACTATAAGGGTGTGGTGGTTGATAGTCCTCTGAACCATCCATTAGTCACGATCCTGCCAAATAAGAAGTTAATATCTATTTATTAGACAAAAGTTCCATAAAACACCAGGTACTATGAAAACATAAATCATTGCAACCTAAGGTGAATGAGAGCACATGTAAATGATTTTAAGTATGTTTTAAATAAAAACTATGTCATATAATATACCCAGTGATGTTCTTTCCCTTTTAATTAATCCAGGTATTATTTTTTCCTCCCCATCAGGGATTTAATCAAATCAGTAAATTCACAGAATTAGATGTAGCACTTGCAATGTCAGTGATACCTTGTGCTACCAATATAGGCAGGGCTGTCTTAGGATACTTTTATTTTCCTTGTACCCTTCAACTTCTATTTGTTGTGAGGTAGGGAAAATATTAGTGATATGGTACAGTATTTTCCTTTTCAGGAGCTCTCTGCTGCGTATTCTTAGACACCTCACTGCACAAGGCATTATGTTACATTTTCTATTTATTCATAGGATCATAAGATTATGGATATAAGGATGAAAGGGGCTTTAGAAGTCATTGAACCCAACACTCTCATTTTACACATGAAGAAACTTATGTCCAGCCAGAAACTTTGCTCAATTTCTAGAGGCAAAAGTAGTAACAAAAATAACATAGATACCAAAAGGAAAATATTGTTTCTCCTAGCATTTACAAAAAAAAAAAAATGAAGTATTGACCTATTACTAGGATTGATTCCTATAGTTTTCTAATCATTATAAATGACAAAGAATTTTTATAAAAGAATGTTTTTTAAACTTTATAGCAATGTCATTGTCTTATTGATCAAATGAGATATTTGTAAAGTGCTTAGCATAGTGTCTACCATATAGTAAATAGAGCTACTAGATAAATACTGGCTATTATTATTATGAGTCATTGAACTGTAACTCTAAGCCCAGTACTATTTTTCTATAAAAATTCTAAAAATATAGGGTGGCTAGGTGGCACAGCGAATAGAGCACTAGCCCTGGAGTCAGGAGGACCCAAGTTCAAATTTGACCTGAGATACTTAACACAAAAACTAGCTGTGTGACCTTGGACAAGTCACTTAACTCCAATTGCCCCACCAAAAAAGCTAAAAAATTTTAAAAATTAAAAAAATAAAATTCTAAAAATATCGCTAATGAAAAACTCACTATAGCATCACTAATAAATTGACAGAGCATTTGTTAAGTGCCTATGTGTCTGACACCATGCTAGGTACTGGAGACTCAAATAAAGAAATCAAAGTGAAGTACTCAGATTCTGGCTTTGCTCCTTACTACCAAATGACCCTGATCTCTCTGGGTCTCAGTTTCCTCACACGTAAATGAAGGGATTGGACCAGATGGCCTCTGACATACCTTTCCATTAAAAATCTATGATTCTATGAACTTACTGCTCTACCACTAAATGATAAAAGGAAGTAAAATGTTTCTCCTTCAAATACCCAACAAGAGAAATTAGAGTGTGATAGGAACTGACTTACTTCTAAATTTTCCCTTAATACACATTCCCCCAAAAAAAGATTCACCCCCTCTATATCTATGTGAAAGTCCAACTCCAGGGGTTTGTTATGGCATGGAAGCAATGTTGAATTCTCATGGGCTATTCCAGCAGAACACAAGCTTCTACAAGTCCCACTAAGTTGGACAGACTTTGAGAAAGGACCTGGTGACAGAATATGTCCATTGCTCAAGGACAAGGCTGCCAACTATAAATTTAAAATGACAACACCAACATTGCTTCTGGGTGATACAATTTTTGGCCACAGTATCTCACAAAGATGCTCTATTGAAGCATAGAAGAGGATTAGCCAGCAGGGTTAGGGAACTGAGGTTAGGCATAGCAACCCAAGGCTAGCATTAGAATTTCAATTTGTCTAAGTAAAGGGAGGATCCACAATGATTAAATCACAGATCTTTGAAATATTGGTATATTAGTATGTGTGTGTGTATGTGTGTGGTATTTTCTAATATAGTTAAATTGTAAACATTTATTAAATGCACAAAACTACTTATTAGAGACTAAGAGAGACACAAAGTTTAGATAAGATATAACCCTGCCCAAATTATGCTTAAAAGACAATTGAATAATATGGGGAAAAGACACAGATGAATGAAAATATACAATATTATAAACATTTAGTTGAGACTTGAAAGAAGCCAGGAGGCAAAAATGAAAAGGGAAAGAATTCCAGGCATTGAGGATAGTCAGCAAAAATTTATAAAATGAGAAGATGAGTAGTATATTTGAGGAAAAGCAAGGAAGCCAGTGTCAGTGGATTGTTGAATCTGTGGAGAATACAGTATTAGAAAACCAAAAAGGAAGAAAGGGATAGGTTATGAAGGACTCTAAAAGTCTAAAATTCTAAATTCTAAAATAATTTTTATATTTGATCCTGAAGGTAATAGGGAACCACTGGAATTAACTATATTGGGTAGAAACATGATAAGACATGTTTTTAAATGATTTAATATTTTATTTTTCCTGAATTATATGCAAAAAGCAACCTTTAACATTTGTTGTCGTAGTTTTAACTTTGAAATCCAAATTTTCTACCCTTCTCCTCTCCCCCCTCATTGAGAAGGCAAGGGATTTGATATAAGTTATACATGTGCAGTCATGGAAAACATATGTTCACCTTACAGACTTGTGTTTTAAGAAGATCACTTGATACTTGTACAGAGCATTAACTAAAGTAGGGAGAAACTTTAGACAGGGAGACCAATCAGAGGACTCTTGCCATTGGTTAGGCATGAGGTGATGAAAGCATGCATGAGACTCTTAAAAATAACTAACAGTAGACATCAAATTATATCATAAATTCATAGTCATGAAAAATATTTCTTACTGGTAAAAAACCATAAACAAATCAAAAAGTAGATAAGTAGAATAACTAGATAACGAAGAAATTAAAGTGATTAAAAACAATAGCCAAATCTAAGAGCATAAATTATTGCGCGTAGGCTTTTGACAATAACTGTGAGAAAACTATAAAGTATTTTGTCAGAAATTTTGTTTATGGGTGGCAGCTAGGTAGCGCAGTGAATAGAGCAGGAGTCAGGAGGACCTGGGTTCAGATCTGGCCTCAGACACTTAACACACACACACACGCACACACACACACACACACACACACACACACGCACATCTAACCATGTGACGTTGGGCAAGTCACTTAACCCCAATTGCCCTCCAAAAAGCAAAAAAGAAAAAAAAATTCGTTTACACCAACATCTTATACCATTTATCACAATAAACTCAAAATTGATTCTCAATTTGATTAACAATGTTACATCATTTAAAAAAAAAAAGGAGAGAACAGGAGGAGGTTCCTTTCACAGTGATGGCTAGGAAAGTTCTTGATCAAATAAGATAAAGAGGAGACTGTAAATTTTCTGTTACAAAATTTAAAAGTTCTTGGTTGAATGAAATCAATAATGTGAAAACAGGAAGATAAACAAGAGCAGAATATTTGCAGCAAACATTAGTGGTAAAAATCTGGTAATATCCAAGCTATCAGATAATCTAACAAATATATTAGGGAACCATACCCCAATAGAAAAACAAAGGATATAAGGTTTTCAAAAGAAAAACTGCAAATCTTAAATGACCATATGACAACATATTGTCAATCTCCAGTAGTAAAAGAAATTAAAATTAAAACAACTCTGAGCTTTCATTTCATACCCTGAAAATTGGCAAAAAAAATTTACCACCCCCAAAATGGAAGCAATAAATGTTTCAGAGGTAATAGGAATACAGATACGCTAATACACCATTAGTGAACTGGTGGATCACTGGAAAACTCTTTGGAATTAAACTTCTGAAAGAATGCTAAGTGAGAGAAAATAACAAATATGATTAATTCAGATAATCATAAGAAGATTCAAATGAACAGATGTAGAGTGAAATAAATAGAACCAATAAAGCATTATAGACAGTGATTACAACATAAATGAAAATATTAGAAAAAGAAATTAATAAGACTCATTTTCAGTCAATGTGTAGATTTGCTTAATTGGTTAAAAGTTTTAATGAGTTGGCGGGGAAAGGGAAGAGAGCTAGTAATAACAGCATAAAGAAGAGTAAGAATATCAAATAAGCATTTAAAATGCATAGAATGGAAAAGGAAGGGATTCAGAGGGAAACCAATAAGTGAAATAGCTTTGAAATTAACCTACTGAATTTGTTGTATACTTTTTAAAAAAGCAAACTAAGTAAGAGAGATTCCAAGTTTCATGTTCAATTATCTTCTTCTGTTTTTCTTAATATGTGAAAATGTTTGTATTTATTGGTATTGCCTCAAGTTCAAAAGAACAAAAATGTAAATTTTGTCTTTTAAAATGGCAAGGTGCAATATGGGAAAATGTTTTTTTTTTCCCTCAGAAATGTGGGTGATGCAGTGACAAAAGATATTGATAAAATGTGTTTGCATTTTTAAAAGAAATGAACTAGCAACATATGACAAGAGTTAAATTCCACTCTCAACAACTCTTCAGGCATAATTCTCTCTGATAGATATGAGTGTCAGAGGCAAAACCTGGCACAAAGTGAGAGTGCTTGTATATGCCAGCCATGTTTTTGAAAGCAAAGTAGATTTTAAGTAACCAAAATAACCCTCACCTTGTTAGGTCTTAACAGAGGTTACCATCTTCCAATAAAAACTCACTCTAAGCATTACAAAGGTCTAATTTGGAGACATTTGCAGCTAAAGGTCTGTGATAAAACATTTTTTCTAGAGCTCTTATAAAGTTATTCCAGAATTCCTCATTACTCACTAATCTCTCAGGTGTCATTCCTGGCAAGTTCCTATCCAAGAAAATATTCAGGGTGCCTGGTGCTTGGCAGTTGACCAGAAAAAATGTACAATAAAATAGGGAAGAGGAAAGCATATCATCATATTAGTATGTACTCAAAGAGGAAGAAGCAAGTGGTAAGTTTGAAATCTTTCTCCAGTAAAAATCATTAGGAAGAATAAAACAATATGTTAATTAGAGAATGCTTTAGCAAAAAAGAATAAAACATAGGCAAGAAAAGGACAGACAAGAAGCAGGTCAGAACTGGAATCCACAAACTTAGCCTCTCTCCTATTTCTACTTGTAATATTTCCTATAGAGAGGCTAAAAAAGTATAGAAAGATATATAGACCAGATATGACATAGAAATATTGTTTTAGGAAGTTAGCCTTTAGCATACTACCTTTGTCACAGCAGATGCTGAATAAATATGAATGACTACAAAGTCACAGGTGTCCCCTAAATTAAGGTAGATAAGCAATCCCAAGAGATATTTGCCTTCTACCAGAGTTGTGATGTAGGTGCTTAATACTTTTTGATTGAATGGTCCATTAGTATAGAGAAGTCCCAGGAAGGAAACTTACTTTATCAATGTCAATCATCACTTTTTCTATAACTCTCCAAGAGTGTTGCCTGGGACTTTGAGAAGTTAAGTGACATACCCATGGTTAGTCAACAGTCAGTATATGTCGAAAACAGGACCTGAGCCCAGGTCTTCTCACTTTGACATCAGCTCTTTATTCATTATATCAAATTGTTTCAGTCCAATTAAAAATTAACCATATCTCCCTGGGAACTGAACGAGGTATAAGTGAAAATTCTAATGGTCTATTCCCAAGAAGATGGTTATGCTGCAATTGGAATAAAGTCACAGTGTAATTCTTGCTTCTGTTCACAGTAAAACTCATCTGTAAGAATGGATCTGGGACTTTACTGTATGAGCATTTTCCTCTGCACTGGGAAAGACCATTACTAAGGCTCAATCTAGCCTAAAGCAGGTAATTGAGCTGGACTCGTATAACCTTGGAATTTTATACCTGGAAAGGTTGTCGGAGATTATCAAGTCCAGCAATTCCCAACCTTTTTGGCCTTGAACTTTTTTTGGTCTCTTTACAGCATTAAAAATTATTAAAGACTCCCCCAAATTGCTTTTTCTATGGGTTATTTCTAGCAACACTTACCACATTAGAAATTAAAGTATGAAATTATAAAGTATCCATCTATTAATTCATTTAAATATATTAAACTCAATAGATGTTAATATAAATAGCATTTTATATAAATGACCATATTTTATAAAACAAAAAACTACTGAAAAGTGACATTATTTTACACATTTTTGTAAATTTCTTTATAATATCTGACTTAATAGAAGACAACTAGGTTCTCATATCTGTTTCTGCATTCAATCTGTTGCAGTCTGTTGTTTTGAAGTATGTAAAGAAAAACCAACCTTTCATAGAAAGGTAGTTGGAAAAAAGGAGGATTATTTTAATAAATAAATAATACCTTGATATTATTATGAAAATATTTTTGCTTCAAGAACCTCCATGATTCCATGAACCACAAGTTGAAAACTACTGATCTCCTCCAAACCCTTAATAATCTGGATAAAGAATCAGAGACTCAAGATCACAGAGATACAACAGACAGAACTAGGATTTTGATTTTCTAACTAAAAAATTCAGTGTGATGTCCAGTCTACCTCATTGCTTCTTTAGATAGATTAAAAATATTTGTTTTGCAGAATGTCTGTTATCAAGTCAAGGCCAATACCAAACAAAGAATCTAGAAATCATGTAACTCCTATGCTTATCCTGCATGCTGTTAAGTAATCTCCATGTTGAAATTAACTTTGTCAGTTAACCTCTCATCCAGTATCACATTCATGAATAATATGTGTCCTTTTATCCCATTCTTAGTCCAGCATCAAAAATAGGAGTATCCAAAGGTCAGCCTTTCCTAGTCCAGCTATTTTGGGGCTTTCTCAGGGGAGGAAGGCAAGGCAATTAGCATTAAGTGACTTGCCCAAGGTCACACGGCTAGTGTTAAGTGTCTGAGGCCACATTTGAACTCAGGTCCTCCTGACTCCAGGGCTGGTGTTCTATTCGCTGTGCTACCTAGCCACCTCCTATATAGTTCTCATAGGTAAAAATACCAGCCTTTGCTCCATTAATGAAAAAAATAATATCCAAGGCCTTTGCATTTCAATTTGGAGACCTGAATTCAAACCCTCGCTCAGCTACCCACTAATTATGTGAACTTGGGCAAGTTACTTTCCTCTGTGTCTCAGATTCTTTTTCTATGAAATGAGGGGTTAAATGAGGAGACTTTTAGCATGCCTTCCATTCTAAATCCTACAAGCCTATTATCTTAAACATCACTGCTGCTAACTTCTCCTTTGATAAGAACATGCTATTTAACTGCCAGAAAATGACATTATACAAATGCAATTTTTTTAGGACAGACACCCCAAAGTAGGACCAAAATTCAATATGTTTTTTTCTAACCTCAAAAAGCTCAGCATTTATAACCTCAAAAAGATGATAGCACCATCTTTAACCTCTAGTCTCCTTGTTTCTTTCTCATGAAAAGTATTGCAAGTATCTTGAAGATAGGTTCCTATAGATGCACTGATTCACAGAAACTTCGTTGGATAATCCCTTTATTGGAATTATTGAGCAAGTAAAGTCTGAGTTTGATCTATAAAGCATTTAGCACAAATCCTGGTGAATAGTAAGCACATAAACATATCATTAATCAATAAACATTAAGTACCTACAATGTACCAGGCACTGTGCTACATGCAGAGGATTCAAAAAGAGGTAAAAGACAGACTGCTCTCAAGAGGTTTACAATCTAATGAGGAAGCAACATGGAAACAAATATATACAAAGCAAACTATATGCAGGACAAATAGGAAATGATTAAAAGAGGAATAGCATTAGAATTAAGAGGAATTAGGGAAACTTCTTATGGAGAGGAAATTAAAGGAAGCCAGGGAGGTCAGTAGTCAGAGCAGAAGAGGAAAAGCATTCCAGGCGGGGAAGAACACCAGAAAGAGTGTCCAGAGGTGAGAGATGGAGCATCTTGTTAGAGGAACAGCAAGAAGGCTGGTGTCAATGGACCAAAGTGTACATGTTAGAGAATACGGTATAAAACCAGAAAGAGAGGAGAAGGCTAGGTCATGAAGGACTTTGAATGTCAAACAGTTTTGTATTTGCTCCTTGAGGTAATAGGAAGCCACTTAAGTTTACTGAGTGGGGAGGTGACATGATTGGACCTGTGTTTTAGGAAATCACATTAGCGTCTAAATGTGAATAGTGAATAGAAAATGGATTAGAGTGGGGAGAGACTTGAGGCAAACAGACCCATCATTGTAATTATCAAAATGTGAGGTGATGAAGGCCTACTCTAAAGTAATGAAATTGTTAAAAGGAGAAACCAAGAGAATTCAAATGTCTTCTTTATTTTTTATTTTTTTATAAGCAATTGGGGTTAAGTAACTTGCTCAAGGTTACACGGCCAGTCATTATTTATGTGTGGGTGCTCATTTTCTGAGGCCGGATCCAATCCCGGGTCGTCACAGCTCTGGGGCCAGCGCTCTTACTCACTGCACCATCTAGCTGTCCCCAAATGTCTTCTTTAAAACAAATTCATTCTGAACTCCCAGAAGAAAACTTACAAGAAAGCTTAACTACCTAAATGGGAACTTATTCCATTTCTTTTTATTTAATATCCTACCAATCTTACTTTCCCACCAAAAAACTCTGTCCAAAGGTTTCTCCTTTATTCCTTTTATAATTCTTGGTACAGAGATAATACTTAAACTCTCTGATCCATTCCCAATACTTCTGTAACTGAGTTAATTCAAATTTCAACTCTGAAAGTTTCATGTGGATTGTGGATTGAGAATAGAACACAGTGAACTCTGACAAATCATCATGGAGTGTGGCAGCTCTGGCAAGGGAGCAAACAAAGAAATCTGAGGGTATATGAGAAACATCTAAATTACTAGCTCTGTTCAGAGTCGATCCATGTTTTTTTAAGACCATCAAGATCATCATTCCTTATAGCACAGTAGTATTCCATCACAATCATACACCACAACTTGTTCAGTCATTCCCCAAATGATGGGCATCACTGCAATTCCCAGTTCTTTGCCACCATAAAGAGAGCTGCTATAAACATTTTAGAAAATATAGGTTCTTTTCCTTTTCCCCTAATCATCTTGAGAAACAGAACTAATAGCGGTATTGCTGGGTCAAAGGGTATAAGCAGTTAAATAACTCTGGGCATAACTCCAGATTGCTTAGATTAAATGGATTTACTCTGCATTTCTTTTCTTTCTCTTCTTTCTTTCTCCTTTTTTCTTTCCAAATTAAAAAAAAATCCTTACAATGTTATTCAAAACTAACTAATGCTATCTCAAAACTAGCAGTGTAGGAAAATTCAACTATGTTAGGATACTGATTAACATGTAGGCAACCTGGTAAAGTGGATGGAATATTGGGTTTGGAGTCAAAGAGATCTGAATTCAACGCTGTCTTTCAATATTTACCTACCATATGATCCTGAGCAAGTCATTTAATTTCTGTTGGCCTTTGTGTGACTCATATACTAAGTTCTATATTATATTCCCTCTAGATTACTCCCACAATTTCAATGCACTGGATCCAGAGGTAGCCCTGTGAGTGGCTACTCCTGCTAAAGTAGCTCACTGACAACAGTCATGCCAGCAGACTCAATTATCCCTTGGCAAATCTCAAAAGAAGGCATAGTAAAAGTAGTATTTGCTTCTCCCCATAAATCTTGGGGATACACTCTCCAAGAAATATACACACATAGTACATGGGAGAGTGGGCTCAGATTTAGAGTTCAGTGGTAGTGAGGCACAGATATAGGCTACACATGTGGAAAGGCAACTCACAACTACTGAAAATGCCAGGCCTGAAAGTTGTCTCTCTCTCTTTATAGAGTCCTCATTCAACTCTTATTTGATGTATCATCTCAGCTGGGCACAATGTCCAAATGGGTTCCCAGAGGCTGCTCTTCTCCATATTTGACTCTCCTCTCTGCAGCTAGGGGCTATGATTCATTATGCTATTTCCTCCCTTGGATGACAGTCTCTCTCTATCTGTGTCTGTCTGGGCTGTGGCTCCTATTCCTCAAGGGATACAATATCTTTCAACTGATCAAATAGTAACTCCAATAACAAGGCCAGTATAGAAGGAAAAAACAATTTTCCTTCCTTGCTGCTTTCTGATACAGGTACAGGAGATTTTTATAATGGCTTCTGAGTCTTGCAATTCATAAGGGATTACTTATTTAAAATCCCTAGAAGAGCAGGATATTTATTTTATCTGATTATTGCTATCTTCAAATACTATCAAATTAGATATTTGCATAATGTTCATAAAGCACATAGCACAATGCCTGTCATGTAGTAGGTGCTTAATAAATGCTTGTTTCTTTCTCCTCTTGACTCAATCACAGAGGCTGTCCCACTTGATAAAGACATCAGGCTTTGGGTTAGCCTCTACAATGAATTCAATACTTCATTCACACTTTCTGATTTCTTTCTTGACTTATATCAGGTGGTATGTTGGGAGGGAGCCTCAACTTTACATGTACATGATTTTCATATCTGTTGGTGGAGGAAGTCCCCATACTGGGAGATTCTGGGAATGAAAGAATCACATATCACTGTCATATTCACATATTAATATACAAATTGACAGTAAGGTTAAGGGGGTGGGGGCAGCAAATAGACTTTCTGGACATCCAGTCTGAATGAATTCAAACACTTTTTAAAAAATCACTTTCCATAAGATAGATGAATCTTATTGTCATCAGAAAGCCCACTGAGCATTCTTTTAACAAGTAGAGAAATCCATAAGGTCTAATTAAACATAAGACTTTATATGTCTGAGTCTTTCCTACTCCTTAGATCCTCTGGATCTATTCTGAAGCTGTCAGTCATTTTCACTAAACAACAAAAATAGGCCTTAATTGGTCACTGTTGAGTGACCTCAGACACAGTCTCTCTTTTCCTGGGAGCAGAAAATATTGTCTGCCAAAGCACAGAGCACAAACATGATTAATAATTTAGGTCACCTGATTAACAACACTGAATTGAGTTTGGAAGTAATAGCTATTTGATCTCTCCACAATCTTTTCAATATTGCTTTCATTTCCTTGAAGAAATTACACAAGAGCATCATATGAGCCCTACTCTACAATGGCAATGCTTCCAAAGTTGCACCAGTGGCAAAAATCAGGACAGAAACATACACACACAAAAACAGTACCATCATTATGGGAGTCATTAACAGGGTTAAAGTGAAGGAATGCAGGTAGCACTTTGAACTCCCCTCTCCACCAAAGATTTCTGAGTGCTACACATTCTAAGGGGGAAAAAAACATAATTATACCATTTAGAAGTGAATTTGAACTATCTTAACTATAAACAAGGAAAAGGAGAGGACAGGACAGGACAGAAAGGACAGGAGAAGAAACACAAGCCCATAATTGAGCAGGGTACTCAAGTCTAAATTTATAATGTCAATGATCAGTGATAAGAAAATCCTCAAAGAGAATAACACAAGTTCAGCTTCATAGTGATAAATACTTTCAAGTGTTTGAGCAACTGTTTTCCACTGCCACCAAGAACAGAGTAATGGTAAAGTTCTCTTACAATATAGTAAGATGGTTAGCCTTTGCTTTAAAAAATTACAAAACAGACTACTAAAGAATACTATGGAATTCAAAATACCTGTTGAGTTAAAATAAATGCTCATTTGCCCTGGATAATTTAAATAAAGTTGGAATTTAAATCCTATAAGAGAATAAACTACAATGATCACTATATCTACTTTCAAGATCCACTCAATAATTTTTGTGTTGACACAGGATGAAAAACCCCAACAAATTCACAAGTAAACTCCCCATAACAGTCAATTTATTAAACAAAATGGCACAAATTCATTTTATGCTTATAGTACATTCAACTTACCTGTCTAGTTTTCCACTTTTCCAAAGCAAAGAATCCTATATGTGTTAGCTTTAATAAGTAAATGTTCTAAAATATTATAATGTTTCTCTTTGTGGTGTCAAAGAATCGGAAATTGTGGGGATACCCATCAATTAGGAGAAAGGCTGAATAAGTTGTGGTATATGATCATGATGAAATACTGCTGCTGTAAGAAATGAGGAGCTCAATGATCTTAGAAAAACAGAATAGACTTGCACAAAATAATAGAGTGAAAAGAGCAGAACCAAGAGAATGTTGCAGAGACAAGAGAATGTTGCATATAACAACAGCAATATTGTTTTAAGAACTTTGAGTGACAAGTAATTTTGACTATTATAGATACCCAAATAAATTACAAAGGACTTATGAAGGAAGACACTATCTGCATCCAGAGAAAAAACTCATGAAGAGAAATAAGTACAGAAGGATTGTGTGTGTGTGTGTGTGTGTGTGTGTGTGTGTGTGTGTGTGTGTGTGTAATGATAACCATCTCTGGGGGTGAGGAGAAAGGAAAAAAGATACATGATACCTTTAACATATTTAAAAGGAATAATAAGTTGGACATAATAGATTTGCACTTTTGTGGGCAACAATCTTTTTTTTTCCTGTTCTACCATAGTATGGAAATACTCTATTCCTTAAGTTCAGAACAAAATAAATTAAAAATTCAAAAAAATAAGTGGGAACCAGGATTTCCCATGGTTTTCTGGGGTAAAGTTTTCCTATTTGTTTCATTTGACTGTTTAAAGTTACCTAACAATGTAAGTTGTA
This sequence comes from Gymnobelideus leadbeateri, assembly GCA_011680675.1. Lineage (NCBI taxonomy): Eukaryota > Metazoa > Chordata > Mammalia > Diprotodontia > Petauridae > Gymnobelideus > Gymnobelideus leadbeateri. The sequence goes on along the minus strand of WOXC01002696.1, from coordinate 107,218 downwards.
ATGATAGCTTTTGTTATTCTTTTGACAATTTCTTTGCTCTACCTCATTTCACATAGATCTTCCCACATTTCTTCAAATTCTTCATATTCTTTGTTCTTCATATTAAAATAATATTTCATCACATGCAAATTCCTGAATTTGTTCAGTCACTTTACAATGAATACAAATGAATGAAAAAAAAAACAATGAATACAAAATTTGTTGCTGCTTGCTGCTGTTGTTTTCACAGTGTTTTTTTCTGTTACAAATAGTGCTGTTAAGAATAAATTTTTTTTATACTGTTAAGTCTTTCTGTCAATAGCCTTCTTAGAGTAGAAACTCAGCAGTGAAATTGTTAGGAAAACTATGTGCCAGGCACTGTGCTAAGGGGTTTACAAATACCATCCTACTGATTCTCACAGCACAGCTATTAAGGATCTAAAGTTGAATTTGAACTCAGGTCTTCCTGACTCCAAGTCCAATGGTCTATCTGTTTTACCACCTAGGTAAACCATTTAACTTCTCTAGCCTCAGTTTTCTCATATGTGAGAAGACAGGTTTGGGCTAGATGAGCCCAAGGACCCATTTATTGTTCAGAAGCTTTAATTCCATGAAGGACAATTTGTGGCATTTTTGGATAATTCCAAACTATTTTCCAAAACATACCAATTCATAACCACAACAGAAGTGAATTAGTATACCTCTTTTTCCGACAGCCCCAACATTAAATTTTTCCAAGTTTTGCTGTCTTTGCCAATTTAATGAATGTGAGTTGAAACCTCAGAATTGTTTTAATTTAGATATTTCAAAGTATTAGGGATTTTAAGAATTATTCCCAATAATTGTCAACTGTTTGCATTTCTTCATTTGAAAATTTTTTTCAAAAAAATACATTTCAAGTTTTTATCAGATGTTTAATGCAAAGATTATTTTTCCTAGCACATATTTTACTATAATTTTACATACATTTATTTTATTTGCATAGTTTTTAAAATTTTTACAATTTAAATTGTCTTCTATCTTTGTCTCATAAATCATATTTAAATTCATTTCAACAAATTTCAATTAAACAAATGATAAGCATCTTTGTAAAACTATGTGCAAAATGACTTGTATCTTTCTTCTATTGCTATCTTTATCGTTCGATGTAATAAAATGAAAGAATGTACTTAAAGCTTTAATAAACTGTTAAATAGCTTTTTCACTTAATGTTGATAGTAAGCTGACTCAAAATCTACAGTGTTATGTCTGACTGATTATATTTCCCAGAATTGAAGATGACAATAAAGAATATATCAAAATCTACTTGTATTTGACTAGAATAAACTGCCAACACAAAATTATTTGGGGTTCAGCTTTTAAAGGGACCTCTCCGAAGACCCCTTTTATGGAAGTAGCCATTTTTACACCACAAATACTTGTGCTCACAAGTGGCTATTAAGAGGAATAACCAGCTTCTTGGGATGTAGAAGTGAAGGGCAATAAATAAACTTTACCTCCATTAGTGTAATTTTGTGATCCTTACAAAAATGACATTTATAGGAGGTGGGGAAAAATCCTTTAAATTGTGTGTATTGAAAACCAATGGAGACAGGATAGCTTCCAAAGCAGCAAAATTTTGATACGATCATGCAAAATATATTGCTTTTAAAAAATAGCCTCAATTTAAGTATCTCCTAGCACAGAGAATTTAGCTTTTGATTCTGTACTTTAAGAAAAAAAATAAAGGGCATAGATTCTTAGGGAATAACAATAAACTAGAATCTTAGGAAGAATCTATGAGAGGCTGAGTGAGTTAACTATCATCTTGGGAAAAGTCTGTGTGAAGCACAGAGAAAAGATTTGTATGAATTATTTTTTCAGAGAAGACTCAGAATTAATTGCCAGCTTCTATTAAGAATGAGTTTGTGAGAGACTACAAAGAGTTAACTGCCAGTGTGAAAGAACTGAATTGAATATGTTTCTCTGGAAGAGATTCTAAAATCTCTTGGAGTGCCACCCCAAGAAAATTATGGTACTAAAGGAGTAGTCAAAGTGCTGGTTAAGAAGTGACTGTGCTTGTGACCTTCTCATTGTTGAAGCATTAATTTATGTCTTTGCATTATTTGTTAGTATTGATAAATTATATGGCCAGAAACTACTGGTTTTCTAAGCTGGTTGGACTGGAGTCTGGGAAACAGATGGAAAAACTTTATAGGGAAAGAGAATTCTCGGATTTTTACAAAATAGGGTAGAATTTCTGTGCTAATCAACTAATTTAACTAGTCTCTGTATTTATAGGAATTTATCATACAATTTCAAAACATATTCCTTGACTGTCTTTGAATTGAGCAAGAAATACTATAAAGAGTCAGTAGAAGGCTATGAGGCAGAGTCTGCTGTGGCTTTTTTGTTTGTTTGTTTTCCAACAGCGCATGAGTGGTGTTACTCTCACCTTGCAAAATGCACCCACATCCTCATCCAGAAGAAGAGGAATACTACAGGTGGGTCAAAAAGGAAAAAAAAAAACCTCTGGCTGTGTGTGTGGTTTTGGCCCCATCACAAATCAGAGATGGAACATAGTACCTATTACCAAAAAAGAGAAAAAATAAGAGAAAAATAAAATTATGCTTTTTAAAATTCAATTAATCATATTTTTCCTATTTGTCAGGTTTTTATTTCCTCCCAATTAGTTCAGTTCTGTAGCTCTTTCTACTCATTAGAATATATGCATTGTCTAAATTCACACGAATTATAGTCAAAGACATTTCTTTAAGCTCAATGGAGAGGAGTTCCAACACTGACTCTGAACTAATGATTTAAGGAATGAAAGAAGTCAAGAAGTTTCTCAAGGTGTTTGGGAAAAGCCACACTATAAAAATAAAATCCCCTTATGTAGAAGAAGAAAATTTGTTATATTGAATTAGACCTATGGTCCTCTAATACAGAATTCTGCTACCATCAGTAGTCCTAAGAGCTGAAATATCATGCAACCTTAATAATATGATCAAGTGCAAAAAATTCTCCTGGGCATAGGATAACTTTGAATGAAAGAAAAATCTAAGCACATCTCTCCTACTCTCTAATAAGTTCTCTGCAGGCTGGCAACTACCCTGGCTTATATTTGAGTTCATTTTCTGATTCATCAAGGTTGCAACTACATCAATAGACATAGCTAAACTTTAGTGATTAGAACTAGGAGATAATTAATGAAAACCTTATGATGGCAAATTCTTTTCATTTCCCAAATCACATCAACAGAAACATCTGTTTGGAAATTTTGTTACAATTCCCATCTTCCCTTTCTTTCCCATTGCCTTCCCATTTTTAACTTCTATCTTATGCTCTCCCTCACTCTACAATAAATCAGAAAGGCAGGATATGGATGGTACCCATTTTCTAGAAGTAGATATCCTAGAACAAAGCAGAAAAGGGAGGGTAGGAAATGGGTATCATATAATCATAATGATTGCAGGTGGACATCTCTAATTTTATCAAGATGCTCCAGAGGTGGTTTATCATTGCCAGAAGCTAGGGGACAATGAATTTTGGCACCACTCCTTGGCTATTTGGTTGCTAGCAGCAAGCCCAGCTGTTATGTGGGTTAGAGAGCTTAAAATAGAGCCAGCAGCAGCTGGGGTGAATCACTGAAACCCAGATCTTGGCTCAGCAAGGTCAACAATTTTGGTTCTTACTATCCTGCTTGGACCAAGGATAAATATGCCAGAAGTTCATTCTACTCTGGATTCTGGTGATAATCAAAGTACCCTAGTGTCACAGGCATAGTAGTAAGATACTTGAGTGGCTGAAATATCTCATTTACATTTCTACAGCAACATACATTTTTCATATTAAGTGACTTTATAAAGGAAGTGAAATTTCCTCTAGAGAGGATTCATCTAGTATATAGCACAATAACAGCATGATTATTATAACATATTCTCAATGTCCTTTTAAGACATTCAAAATTACTGTAGTTCTTGGAAACCATTTCTGACTCATCAAAGAAGTTTTATTTTAAAAGAACAATTCTGATTTGATTTAGTTGTTTTGTTTATTTTCTGTTTCGAAAAAAGGCACATAAAAACTAACCTGAACAAGATGTGGTTTCTTTCATATTTTGCCTAAATTTCATTCAACATTTTTAGTGTTTTTTAAAGAAATTAAACATTTTTTTCGGGGAGTGTTGTAAACCAAACAAAACTCTGTGCCAAAACAAGAAAAGCATTCATTAAAATGTAATTAAAAATAAATGCAAACCAAATTCATGAAAATTGTTCATCCTATTCTATCTACGTGGAAAGAAGAGGAAAAGAAGGAGAAGGAAAACAAAGGAGAGGATCAGGAAGAAAAGGAGGAGGAGACGCAGGAAAAGAAAGAGGAGGAAGAAATGGAGAAGAACAAGAAAAACCAGAGCAAGAAGAATCAGATCCAGAAGAACAAGAACTAGAACAAGGGGAAGAAGGAGGAGAAGAAGAAGTAGAAGGGGAACAAGAATGAAAAGAACGAGGACAAAGCAAATTCATCTGATGTTAATCCTAGAAGGGATGTCAGAGACAGTTTGTTCAAGCCCTTGATTTTATATATGAGGAAACTGAGGTCCAGAGAATAAAAGTGAATTCCCTAGAGTTACAGAGCAAGTTCCTGTAATGGAATTAGAACTCCAACCCCTATTTTTTTCTGCCAATCTAGTACTCTTTTCACTATGCCATAGCATATTTTGGTAACAAATTCAGCTGATTTCTCTTTAGAAGTAATTATCCTTATTCATGGCTTTTAAAGTCACTGATTAGAAGAGCTATTTCATATTATGGTAAATTAAAGAAATGTGATAATCTGCTCCCAAATAATTATTACATTGCAGTCACTTTTTGAAGCTTGCTTTGGATTCAAAATGCTGAAATAAATTAAAATGTTCTCTTTACTACAAAGCTATCTTATTCCATTTCTTTCTAGAAAAAAAATGAACATTACAATAATTTCTGAATACACACACACACACTGCCTTGCTGACTGGTCTTAATTAATATCTTAAATATGTAGACACTGTATATCCTTCCAGAAAACCTGACATGATGGGTGTGTACACAAGGGGCTTTAAGTTTGTTACATCATCATGAGTACTGGACCATTCCTATACAATAATAGCACAGCAAATACAAAGGCAGCCTTTCATACAAAGCATATGTACAACAAAAGTGCAATTTTAAAAAGTGCCAAAAAAAGGGAAATATTCCTTCCAACTGCTTTTATTCGTTTCCAAACAACCTAGATTCCAGAAACCACTTTTGAATCTTTTGCCTCAAAATTTTCATTTCTATTCTTTATTCATATATTTTCTACAGTTATAGATTTTAAGTACTATTAAGAGATTTTGATCGACTCCTGATGTCATCAACTGTGACTTCCTCCACCAGTAGAGATTACAGCCTATCTATGAAGAAAGGAAGGAAAATCCTCCAATTCTTTCAGCACATGCCAGCAGAGATTAAGTGAACTTTAAAATCACATTTTCTTCTGGAACTATGAACCCAAGTAAATGTCTAATAACAGCAGCCAAAACAAACTTAAAATCTACCCTTCTGATTTATTTATATGTCTCTTTTTAATAAAAAATATTAACAACACAGGTTTTAGGCTATCAATAAACCATTTCAGACTATCAACTGAACTATTTCCCCTATTGACTGAAAAAATATTACTCACATGGTAACTCATGATCAAAAAATCTTGTGATCTTAAACTATGGGTTATTTGGGGGATAAAATGATCAATTCATTTGGCAAGGCATTTTGAGCTTAGATATCTGGATCTCTTCCAGGTACCACTGAAAGAAGAATATTTTGCTTTTAAATTAACATGGAACAAAAACTGAATTTTCTCTATTCTAATTTCTATTAGCAAAACTTTATTAAGCAGTAAATGTTTAGTGAAGCATATGGGCTGGGGTAAGCTATCCTGGAAAAAACTGTCTTAAGGGCTCATAAGACTTTGTTTACTTCTTGACTACACATTTCTGCAGTGCTCAAATTGTTAATAGGATAGTTATCCCAGTTCTCGCAGTCTGGAGGACATATATAATTTATTCTTCTGGGACATGGAAAAGGGAACATACTTCCATGATCTTTGTCCTGAATAATGTAGTTTAATCAGCTATGCCCAGAATAAGAGGGAGAATCAATTCCTGGGAGTTAGTCAAAAAGGACTGCAACTTTCCTACATGCTTAAAAATATTTTACAGGAAAGGTCAGCTGTCAGAGCAGAGCATTGGACAGGTAAAGTGAGAAAGGTGTCAGACACCTACAGCAGCAAGTCACTTTGTAAATCCTGACCACATTTTCTCCCACAGAAACTCTGCTAGGTTACACTCAGACACCTGGGCATGAATAAAGTCATAATGCCCGAGCTGGAGCTATAACTTTCCCTGCATGAGCCTACAAATGGTATCCTCCTTCATCATGCATGTGATAGTCTGTTTTCCACTCTTGCTAACAGTGGGCATTATCTAATACTCCTTAAAATAAGGTGATTCACACCAAGCAGATTGTTGCATTCATACTCCTGTCATGCCAACCATATAAGGGCTATGGGTTTTTATAACAGATGCTAAACCCAATAAGCACTTGAAAAGTAATTTTACACTTTATATGTGTGTATGTGTATATATGTACATATATGTGTATATATGTACATATATACACATACATGTATGTATTGTTAGTTCTGATGAAATCTAGATTTCGTTGTAGCATGTAAGATCTTTAGAAAATATAAGCCTAATAAGATTATCATAACATAGGACTTTCAAAAAACATTGTAGAACCTATATTTCTTCATGCAATTCTAAGACTGACTAAGCTCTGCACAAATAGAACTTCTGGCATCTAAACAAAATGATAGAAATGCCTTGTCATACCCTTTGCCAGACCAAACTGTAATCATATCCCAATAATAACCCAGCAATTTTGGCTGTCAAAATGGTGCTTGTACTATTCAGACCTCTCTCTTTGGGAGTTGCTACTCAAAAAAAAAAAGCCACAAAAATTATTTTCTTGGCAGCATAAAATTTGGAACTCACTCGATGGTATTACCCTCATTTCCTGACCCAAAATGCACTGCCAAGTATCCAACTGTGTTCTCTAGAGCAAAAGGATCTTACATGACACTTCTGCAGCCGATGCAACCAGCATTTTGTCTTCTGAAAGATGCCTTGTTTTCTCTTATTAAAGCAATCTAGTCTTTCAGTAAATGTATCCCTTCACAGATTAGTTGAGGTTGGAAGAAGTCAAGAAATGGGTGGTCTTCCCAATTCATGTAATCTGATTTAATGTGCTCTCACACACTCTTTCTTCTTCTTCCTGTTCCTTTGCTTCCTTTCTTCCTTTATGCTACTTCCTATTCCTCAAAACAGATGTACATCTCAGTTTTTCCTGGCTATATATTGCCTTAATTCTACAAACTGAGTGACAAGTTAATGTCAATAAAATTCAAAATGTCTAATTGTGTTGATGCCAGGGATTTACTGAACCCCTGAATTCACATACCTAATGAAATCCAAGAGGAGTACAAGTAAGACCAATTAATCATTTTACATGTTTTTAGGTTGATGTTCCCATTAAATGAACTATTTAAGTACAGATGAACTAATTATATAGGATGAAGAGTTTTACTTCACATGTGAAGCGAAATTTAAAATACAGTCTTCACCTGCCATGCTTGACATGGTGTCATACAGATACATATTTCTACATTATTAACCCATATGATACTTAAAGTTTGAAATTCATATTGGATCATGTACAAAAAGAAAAATGTATCCTTAGAACCACTCTCCATCTGAGACATGAATAAATATCCTTTAACGTTATACCCAAGAGAGTTGCAGTGAGGAAAGATATAGCATCTTGCCTATAGTCAGTAAATTTAGGCACTCTTTGCATAACAAAGACATTCCTTACAAAGTCCCTTTAAATAATTAACTGCCCTAGTATATTTTAAGTTATTCAATTTGCAAAAGCTGACTTACCTACTTTTCAAAAATTCACCTATTCTGCAGTTGCAAGCAAATGTAATCATATCAATGGAAGACTGTTTACTGATAGTATAAATAAGGATTATAGACAAGAAAAAAAAACCTCTGAAATACACTAATCTAGTGACACTAAGTCAAAAGGTAGAAGACCTGAGTTTTTGTTCTGATATTAACAATGGCTTCCACTGATTATTCCCAACTACAGAATATCTGTTCTTCTACATGGGATGCTGTCTAAAGGTGAGGGGCTGCTGCAATACACATGCCAATCCCCCTACTGATAACAATGAATAGGTACAAATGAAAGTAAATCGTGTTAATATGCAATCTAGTCACCCTACATGGCACACCGGGCTCTCTTAATGACTGCCAATCAGCTGAAAAATAGAGAAGCAACTTGGCTCATCACTAATAGTCACTGTCAGGTTTCTAGACACCCTCTATCCAAGTTTCCAGATTCATAGGAGGTTCTTGGAGATGCTTAATGATGTGAATAGAAACCAGGCTGGGTTTAGGGTACATACTCCAACTAACAATTGCTTAGAATCCACTCTCCAATTAATTGAAATAGAACAGAGAAAATGTCACACAGAATGAGGAGGTTCAAAGACTCTCCAGTGAAACCTATTTCTTTAGGGGTGGGAGGGAGGAAGGAAAAGGTCTTCAAAGGTCAAGACCAAACTAATTTTCTCTGTGATGCCTCATGATAACTCATTAGAAAATGTAAGTTAAATGTTGCAAAGGACTTGATCCACTTGATCCACTAGTTCCCTAGATCTGGAATCTGCCCAGTTTCAGAGAATCCACATCCTTCCTTTCTTTCCCTTTCTTACCCTCCCCCCAAAACAATTCAGAGTCTGGCAGCCTAGAAACCTCCAAGCAGGTCAATTTTCCTATTTAAAAACCACCTACTCAAGTGATTATTTGGGGAAATTTGATATGATGCTTCTACAATTCAGATGCAGTTGTTATCTAAACTTTCTGTTTTTCTCTAGCACCAAGCACTGGGTTCTATACACAGAAAGCAATTAATTGATAAATATTCACTGAATAGCATGAAATTCCAAGGTTTATTCACAAACTTCTATGCAATAGCTGGTACAGATATACAATGCTAGAGGGGTTAAAATTTGTTGTTACTAATAACACAAGGGCAGTTCCTAATTTGATCACTTCTTATCTCAAACCACACAGACCAGGAGACATGGAAGGCCACTAAAGAACAATAGCATTATTGATATCATTTTCTTTAAAATGATAACATTAGTCTAGAGAAAATAAAATATAAATTCTACTATTAGAGCTGGATAAGGCAAAATAAGGCTCTTGGGAGCTGGGGGAGGGGAGCACATTTATTACATTTTCAGATCTGCTACTTTTCTGTCGGAATTTTTTTTTAAACAGAGAAAATGTCAGAGGTAACAAAGAATGTACTTCATTGTTATCACTCCAGAAATCAAGTATTTACTTTCTGGGAGCTTAAACAAAAGAAAACCAGAAACTTATTAGGCCCACAAAATGGGGTATCCTCTGCATATTTTCAAATAGCAAAAAGATACCAACTTTATAGATAAATACGCAAATAGCAAATTAATGTCACCACTTAACAACACTGAAAGTGCTATCCAGAGAGAACTATATGAAGGGATGCTATACACAATGTTCCTCGTGAACACATTTACCATTCTGTCTAAAATTTTAAAAGAAAATGTGGTTTAAATTTGTATTGACCTTTGTCCTATGAGACCTGTTCAGTGAAAAAGGGTAAAAAAAATGGCACATGACTTTCAGCTATGTTCAACAGTCTTAAACATTTTTAAGGGATAAGGAAAGTTATTTCATTGGTATAGGGTGAGGAAACTCACTCTGCCAGTTTACACTGACACCTTCTCTAACAAAGACTAGATCTGAAACTTGCATGAGTCACTGAGAGATTAAGTGACTTCTTCAGGGCCTACACAGCCATGTCACTGGTAGGCACACATTCAAGCCTTTTCACAGAAAATATATGAGGTGCATTGGTAAGATGGAGGTGGGGTGGGGGAGACAAATGGAAGGGACTATTATCCTGTCACCTTTCCAAACTGTTCATTTCAATGAAGGAAATAATGAATGAAGTCAGCAGTGGTGTAGACTTCCCTTGTTCCTACAAGTTATTTTTTTTTCCTTAATTAATCTGTGATGAAATAATTGGTTTGGGGGCAGAAATGCTTTGTAAACCCTTTAAAGAGTATTTGCCTCTGTTGCTGTGAAGAGAACAAAGCCACAAAGAAAACCAACTTTACCAAAAAGCTCACTCTAAACTGGATTCTTGTAACCATAACAACTGCAATATACACAATGCTAGTGACAAAAGACAGCCAAACTCTTCTATAAAGGATTTTTTTCCTTTTGGCCATGGTTCAGGGTAGCAACAGCATAAGGTCAGGAGAAATAAAATTTTGCAGCATCATGGCACAGTCTTTTGCTAAAAACCCCAAATTAGTCACTATAACGACTAGACCCTCTAGTGCCCCCCCCAAAAAAACCTTCTAAAACCATTTGCAGTCTCACTTCAGAGAGGATATAGGAATTCTATTGCACTTACAAAAAAAATATCCATTGGCAATTCTATTGAAATATTTTCCAAAAATAGCTGAAACTGCAGAATATACTCATATAAACTTTTTCACTCAACCACCACCACAGATTGTCTCATTTGCTGTAGGGCTTTTAAAGTATCTACTGCTATAATTGGGTTATTTAGGTATGACCCCATTAAAATCTAGGCTTATATGTATCCTAGAGAAAAAAAATGGGCCAGACTTTCTAGTTGAGTCAGCAAATTACTCAGTTGAAAGTTATACACTATGGGAGATGCTATTCAGTCAGTTCCTAGGATTTGAGCCAGTTACTATGACACACAGATTTTCCAATTTATACTCAAACTTACCTCAAGTATCTCATCTCCTGCAGGTTTGTTTGTTTAAACTTAGTATTTTATAGATTTTCAAGTTGTTTCCTTTGGGAATGATCCTCATATTGGGACAAAGTTGGTTATCCTAATCATTTCCCCCCTCTGTAGACCTGAAACTTCTCTTTATGGACTGTTTTATCATTTATGCCTTAGACTTGACATCAAATCCCACCATTTTAACATAACTTTAAATTTTACTTCATTCCCAGAGGGGGTGACTAGAAACACGAGTTCAGAAGAATTTAAGGATATGGAATTGAAGTAGTCTCTCTTATGGATGGATGTGTTATGGATCCCAAGAAGAAATACTAGCTATTTGTTTCAAACTGTTTCATACTGTTTCTTTGAGTTTTAATAAAAGTAATGATAAATCTGTGTAACCTACTGTAGAATTACTGATACAAGAATTGTATGAATAATCATAGACACCTTTGTGATAGCACAGATACCTGTTTTGAACTCTACATAGTACTCATAACTGCTTTGTTCCCCCACTGTATAAAACATATTGGTGCTAGGTATTCATTTGATAAGTTATTATACAGTAAGGAAAGAGATAAAATAGAGACTACAAAAATAAAAGGGACAAATATATGCAAAGCTCATCCTACTTATGATTTCTCTTCTTAAAAAATAGCTAGAGTTCTCAGTTCTTCATTAAACTCCAAAGAATGGTTATTTAAAAATTAAAGGCCCCTATTCCACTATGCACTAAGCACAATTTTCTAACAGCAACACATTTTATGGAATGTTTTATATTCTGTTATTATAAGACACTGAAAGTTAACTTGTTAGCATCCATTTTATGTTGTTCAGTTATGGCTCCTAAAGCATGAGAAGAACTATAACCACCAAACTGAAAAAAAATATAAAATAGCTGGTGAAAACAACAAAGCCCCTCTTAAATTTGCTATTAGCTTTCTAATTTGCTAATATGTTTTTTCTCTAGTCATATAATTAATCCAAAAAGCAGCCTTTTGAGGGTGCTTGTTACTGAACATTTAACTTGCAATACAAATAAATTCCTTTAGACATGTTTCCAATGAGCCATTTTCAGCTTTGAATCCAAGAATTAAAAAATAGAAACAGGAAAAATGTTTTAAGAGCAAATTATGAGTGTCCTACATGGTCTTCTATTTGAATATTTCTTTCTAGTGTGCTATTTTTAAAACTCACCCTTTTATTATTCATTTTAATGATCTGATCCTGATCTCTTTCTAAACTGGAAGCAATTTGCTGATTCCTAGGAATTGCACTCAATATAAACTGAAAACACAAATATAGTGATTTCATTATTTTGCATTTGGGGGAATGGCCTTTTGAAAAGCAGAGCCATTCAAATATTAGGAGATTGTGTCTATGTAATACCGAATCCCTCAGGATCTGATAAATGGAGAAACATTAGAGGAAAAGAAAATCTGAGATACTTGTAACTGTTCTCATCCCCTCATATTTATGCTCTCCCTTCACCCATAAACGTAGTTCTTGAGTCTCTTTGAACTGAAAAGTAAATCTGTTCTGTAATTTAGCTTTGACCCACTATCATCTATCTCTTGGTATTCATTCTAACCTCAACAGTGATGGAAAATAAATAGGAGGTGCAACTCTTATCATAGAACTTTAGATTGGGAAAAGATCTTAAAGTTTATCCTTCCAGTTTCAGGGTTCTTAACCCTTTTTTTGTCATAGACCCCTTTGGCAGTCTGAGGAAACCTATGGACCTCCTCTCAGAACAAAGTTTTTAAATGTATAAAATAAAATACAAAGGGTTACAATGGAAACCAATTATATTGAAGTAACATCAAAATATTTTTAAAAATCAAGTTCACAGACCCTATTCTAATGTTAAATGGAAGAGGGAACTCTTTGGGGATCTCTTGAAAACCTTTACTGATGGGGAACTTACAACCTATTAAATTTAGCTAGCTCTACTTTTCTCTAACTTCCATGAATACTATACAAAGTCCTCTGTAACATCAACATGCTGCTATTAATTCTGCTCTCTGGGGCCAGGCAGAACCAACAAATCCCTTTTCTACATGATGGTCCTTCAAATACTTGAAGATAGTTAACCTTCTCTATAGGTTTTCCCTTCTCATGGCCAAACATCCAAAGACATTTCAACCTCTGGCACAGTTCCAGGTGTCTCACTATCTTTGTTACCCTATTCTGGAATTTTGTCAAAGTTATTCCTCAGAGGTTGTGCCCAGAACTGAGCACAATGCACCAAAGCTTGTTGTGAGGATCAAATGAGATAATATTTGTAAATCACTTTACCATAGTGTCTGGTACATAGTAGATGCTTAATGAACATGTTTCCTTCCTTTCTTCAGTACATATGATACCATTCTTGGCAGACTACGTCCTTATTTTGAATTCATCCTCAGTTATATACCCTATCTTCCATTTCTGAAGATGTCTTCCTAATGTACATATCAATAAATTCCCTAAGCGTATACATCCTTCTCTTAAAAAAAAGGTTCCCTTTTTCTTCCTCATAAGAATTATGTTACTGTGGTTAGAATTTCATTATTGAAAGCATCACTTCCCTCAGGGACTGACTTGACCTATAGGATCTTAGTCAAAGGGAACCTACCTATTCTTTCTCAGAGTTTTTTTTTAAAATCTATACCCTCAAATTTAAGGCTTTCCCCCAACTTATGGTCATTACTAAATATATGCCTAAAGCCTGTAAGTGTAGGAGTTCTTCTAGGCTGATTGCACAGAACATAGCAAGCCCTCTGGATTTGTACTGTCTATTCCAGAGGCTATAATATATACTCAGAGGACAGCCTATGTTCTATGAATTAATCTCTGCATCTCCCCAAAGATCTAAAAGAATATTTTCAATTGTATAATGCATATGTCCACCCAATTGTCCTTGATGAACCTCAAACTGAACATTTACCTCATTAAATTCTATCTTTCCTCTGAAATCTGGCACTATCATCTTCCCAGTTGCATGAGGTAAAAAATTTGGAGTCATTTTTTTTACTCTTCTTGGTCCCTTACTTGATCTACCTAATCAGTTGGCAAGTCATATTCAAAACCATATTCATTGTACTGCCTTGGATAAAAATTTGTTTTATCATATCATATTGATCATTATTATTGGCTAGAACTCATGGACAGGGTGAGAAAAATATAGAAGACAGCCACTTATAGTTAAGGGAAGAGGAGAAAAAATGTTAATATTAAGAAGGGGAAAGGGTTAAAGGAGGCCAACCTCTACTGAGTATGGTCCCAACCTTCACCAATGGCTAGGGTATCTGATCTAGTTGGGCAACACTCTTGGTTGGGCAGCCCTGAAATTCCTTGACCCAATCATTTTCTTTTGTATTCCACAGCTAGTGTGACCTCATTCATCTTGTAGAAAGGAAGTGCTGCCCTTTTGGTTTTTTAAAGAGAATTTTACATTCTACCTATACCATTATCCATATGGACTACATAAATCCTTCCTTGTAACAAAAATTTTATCTTTTACTTCTTTTTCTCTCTTCTCCAACATCTAACAATTGTTTTATATTCATTGTTTTTCTACAAAGGTTATATACAACTTCCAAACGGAAGACAGAATATGGCACCATTTTTTTTTTGCTTTTTTTTTTGGAGGGCAATTGGGGTTAAATGACTTGCCCAAAGTCACATGGCTAGTTTTTGTGTTAAGTGTCTGAGGCTGGATTTGAACTCACGTCCTCCTGACTGCAGGGTTGGTGCTCTATCACTGTGCCACCTAGCCACACCCAAGGCACAATTTTAATAAATGGCACTATTGATCTAAATTATCTATGAAAGATAAATGATGAGAAAGATATTACAATGAGAGAGCAAAAGAGAACATTTACAAAATTTATGAGGCATATAAAGAACAATTGCTTTCTCTACTTGCAAAATTATATTAGAATACAGAATTAGACATTTTAATCCAAAAGGCATAACTGCTTCCATTGTATTGACTGGGGAATGACTGGTCTTCAACAGGAAATGATGTGATAGCTATTTGGAGCTGACATTTAAACACTACCATTAGCTTTAATTAATTTGCTGATTCTCTTTATGGTTTACTTGTGTGACCTCTTTTCAGTGTCACCAAATCTAATCCAAAGCATATAAATCTAAACAAATGAAAGCAATCTTTTCAGATCCATTTCAACACTAAACCACTTGTTTACTGAGAGAGAAATATTATCTAAATCAGTTAAACAGTACATTTCAAATAGCAGTCTTTTTCCAACTATTACTAGGCTATACAATATTTGGGGGAGGGGGTGTAGAAGATTTTTGTTATAAGACAAGGCTGTTAAATGATAAGGGTTATTTGGCATTGCAGATTTTAAAATCTAATAAAAGCTGATGAAGCCTGCTATCTGTTTGATCAATTCAAGGAAATGAAAGAGCAAGACATCAGATATGGGAGTCCTATGCTTGGCACTGCTATGCAATTCCTAAATTGAAGCTATATACATAATAATTTGATATAAACAGAGTAATTGGACCAAAAAGAACTCACAAGTGGAGAAGTTTCTTTCTTTCAAGCTGTTATTTTTATTAT
The DNA here is from genome assembly GCA_011680675.1 of Gymnobelideus leadbeateri. NCBI lineage: Eukaryota > Metazoa > Chordata > Mammalia > Diprotodontia > Petauridae > Gymnobelideus > Gymnobelideus leadbeateri. Next base: position 91,720 of record WOXC01002696.1, on the reverse strand, counting down.
CTCATCTTTTTGAACACCTTAGCCTAACAATGTTCCCATTTACTGATGGTGAGAAGTAAACAATCTTGTATTTTTAGCTGCCTTTTATACATTTACAGACTATTCTAAAGTTATATGGGCAAAATGTTTCTAAAAAGTGTTTAACAATACAGGGATTAAAATGTTACAAAATCACTGAAAACACAATTAACCCCAGAGAAGACCTCCCACCATTCCTTTGTAGAGGTGAGTGAAGAGGGAGTTCATGAGTACATATATGATTGGACTTTTTTTTTTAAGCAATTGGGGTTAAGTAACTTGCTCAAGGTTACACGGCTAGTCATTATGTATGTGTGGGAGCTCATTTTCTGAGGTCAGATTTGATCTCGGGTCATCCCAACTCCGAGGCCGGTGCTCTTTCTCACTATGCGACCTAGCCGCCCCATGGACATTTTTTAAGTATTGACTGGCTTTACAGGTATTTTTCCTCTTCTTCCACTATATTTTAATCATTTGTTATACTGAACAGTTTTCTGGGGTTAAGGATAGAGATACAAGGAAAAATGTAGGCCACGTAAAAACAAGAGACAGCAATAAAATTTTATTTTAAACAATATAGCACTTGCAAACATTGCTAAGACAGAGATCTTAGGATATCTAAAGATTAACTCTACCTTCAAAATAAATTTTAAAATAATAATAGTTCGTGATTATTCTTCAAGAGTTCAAAAAGTCACTACTTAAATTCTGAGGTATTTTAACAAATGAAAAAAAGCAAAATACCTTCAATTTTTTTTCTTTCTCAAATGTAAATAGTTAGGTACCTTTAAGAATGTACTCAGCCTCTGACTTCTTCCTACTTCCATTTATATGTGAGAATGAGAAAAATTACACCATATGTTGTTAGATGAAAAGTGGTAATAGAAGACGATATAGAACCTGATATCAAAAAGTTCTCCCTTGATTTACCAGTTGGGGGGATAAATGGATAGTAAAGAAAATCAAATCCAATAAACACTTACTTTTGAGGTTATATTACATGTAAGATACAAATAAGAATTACTGAAAAGAAGCCAAAGTAATCTTCAAAACCATAGAGAATTCAATTAGTATGTCCCCCAGAAGTGTAGTTGCTCCTGAAATTGCAATGAAAGTAAATCTCTATTAATAGGTCTCTTTCTTGCCTCACAAAACATGGTTCATTTTCTATGTATGTTAAATAAATTTTTAACCATAAATTGAAGGCTATCTATGATTTTTCCCCTGCCATTCCACTCAGTTTTTCTGTATTTTTTGCTAAATCTGAGGTAATTACTATGTATTAGTTTGTATATTTACCTTCAGATATATCTAAGCATTACTGATTTGGTCAAGGGTGAGGGAACAACGGAATTTAAGACCCAGAGGAAAGAATGGCAGATTCTAGGAATAACAGAAGAGACTTACGTGATGGAGGGGTCAGTGGATATTAACGGGAAATGAGAGCAGATAACTAGAGAAAGGTCATAAATATGATTCAGTAACAAAAACATTTATTTATGTATTTGGCATCAAAGCTAATTGGAATTTACATTTTTTAATCTAAAAAAAGCACATAAATCAATCCCTTTGAAATCAGAAGACTTGGATTAAGAAGACATATTTTACCCTATAAAATGTCTCATATATATATATATATACATATACATATATATATATATATATATATATATAAAACACATATGTTTGTCCATGTATATGGCTCTTGGACCTCTCCAGTATAGAAACTCCTTCCGCTAAAGTAAAAGAGCAAGTCAACTCTAATTTCCTTGGATCACAGGCCTAGAGCTAGAAGAGATGTCAGAGACCATTGAGTCTAACCTCCTTATTTTACAGGTGTGGAAACTAAGTCCCAGGAAGGTTGTATCCAAAGTATCAGATGGAGGATTTGATATAAGATCTACCACATTGAGTTCCTGAGAGGTTGTGACTTGCCTGTATAGTTACACAGCTAATATGTGTCAGAGAAAAGATTTAAACCCATGTGTTATTAATTCCAAGACCAGTGCTTTTCCCGGCAAATCTTGCTGTTTCGTGGAGTATTACACACACACACACACACACACACACACACACACACACACACACACACACACACACACAGGTGTGTGTGTGTATTATATATGTGTGTATACATATGTATTTATGTAATTCTTTGATTCATTCTTGAATCAATTAATCAACAAATATTTATGAAAGACCTACTAGGTGGCAGGCACTGTGCTAGTCACTGTAAACTAGGTGATAAAGTAAATTATAAGACACAGACCTGGACTTCAAAGAGTTTGTAATCTAGCTATTAGAAACAAGGCATACCATAATCCTTAAATGGCTCAGTGATCTCAATTAGGAAGTCCCTTCCAAAGATACCCATCACTACACATTCATAGCTTCCCATCCAGTACGACTATTGTCCACATTCTTCCAGAAGTTCACCAAAGGGGAACTTCATGCAATGTGCTGAAGGAAGGCCTTCTTTGATTTCTCCTGACATCATAAGGAATAACATTGGAGCACTCTGGCCATCCACCTGCCATCCCTCACTCTCACCATGTGACGAGATCATTATTCTTCCTATCATACAATTCTTGGATGTCATCTTTTATTTCTGTTCTTCTTTGGAATTCCTCATTGAGGCTCATGTAGTCTATGCCACAGTCTAGCACCTACCACACAGAGTTATTGTGAGGATCAAATGAAATAATAAATTTAACACACTTTGCAAACTTTAAAGAGCTATGTAAGTGTTGGCTATTATTATTATTATAACACAAGGTACAAACACAAAAATATAACTAGTGTGAATATTATTAAATGTTAAATGAGTGGTGTGGATAATAAGTGCTGAAAAGAAATATTTCAGAGAATTGACAGACCATTTTGGAATGAGGTACTTAGAATATACGAAACTTGAACTGGTGGCATGAAAGATGAGGTGGAAAGTGAGGACACCAGTTTGGAATGTAGAAAGATAGATGGAAATACTTAGGGATGGCCTTGACTATCAGGAAAAGGAGTTTGGACTTTATCTTATGCCTAACAGAAAGTCACTGAAGGCTTCTAAGTAAGAGGCTGGCATGAAGACAGCTATGTTTTAGAAAGATTCATCTGATGACAGTATATAGGATGGATTATGGAAGAGCCTGAAAAAGTGGGGAAGAGGAAGGAATTTATTGCATTAGTTAAAAGTGAATCTTTTTTGTAACTTATATAGTTGTATTTTTAATAACTACATTGGTAATTAATAACTACATTGATAATTTTTAAAATGTGTGTAAGCTTCAGCAGAATGGGTAGCAACCTTTAGGTTTTTGCTGTCAGATGAAAAAATAACCAAAAGTATTACTTATTTTCCCCTTGCTAACAAGAAATATATTCACACATAAAATATGACTTATAAAAAGTTCATGGAATACAAGCCGTTAACATCAATCCTTTCCCCAAGAATACAAGCCTAAGTCTCACGAAAGTTAGAAGGAGATTTTTCTGAGTCCTTACAGCAGTTAAAGCTAGATTTTACAATTCACTTCAATAAGCCAGAAGTTTATTGAAAAATTTCTGTTTTCTTTTAAGAGCTCTAATAGTATATGTTTAAGAATATTAATAGTTATGCAGTAAGAAATACATATATTAAGGCTTAAAGCAGCATATATGTAGAATGTGCTGAAAGGCACTATAAATGTTCAAGGGTTTGTGAAAAAAATTGAAGTCTACTCAATAAAGCTAATTCTTATTATTTAAATTTGCTTGTCATTTTTCATCATTAATACTATCCTCAATACATATGTGTTAAGCACTTACTACATGCCAGGAATTGTGCTAAGGCAAAAACCGAGTCCCTCCCCTCAAGGAGTTCACATTAATAAGACAAGATATATACAATGAAAAACACAAGCTTTCCAAACCAGAGTCTCTTAGATTATAGAGCCTTGATCTTTACTTTCAGATTCAGGGATAGTATCCTTCAAAGATGTTTTTTAATTATATGAAGGAAAGTCACATCAGCATCTAAATGTCATGAATATCCTTGGGGGATAGCACCATTGTGGACTAAAATTTCTCATCATTTCATCATCTATCCTCTTCCATTTCACTTAGGTGGTTAGTTGTACTTAGTTTAAACACGGTAGGTAAAAAAAAGCAATGTCATCCCTAATCAGCATAGAAAAACAAACAAAATCCAGATTAATTCGTCTATACAAGTCCACGTGTAGCACAATTGCATGCCCTGACTGCATTTTGGATAATTCTGTTTCTCTTTTTCCCTTTCTCACCACTCTCAAGAAGTTCCTCCTCTTCCAGCACTAGCAAAACAAGCAACCACGAGCAGGAGTACCCTTGAGAAAACATTTTGAGAGGGAATAGACCTTGTATCACACAGTAGATGTGCTTCTGACAAGCTGTATTCAAAGGGAATATTTGTTAAACATAGGACTATATCGTGAATTGGCTAAGAGGCCTTGATGATTAAAGGAAATCCTTTAGTAAAATGAAAAATTCCTTTCTAGTAAAAATGAACAGTTCTCAATTGATTCACTTGTGAAGCTTAGAATTTTGTGTGCTGGGTTTTGTTTGTTGTTTTGGGGGGGGGGTTCTTTGTGTCCTGTTTTCAACCAACTGTGATTTCATCAGTGCAGGTCTTCTTGGTGATGAATCTGTACTAATAATGTAGGTTAGCACTTTCTCTGTCATTTATAGTCTTAGAGAATGCCTATGTCAATGAGAGGCTAAGTGACTTCCTTAAGGTATCTTAGCCCACTTGTATCAAAGGCACAACTGGGACCTGGGTCTTCCTAGCTCTGAGGGTGTTTTCTAGTCTCCAAGCAACACTGCATGTTAATTAAATACACATTTCTGCTTTGCCTGTGTTCCCAAGTACCTTGATATGTACATTTTGAAAGCTCATTCTAAAATAATCCAACTGGGGGTAGGGAGACGGAAGACTATGTAATAAGAAAGGTTGTGGGAGCTCTTCTGTAATGGGGCAGGGAAGAAGAGGAAGCACCTTGAAGAGTTGCTGACCTTGTACTCTGGATAGATTCAAGGCTATGCTTTCCTTCTTTCAGGAGAGGAGGCACCAGGGGAATGTTCCTGTCTCACAAGCTGGACAATGCCTATACACAGAACTCCCCTGATATCCCTGGAAGAAAAATAACTTCTCCTTGGAGCCAAATATCTGTCAGCTCCAATATTTCCAGGATACTCCTGAAAAAGAAGTTGTAAGTTAGCAAACTTATGCATTACAAACAGTCTTCAGTGCACTGTAATCTGACAATACAATTCCAGTGGGATTTTAGGAGAGAAAGGGGGGGATGTTGAGGGATATAGTCCAGACCTCTCATTTTCCAAATAAGGAAGTTAGACTTAAAAAGGTTAGCTGGCTTACCAAGGTCACACAGTAGTAAACAGTAGAGCTGATTAAATATTTTGATATTTTTAGATAGGTTGCCATATTATCCTTTTGATTCATATGAATTCTAAAGAAAGCTTTATCATACTATAGTTGCAACAGCTAGGTAAGGCAGTGAAAAGACCAAATTCTCCCTCTAACACTTACCATCTGTGAGACCGTGGGCATGTCACTTTACCTTTTACACCCTGAGTTTTTTTTTTTTTTTGGAGGGCAATTGGGGTTAAGTAACTTGCCCAAAGTCACACGGCTAGGTTTTTATTTGTGTGTGCGTTAAGTGTCTGAGGCCAGATCCGAACTCAGGTCCTTCTGACTCCAGGGCCGACGCTCTACTCACTGCGCCACCTAGCCGCCCCTAGCCTGAGTTTTCTTATCTGTAAAAAGGAGATAATAATACCCACAGTGGCTATCATACAGGATTTTTCTGGGAGTATTACTGAAAGGGATTATAGGAGACTTTTAGCTCAGTATGAGTTAGTGGTATAACACAGGACTCAGTCTAATATAACAAAAATGTTAGTGCCTGATGTACTCAAAGCATGTGTTCAGCACAAGGTGTCACAGAGACAAAAGACGTAAATCCCTTAAGGAGTTTCTACTGTAAGGAACATGATCAGTAGTTAAATGGAAAAAGTGGAATAGTATCCACGTCCCAGGAGACAACTTTGTTATTTTTCAGTTGTTTCAATCATGTCTGACTCTTTGTAACACCATTTTAGAGTTTTCTTGGCAAAGATATTGGAGTAGTTTACGATTTCCTTCTCCAGCTCATCTTACAGGTGAGGAAACTAAGGCAAACAGGGTGAAGTGACTTGCCCAGGGTCACACAGCTAGTGTTTGTCTGAGGCCAGTTTTGAATTCAGGAAGATGAATCTTCCTGACTCCAGACTCAATACACTATCCACTGCCCCATCATTTAGCTGCCCCTACAAGGTAATAGCTCTGCTGTATTCTCGATCCGTCAGACCTTATTTATTACCCACAGAATCTCAAAGTAGCAAGAAAATTAAGAGGTCACCTAGTGCAACCCTATATCTGGCAACAATGGTTTCTACATCATAAACAACAAGCTGTCATCCTGTCTTTGTGGGAAGACCCCCCAGTGAGGGGCGACCCACTCCCTCCAGAAGCAGCCCCTCCACTTTGAGATAACATCATGAGAGTGTTTTATTTCTGACTCATCTTCCTGTCTGTCACTGTCAACTTCTAGTCACTGATTTTAGTTCTCTATCCTGGGATGGAGAAAAACTAGTCTCTCTTCCTTCATGGAAGCCCTACAAATACTCCAGGACAATTATCACCTTATCCTAAAATCTCTTACCCAGGCTACATGGTCCCCCTTTCTTCAAAATGATCTTCACATGGGACCCTTTTCCATCCTCTTTTCTGTCCTCTAGACTAGTGATTCCTACTTGTTTGTAGGTGTTATGGAATCCTTTGGCAGTTTGTTGAGGCCTAAGGACCCCTTCTCAGCACAGTGTCTTTAAATGCATAAAATAAAATTTAAAAGACTTACTATACTGAAAAGGCATAAAAAATGTAAACCAAATTCATAGATACCAGGTTAAGAATCTTTGCCCCAGTCTCAAGTTCTGCAGAGGTCCTCCTCAAAAATGGGACCGAGTACAACAATTCAGATGATGTAGCCTCAATTATACTGGAAAGGTGATTCTTATTCAATTTAAGACTAGTCTCAGAGGTCCTTTCTAGGTCTGAGATTCTATGATCCTGCAAATCCAACTCATAAAAATGTTGTACTGATTCAACAGAATTCTATTAAACTCTACAAAGTATAAGGCCCCATTTAAGCGGAGGGATGCAAAGACAAAAAAGGAACACTTCCCACCTTCACAAGGCTTATATTCTGTTGGGAGGAGGGAAGAGATATAACCTTTATTCAGTTAAGTTATTAGAAAATAATTTTAGTAGGGAGAGAGCACAAACTAAACTAAAGCTTCCCAAGAACTTGGCTAAAATAAACTCACCCAAGACTAATAATGTATCTGAAGCTAAAAAGCTTACATGCTATCTAATTCATGTTCACACTTTGGGATATGTAGACTCATAGAAAGAAAATGGTAAAAGGAAAAAGTCCTTCACTTTTACATTTTCAGATTGCTCTAATACTGTATCCACTTGGTTTTCAGTTTTTATCTGAAGATATTGTTTCCCATTTCAAAAGCACTAAGGTCATCAAACAGCTTGTGGCTTAAGGAACTTCCAGCTGAGAATGCCTCCATTCCTGGGAAGCCTGCACTGGCTGCTGCAGAGAGGACGCTCCAGCTGACTCTGCAGATGAGCTTTGCTTCCAGGACAAGTCCCTTACAGGCATGTCTCTTGCTGCCAAGCTTGTCAACACCATTCCAGTGCCTGGTCATGGTAGTCTTGGAGTGCTTCTGTTCAAAATAGCTGAATGAATGCTTCTCCACTTCTTGTTCACTCCATTATCAGCAGGCCACATGTCACCTGTTTCAATATTTACACGCATATGCATGCATTTCTGGTATATGTCGAGAAATATATATATATATGCACATTATAGATGTACGCATACATATCTACATATATGTGCATCTACATTGCCCATGTATATTAGTGATATCTGAATATATCACAATGTACACACGAACGTTATATGTGTATATGCACGCAATATACATATATCTGTGTGTTTGCAAGTGATATGCATGTATATATGTGCACATCTCTAAAATATTGTGCTAATGAATTCAAAAGGTTAAAAAATAAATTAAATTTTAAAACTCTGTCTTTTATGCCAAAGATATCATTATCTACATTTGTTAGAAAGTTATATTCAGATATTAAATATGAAAAGAGTTTTATGAACTTGTACTTTGATTAGTTATTCACCTTTCTAACACTGTGCAGTAAGAAGAAAAGGTGTACAGGAAAGGACAGTTTCTTTATTAAAAGAATGCTTGAATTTTTAAAAAGAGGTATCTTCATCTTGTTACTTTATTTTACAGCTATTTTAATAAAGATATACTCACTCCCACCACCTTGCATCTCTATTATTAATATAGATTGCTATGTTTTAAAATGAGGCTTAGGAAGCCCTTGAAATCATTCTCCAAAAGAGCTCATACTTAAATTTCCCTCTCCAAAGCCAGTATTTTTATCACACACCCAGTGATTGATACATTCCTAGGAAGAAAGTAACAAGTCATGTGAATGAGATGGAGGAATTACAGAGTTGGGAATGGAAAAGGACCTGCAATAGTCACAGTTTCAGTTACCTTCTCATTGCAGTCCCTACAACTGCTTCATCAATGACTACTTGGAATTCCTTCCCTCCCTTTTACCTACAGTGTGTGTCATGTTTGGAGACATCAAACTCTTGGCCCATTTCTGCTTATCACTAGAATAAATTTATTACCTCCCTAGCTTGTTTCATTTTTTATCACATGACTCTATCTATCTATCTATCTATCTATCTATCTATCTATCTATCTATCTGTCTGTCTATCCAAATACATGCATATTACCTAGTAGAGTCTTGACTTCATATCAGATGTCCCAAATTTCATATTCTTCTTTGGTTAGACAAAATTTTCTGGATAATTTTGACATGAACACAGTGATCAAAAAATAAATAACATTCAAAATCTCTATTTTTTTTTAAATCTAAAAGAACACACTGGTACATGGTTCCTTTATAGAAATGCCTTTTATTTTCTGTCAAAAGTTTTCACTGAAACAATATCCAAGGCACTATTGCCTCCTTTTTATCAAAAGTGGGGAGGAGTGTGAAATATGAAAGGAATTAATTTTATAGCATATACTTTTAAAAGTACAGTATAAATAACAAGGATTTTAAAAACATTTACATGTATCACTTGGAATAATTTGTTTAATTACTATGGCTCTTATAAGACAGTGGTAACACTAGAATTAAATTAGTAATCAATTTTTTTTTTGAGGAATATATACTTTTCTGAGCATTTTACTATGCTGTGGAAAAATACAAGGATTCTCATCCTCAAGAATTTTTACAATATAACTTAGAAAACAGAACAAACATACACATGTTAAAATAAGTACTTAGGAGAAAAACATCAATTATATATTTAAATGCTTCTAGGTTGCAAATAGTGGAGTGACCTGAAGGCGTCAATCAGGGATGGTTCCTATAGGAGCTGTTTCAAGCAGGTTCAGGCATATTCATAATTCATCCTTCATTATCTTCCATTTTCTTCTGATATCTGAAACAATTTGTTAAAAACTAAGGTGTCCCTTCAGTGTCCTAACTAAAGTATCACAATAGAAACTCACAACTAAAATAGATTATGGAATCTCCTTCTCTGGAGGTCTTTTCATATAGTCTAATGTTCAGACATAGGACTTTGTTAATTCCACAATCTATCAAATTCAGTGTTCTCTCTCTGATAAGGGCAACACAGAATATCATGGTGGTGGGGAAAGCAGAAGGGGTAACCTAGTAGTCTTCAAGTGTAAGGAACATACCCTAAGCTTCCTTTAATAGAACATTTTGGATCTATCACCCATTAATTTATCTGGATAGTCTTTATCTTTGTATTTTGCACAATCTCTCAAGGAATAGAGTCCCTCATTTGTATACCTATATATGTGCCTGTGGATATATGTTGGAAACACTTTGCCCTAGAAGTAGCACACAGCAGCCATGAAGCCCCCTACTAGCATTTTTTACTCCTGAGGTAATGACTCAGCCTGGCCAGACCTGGTTTAGCCATTTTGGTTGAGCCAGTATCTTAATTTCTTCAGAAGGTGACTTCCTCAGAAAGCCCAAATAACTCTATGCAAGGCATTCTGTAGCTTCAGTGCCTCCATTTTCCAACTCCTTTTTCCATGTCTTATGATCTGGGATACAGGTTTCTGAGGAAATAAAGCTACTGAACTCAATCTCCACAACAGCTATAGGACTCCTGTGATTAAACTATCAATAATCCATTATATAGATTGAAGTGAGTGATTCCAGAACCTTAGAACCAAATAGTACTAATATAAAAAAAAAAATATAAGGCCTGCCTAAGGCAACAGTGCTTTTGGCATATTCACTTGTAATAAAAAATAAATAAATAAAAATACTGTGCTACATTAGAATCCTCTAGGGGATTTCTGTTCGTTTTGGAGTTTTGTTTTTTTTTTCTTGAGGTTTTTTGTTGTTGTTGTTTTTTGGCTTGTTTTTTGTTTTGGGGGGTTGTTTTTTTGGGAGGGTGTAGTTTACATGCCTCTCTTTACAAATACTATAGATAGCTATCTCTGGAACAAATTAGATGCAATCCAGCCTGGAGGGAAGGAGATGAATTAGATGACCTCCCAATTCTGTGATTCTCTGAAATAGTTGTATGAAATAGGATATAGCCAGCACTCAACAAACAAAAGGACAGTACTATACAAGGAAACCTCAATTTTCCTTTCCTTCAAATAAAACCTACTCCCAATCCTCCACATGTAATTTTGAAAGAGCAACTAGTGGAAAGAACTCCAAAGAACAAACATGTGAAAATTAGTCTATCTTTTCCTGTGCTGCACTTTGTGCTTCTATCACCAAAAGAAAACACTCTTAAGATATTCAGTGATAGGTTACAATTGCTAACTGATTAGTACAGAAATGAAATGTAATTATGAATTTATTAAGGAAACACATTCTGAGAAAAAATAAAAAGCATTCAACACATTTAGTGCCTTTAAATGGGGAACTGGTCTCGTGTTTTTGGAGTAATTCAAGATTCATGCTACAAGTATGCTATAAGTAAGCTGTAAAAGGATCCCCTCTTCTCATTTCCACAGATGAAAGATTTCTTTGATAACCAACCATCTTTGACTCTGAAGTCCTAATTTTGGCTGAGAACATAACACTGTCTCATATAAACACAGCAGGAAAAAAGTCAACCATGACAGAGATTTATAGTACCCTTCCTACCCTACTACTCTTTATCTCCCTTTCACTTTCCCATCCAAAATAATTATTTATATATATATATATATATATATATATATATATATATATATGTAATTTTTATCAGCCTATTTGACTGATTTAAATTTGACTGAATTGATTTTATTTTAATTGATCTCTTTAGTACCTGGTTCTCTGCTCCAATACTAGTAAGAACCTAAGATTTCTTGAGTTTATGGTCCTATATTATTGTTTTCTACATACTTGGGTATATACTGCATACAGAAAAATAAATTGCTCCAAGGTTATTGTCCTACTTGTGAACAATCAAGTTTTATCCTCCCCCAATCCCTACAAATAATGTTTTCTTATTGAGAACAAACATTATTAGAACAAATTCATTATTATTTCTTCATTTTAGTTCTCCTATGACATTAGATGTTTCATATGACTAGATGATCTTTAAGGATTCTGCCAACTCAAGCATTCTATGAGTCTTAAATAAATGCATAGCAGTACTATGTTTAAGATACTGATACTAATTTGGGAATACTGGATATTGTCTATCACATGATACTTTTGAACTTGTTAAAAATAGCCCAGCTAACAACAGAACATTTCAACTTATAAACTGGTGCTCTGAAATTCAAATAGTGGTGGTTACAGTTACAAGTTGGCTTGCAACTCAGGAACACGGAGTAGGTGTATATATGATCCACATAATGAAGTCTTCCTGGGTGAGTATCTCCAAGGAAGGTATTTCTATAAGTCTTTGATTATATGTTATCTGACAGGTAACTAATCTCTCCCCTTCAAATTAAAGGCTCAGATGATAGTTAAAATGCATTAATACTGGGATCAAACTATTATTGTATCTTGCTGGTTCATTTCCTCCAAACACAGTCACTTTTAAGTCATTTCCATTTTAGAAATCTATAAAAATCAATATGCTGTTTTTCAAGAACATACCCCAAGCCTCCATTAAAATGGCACATTGAGCTTTTAACTCACAATATCCAATTGATTACACTCTCTGGAGCGTATGCAGGCAATAAATACCCAATAGCTCAATAAAGCAAGATATTTCCAACACATGTAAGCTGCACATTTTTAAAATGCATCCTTAATTATAATTCCATAGATGAGATTCTCCAGCTTTTCACTATTTCTTAAAAGCTTAATACTTTTAAGTAAAAAATATTTTTTACTAAGTAATGAAAAGTACTTTATATATCAAAGGCCTTCTTTTGCCATATATACTAGAAATTCATAGGGGATTAAGTTTGTATTGACCTGTAAGATGTTTTATTTTGAGTTTTGTAATGTGTTTCAACTTAGATAGATTTAAATTTGAACACATTCAATTCATTCCACAAATAGAATACTGTAGCCAAAATCATTCTTCCTCTGCCAATGTTCCAGTGAAAGACAGCCCAAAAGCTAGGTTTGGGTTGGGTGGGTGGGGAGAGCAGAAAGCTACCTGAAGATATGCATGAGAAAAAAATATTTTTCAAAGATACAGCTTTTCATTATTTTTAAATGTTTTTCATTTGTTTTCATAAGTTTAGTCATGTAAACTTAATTAAGCCCAGTCACCAACCCGGTCTTCATTCAAAAGTGCAATTAAGGAATACCACACAAAAGCAGCTTAGCCCTGAGGGGTCTCTGACATTAGTCTTGCTATGAGCAACTCACTAATTGCTTCCTTTATCTTAAGTCTCTTAATGATATTTTTGACACACCACCAATCACAATGTTTTACTCCTCACAGTCAACAATGTTTGGACCAACTTCAAAGTCAATTCTTCAGGGAGTGTGATTCAGAGAGAGAGAGAGAAAGAGAGAGAGAGAGAGAGAGAGAGAGAGAGAGAGAGAGAGAGAGAGAGAGAGAGAGTGTACACATGCATATGTGTCTATATAGAGTTTTATTTTAAAAAAGCACATTGAGAGGTGGGTTGGTGAAAGTTCAGAATTTCATTAAAGCTGATTCTGATGTCACCAATATTTACTGGTTACTAATTAAGGAATAGAAACTCATGATTACAGAGAGTTTGAGGTAAACTTGCAACTGTTGTTTACTGGCCATAATGGATACAACTCAGACAGGAAGTCCAGCAGGCTGTTCCAGTCTATTTGAACCATGTTCCCATACCAAATTGAATCGTAACGCTTCACAGCTCTTCTTCAGATCACAGGCTCTCTGATGACTGGAAGGATTGGTGCTATGATTGCTTTTGCAAAAATGATTGCTTTCTCAGAGGAAAGGGGGTGGGGAAGAGCGAGCTCTGGCTTCATAAAAGACCTAAGCTGAACTGGGACTCTCCAGGAGTTCAGCTGGGATCTTCATTATTCAGTGTGAGACTCTCTCTCCTGATGTTGATATTATGTGTGTGTGTGTGTATATATATATATATATATATATATATATATATATATATATATATACACCCAAAGTCAATCCATCACTGATGGCAGGCATCCCTAGGAGAATTAAACAATTAAACTACCTCTCTCTGATATTTTTGGGTAAAATAGTGAAAAAATATAAAAATAAAGTCTACATTTTACCCCACTAATTTTTCCCTGTATGTCAACAAATCTACACTAATGATGAGGGGACTTTGATTCTTCCAACTGGAATAGAAAGGACAACATAAAGTCAGTGTGAGACGGTTGAAAGGCCAACAAAGCCTAAGTCCTCCCTCAAATTCCAAATGAAAGAATATTCTTTAGTTCCTCATCAATTCTTACTTTCTTGTCTATCTCCTAACAAAAGAAATGATTTAATTTTTCTCTGTATGTGATTACAAACTGTGGTTTACTAGTGAAACCCACATTACATAGGGAGGGGGGAAGGTAGGGAAGGGAAATCCCTAATTTGAGCTGTCAGTGAGCTTTCACAATTCCCTGTGGGAAATAGCTTTCCAATTATAAGCTTAAGGTCCATTTCTCTGTATTCTTTATCCCCACATTGGCCAAATCAATTTTCTCAAAGGGAATGGATCAAGCCAGCATCGTTCACTGCCTAGAGCCTACTTCGATAAATAATTGTTTCATCAATAGATAGTCTTTCATTGCTCAATTTTAGCAAAGTGCTCATTTGAGTACTCTCCCTCTTTTTATCATGAGCCACTCATTGGTTTACCGTTTCAAGGATTTGAGATAGAGCCCTTTACAGCTCTGCTGAGCTTTAGGGCTCCTGGCCCTGACCTGTTCATTTTCAACAAGTTAGCTTCATATTTATAGACTATCCAGGTTATAACTGTCTGATGGAACTTGCGCTATTACTATTTGTGAAAGGGAAATGCCACAGGAAAGAAAGAGCATATGATTTTTAAATGACTTCTTTTATATGGAGCAAACTTTTATGAAATGATCACCCAGAAACAAATTCTGGAGAAATTTCTCAAAGTTAACTAAGAGTTTTTAAGTTTTAAGTTTTAAGCCTTGAAGTGATTTTTATTTTGTAGCCTTCAATTTTCATCCAAGTGATTTATTTTCACCCAATGGTTATAGAATCAGGAATTTCACCTGTGTGGGCAAACCAAAAGCATATCCTGAAGGTCTTGAAGATGAAACCTGCTTTAAAAATTTTTGACTGCCAAAAATGTGTTGTCTGGACTTATATTGTTCATCATGATGTCCCCAGTGACTATTACCCAAGGGATGACTTTAATTTACATAATTATATTTGGGAGAATGCTGCTCTTTTTATGCCCCGAAACACTGATACTTTGGTGGATCCCTGACCTTACCTCTGGGGGCCACCCCTTCATGCCTTCTCATCTTGTGGAATTCTTGTTCAACTATCTATACAAAGTTCTAGAAAGAGGTCCTTCTAGTCTTCTTTCATCATCTTGAGAATACCAGTGTTTCACTGAGGTTTCCCATGCCCACTAGAAATCCAGATCAGCTCCTTTTTCAAATTAGACATTATCTCAATCCCATATTTTATGCTACTTCTATGTGTACCAGTTGGTTTTGTTACATATAAGCTTCTTGGATTTTTTTTAAATAGTCACACTAATTGAAAATGCTAAGCATCTATATTAATTTGATTAATCAATTAAATGTCTCAGTTTCCTCTTCTGTGAAGTGGAAATAAAGAAATAATCCTCATAAGTACGTGAGAATTAAATTTAAATCAGTTTGCAAACCTAAAAGTGCTAGACAAAGGTATTGTTGTGGTGACTAAGGACGTTGTCTTATGACTAATGTCCTTAGCCATAGACTAAGGACTAAGGGATCTGGAAAATTTTGCATGGTGACAATAAAAAGGAAAGTTGTGTGGGGAACAAAGGAGGAAAGTCAAAATGATAAGCATATATAGAACAACTTATACTCTGAAAGAATTGCCTGGCAACTGAGAGTTACCCATTACCACATAGCTAGAAGGTGTCAGGGACAGTACTTGAACCAAGGTCTTTCTGACTCCAAGATGTTCCTATATTCACTACCCTGCCTTCCATTAAACAATGAAAATGGATGTGCAGGCAGACTTCAGAAAAGCCTGGAAAGACTTATATGAATTGATGTTGAGTGAAGTGAGCAGAACCAGGAGAACATTGTACTGTACCAGTAACAGCCACATTGTGTGATGACTGACTTTGATAGATTTGGTTCTTCTCAGCAATTTAAGGATCTAAGAGATCTCCAAAAGGCTCATGATAGAAAATGCTTGCCCACATCCAGAGAAAGAACTATGGAGTCTGAATGCAGACTGAAGCATAGTATTTGCTCTCTTTTTGTTGTTGTGAAAATATGGTTAATATGAATGTATATGTAGAGTCTGTATCAGATTGCACACCATCTAGGAGAAGTGGGGGGAGGAGAAAGGGGAAAAAACTTAAAACTCAAAAGCTTATGGGATGGCTAGGTAGAGCACTGGCCCTGGAAAAAAGCAAAAAAGACTTTTTAAAATTAAGCTTATGGAAGTGAATGTTGAAAACTACAAATAAATTAATTTTTAAAAAACAATGAAAATGATCAAGGAGGAGATAAAAGCAAGTGTGAAGAAAAGACAGGATCAAAGAAATCCTAAAGAAAGGAAAAGACAATAACACAGAAAATGAGAAAATATAACTAAAGGATATTATAGAAATACATTATCCAGAGAAACAGAAAGGACAGCACTATCTTTGTCTATCATAGAATGTCTAGTCACCTCACTTTATTCAAGTGACTTAGTAGCTATATATTGCTTCCCCTTCCAATATGGACTTTTTTCTTCCACATTTACACATCTAAAATGTCAAACTTTAACATTTGGTTTCTTCTAGAATAAATTTGAAAGGATTTTCTTTCATCAATACTATCCAAAAACCCTTCCAGTATGATCTCATCAGGAAAAAAATAATTCATAAGGCTAGTTAATATTAGAAGATGGAATGGATTTCATTCATTCTCCCCAAATTTGGGTAAACATTTAATATCCTTCTCCCTTGTTCACCTTGGTTCAACAATGGTAAGAGGTCTATAAATTTCACAGACCATCATTAGTCAATATTTCATGTCAACTTGGATGCTCTGCAGAGAAGGGAAGGAACTCTTAAAATCAAGTGAAATGTTTGTTTTTGTCCAGTCATGCCTGACTCTTTGTGTCATTTAGGGTTTTCTTGGCAAAGATTCTGGAGTGGTTTGCCATTTCCTTCTCCATTCATTTTACAGATGAGAAAACTGAAAGCAAACAGAGTTAAGTGACTTTCCCAGGGTCACAGAGCTAGCTAGATTCTGAGATAATATTTGAACTCAGGAAGATAAGTCTGACTCCAGGCCTAGCACTCTATCCACTGTGCCACCTAGCTGCCCACTTGGAAAAAAAATCTCTTAGGGCATAAATCAGGGTCAGATATACCAGAACTATTTTTACTTTTAATTAGGATACAAGATAAAAAATTTAGATGTGAAAGACACCCTTAAAGATTATCTAATCCAACTCTCTAATTTTATAAAATAGGAAATTGAGGGCCAGAAAGGTTAAGTGATTTGTTCCAGTGATAAGGTTAAGTAATTTGAACATATAGTTAACTGATTTGTCCCAGTTCCCAAAAGTAATAACCAGCAAAGCCAGGATTTGAACACAGGGCCTTTTGACTCAAAACCCTGGGTCTTTGACACTGTAAACTTAATTAACCAGAACCCACAACTACCAATGAACTACTAATACAAGGAATAGCCAACAAAGAATAAAAATGAACTTTCTAGTCCCTTTCTTTCAAAAAAAATTGGTGATAAATATGTCTTAACATGTTTCCCACATCATATACCAGCAAACCTTTTTGTTACCCAACAGTAGACCGAAAAAGTTCCCTAAATAGGCATCCTTGAAATCCAGGAAGTTACAATTTACTGCAAATAGAAAAAGATGAACCTATCTAAGCTACCCTGGAAGCCAACCTATTAGCAAACTGGAAAAAAAAGGAGAAATCAAGGACAGTCATAACATTTCTGCCTGAACAGCATAAGAGTATGTTAAACTAACCTTTCAAATGTCTAGTCATTCACTAAAAATGGATAATGATTTATTGTGGGTGAGTAGACAAGGTATTTTTATTTATTTTATTCCTTGTCTGTGTCTGTAGTTTAGAGACAAAATAAGAAAAAGGGGTAGAGAGTGAGCTGGTGAAAAGGATCTTTTTTTTTTGGCAAGGCTATAATACAACCATGTCAGAAAAAAATATTAAGAACGTTAAACTCCTTTCATAGACTCAGCTCTTGCATATGGCTGCAAAAGCTAAAGAAATTAGGCAGGCATCATTCAAAACAAATGCTTGCAGACATTTAGGGCTGGATAAATGTATTTTATTACCAATGCAATAATACATTAAAACACCAACCAACAATTAGTCACTGCCAGAGTTCAAAAGAAATACTAGATATATCTGGAGCATATACTAAAGTTGCCAAAATACAAATTCCCCCATAAAGTCACCATGTGGAAGCCAATTGGTATGAGAAAACTAAGGTGCCCAAGGGAGAGTTTAGGAAGTCCCCTTGGCAGAGCAAACAGAGTAGATGATTTTAATACCACTAAGCAGATGGAAGCAGCAACAAATAACAGAGGAAAGCAGAAGACAGTCATTTCTGCCAACAAGACAACACTGAAGCAGGAAGGATGTAATCTAGTGTCAAGTAATGCATCCATGTCTTGCTACCAAAGAACTATTTAAAACCTGCAGTTTAAATACAGAAATTACTGATACCAGGATGGAGGGAGGGGTGAAACCTGATTAAATGACGCCTGGGGAAAAACGCATATACACACATATTTTCCTTCCCTCTCCTATCCTGTCTCTCTCTCTCTCAGTCTCTCTCTCTCTTTCTCTCCCTCCCTCCCTCTCTGAAATATATTGGGAAATAAGTGATATAAATACAAAAATATCAATATCTTTTAAAAGACCTTACTATGTACAAAGTTTTATGCTAAGGATACCAAGAAGAATCAAAAGAGTCCCTACATTCAACAGGTTTAAATACTAGTCAAGCAGGGGATATAGCCTGGAAAGAAATAAAATGAATACTAAATAATGTGGAAAAAAGAAAAAGCACTAACAAATAGGGAATAATTTCAAGAACAGATGGCATAGAAGCTAAGCCTTAAAGATACATAAATATTCCGAGAAGTGGAGACAAGAAGGGAGTGGGGGATAATCGCCTGTACAAAGGCAAGAAGGTGGGAAATGGAATGCTATCTTCAGGAAATAACTGGCAATTCAATTTGGCTGGAAAGTACTTTACATGAAGAAGAGCAGGTCGGTAGGTAGGTAAATTGGAGAGTAGGTGGGTAACTAGGAAGGTGGAGCTAGATAGTAAAGAGCTTTATTTATTTTTTTTTTTTATAAAGCAGTTGGGGTTAAGTAACTTGCTCAAGGTTACACGGCTAGTCATTATTTATGCGTGGGTGCTCACTTTCTGAGGCCAGATCTGATCTCGGGTCATCCAAACTCCGGTGCTCTTAACTCACTGCGCCACCTAGCCGCCCCTTTAGGGCAATTGGGGTTAAGTAACTTGCCCAAGGTTACACGGCTAGGTTTTTTTTTGTTTGTGTGGATTAAGTGTCGGAGGCCGGCTCCGAACTGAGGTCCTTCTGATTCCAGGGCCGGCGCTCTATTCACTGCGCCACCTAGCCGCCCCTAGTAAAGAGCTTTAAGTAAATACCAAGCATAGTTTGTTTTATCCTAGAGGCAGCTGTGACCTATTGAAGGTTTTAGAGCAGGGAAGTGACAGACATGTTTTTAGGAAGGTTATTTTGTCAGCTGTGTGGAAGATGGATTAGAGAGCGGAAGAGGAAAGACCAGTTAAGAACCTCTTAGATTAGTCCGAGTGAAAGGTGACAAGGGCCTGAAATGTATGAGTGAAGGAAAAAAGGGAAAATGTTTAAGATGTTGTAAAGGTAATACTGACAGATAATACTGGGGAAAAGAAAAAAAAGAAGGAAATTAATGAGAAACAAGGGAAAGGAAAGAGTCAAGGACCATAAGGTCACAAATAAGAGTGACTAGAAGGATGACTGGCCCTTCACAAAACTGGGGAAGTTTAGAAGAGGACAGGGTTTAAAGGGGAGTATACTGGTTTAAGATGCCAATAGGACATCCAAGGAAAGGTATCCAGCAGACAAGCTAGAAATCTAGAAGAGAAATCTAGAAGGAATTGTGAACTGATCTAACCATTTGGGGGAATAATCTAGAATTATGCCCAAAGAGTTATTAAACTGCCTACACCCTTTGATCTAGGAATAACACTATTAGGTCTGTTTCCCAAAATAAGGAAAAGAATTTATATGTTCTAAAATGCATAGCAGCTCTCTTTGTGGTGGCAAAGAACTGTAAATCACAGGGATGCCCATGAATTGGGATATGGCTGAAAAAGTTATGATATATGATTGTGATGGAATACTATGCTATAAGAAAGGATAAGCCTGATGATCTTAGAAAGACATGGATAGACACACAAAATAATTAAAGACTAGATGAGCAGAACCAGGAGAATGTTGTATATAGAACTCAATACAAAGCTTTAATAATTGTCTGCATAGATCCCATGGGCGCCATGATGAGTGACAGAAGGAGAAGGCCTAGGAGAGAGGTTTGGAAAACATTCACACAAGGGGAACAGAGATGAAGGATGATTCAACAAAGGTCTCTGAGAAAGATCCGTCAGACAGGTAGGAGTAGAATCAAGAGAGAGCAGAGTAAGAGAATCCCAGAGAGAGAGTAAACTGGAGGAAACCATCAACACTGTAAACAACTAAAGAGAGTTCAATTTTAAGACTGAGAAAAGGTGACTAGACAAATAAGTTAAGAGATCACCAGTATCTTGTAAGATAGTCTCAGCACAGCAGTGGAGATGCAAAGTCAGTGAATGATAAGGGAGTAGGATGAGTGAGGACAGGCAATTCTTTCCAGTAGTTTAGCAGTGAAAGGGGAAAAAAATGAAATATATCCAGAAGAGAAATCATCTGGGGGAAAGTCTCACCAAAATTCCTGTAATGACTATTTTCAGTCTTTAACAACTTCTTTTCTTAGGATGTGTATAGGAGATTAGAAAAAAGTAGGCAAAAATGAAGGAAATCCAGCCAAAGAGCTGGGGCTTGGCGGTCTACAAAATACCAAAGGACAGGCTGACTGTTTGTATTTATTTAATCAATTTTGTTGTTTTACACCCTATAAAGAAAGCTTTGCTTTAATTCCAGATCAGGGACTGACACAGTTTTTAGGGAGGCAGAGGCTTAACAAATATAGATATACAGATCACCTTACTATCTATTGGTCTTGGCAGTAAACTTTATAGAAATAATGAAAAGGCAGAATATAATGTCCAAGAAATATAACAGGATCCATCTTTATGCTTCTGAAGGCTTAATTTACATTAACTCTAGAGATTATGTATTAGGCTCTTCAGGCTATAAATCCAATTGATTAACAGTGTTTATTAGTCTCATCTCAGAAAGAAAATAAACCTCCTCTCTAATAATTTGAAATCACTGCAAAGTAAAAATGCAAAGTATACTAGGGCCACTGAGCATATGTTATGAATACTACTGTGTATTACCTCCCCCTTTTCATTTTGGGTGTTTGGGGTTATTTGGGAGAGATGGTTGCATTAGGAGAGATTGCTGTTTTCTTGGATAGAATATTGGTTGCTTTGTTTCAATATCATTTTTCATAAACATACTCCAGTCCCAAACAAACTAAAAAAAATCTCTAATCCAATATCATTAAGTTAGCTTCCATTTCTTAGGTCATTCATTAAAAGTATTTATTAAAATCTATTTTAATATTTATAACTGTCCTAGAAGCTCAATTTATTTACTAAGTCCCCAATTTACAGTATTGATTATTCCCTAAAAATTTACTCTAAGTTGATTAATTAGAACTTGAAATGTATATTTACTTATTTCTGTGATAGTTGACTTCAAAATCCTACTAAATTCAATACAACTTTAGCTATTTAATGAGCTACAGAAAATTCTATTGCTTAGCCTGGGAGCCTAATTGTAATTTATGCAATATATTTATGGGAAATGAGTTCTGTGTTTCTGGTCATCCAGAAAGAAGAGAAACTCTATGCAATCTGCTTGCTGTTGCAGAAAAGAAATCTAGCAGCACTGTGTTGACTGGACAGTCATTTGTATGCATAAGTCAAGAGTTTGTAAATTTGGAAGTTCCCATAAAAAAACTAATGTTACAGAAAAATCAGGTTAATCCATGCACAAAACAATTTCCAGGATTTAAAAAGAATTTTAAAACATTTATTGACTGAAAGACTTTCTGGTAATTAAAATATTCAGTTGTGTGCAGTCAGGTCAACTCTAGAAAGTACGTGGTGATTTAAATCACATATATTGTACAAGCAAATCTATTATATTGGCTTATACTTACATTTAACACCAGTATCAACATCAGCTTAATTAAAATATCTGCTGGACAAGTAAACTTTAGCCTCTGGAACAATTATCTTGCTTTATGCCATGAGTTATAAACAATGTTCTTGGCTTTATAATCGTTAAAGTTTTACAACAGATCTAAATCTTGATCCTGTTAGAGAAACTGCTGAAGCTTGTCATGATTCAAGAGCCTGGTTGGTTATGAGATTCCTTAATATAAATTTCCCTGTCTTGCTTGGTTTTAGCATGATTTTTTAGTCTCTGTTCTAATTCTTTCTACCATTAGACTTAAAAAAATATTATCAGGAAAACAACTGTGTCAAGTAGCAAAAAACAAAGCAGAATTGAGAAATGAAGAAAGAGCTACAAGTTTATACTGGAAACAAGTGATGAAACAGAACTGTAGATTATTTCTTTATAGATAGTTTAAGAATATACAGTTACATAATAAAGGAGCCTTATAATATGTGTCCAGGGTTCAGAACCAAAATCTTAATGTACATCTAGGTTACAGGAACCAAATTCTTCTTATATATAGTATTTTCTGACTTAACAAAACATTATTCTGAGGGCATATTACTTTAGGAGCAAGTAAGTGTTACAATGGATAAAGCACTGGGTCTGAAGTCAGGAAAACAAGTTCAAATACAGCCTCAGACACTAGCTGCGTGACCCTAGACAAGCCTGTTTGCCTCAATTTCCTCATCTATAAAATGAGTTGGAAAAGGAAATGGCAAACCACTCCAATCTTTGCCAAGAGAATCCCAAATGTGGTCACAAAGAATCTGACACAACTGAACAATATTATTTTTTTTACCCAGAACTGTTTAATAAATTTTCTCTCTTCCATTCATATTTACCAATTCCTTCTCTCTCTTTTTTATTCAGACTGGGTAACATGCAAAATTTTGGCAAACATTTGGTGAATTTGGCCTCAGAATATTAAAAACTAATTCACTTCCTTTGATGTATACAAACACTGAATAAGCACCACTCATGCTGGCTATCAAGAACTTAATTCATTTGACTCCTAAATAAATATGGTATTATTTCTTCAATACCTTTCCAAACATTTCATAGCCTTTCTTTCATGTACTCTGCATGAGCTGAAATGAGTTTTCTTCACTCTATGTTCTATTTCCAACCTCCATGCCATTCTATGAGATGTTTTCTTCTTGCCAACATAACAAAAGACTCCTCCCAGAGCATGCACAGGGGACCAGCTGCCAGTCCTCTTGGGAAAGTGCAGAGGAGGAACTGATGACCTTGTTTCTGGAGGTGCACAATAATATATAATGTAAGGACCCTGCTCCCCAAAAGACCACATATTCTTTCCTTCTCTCTTCTCTCTCCTTCTCCCTCCATCCCTTATTATCCATGTCTGAAAATCTTTCTGCATTTTATATTCATCACTTTTCTGTCAGGAAGCAGGTGGCGTATTTCATATACATTCTTTTGGACACATAGTTTATCACAAATCACAGTTCTGAGATTTTTTATTTATTTTTTCTCTAGGATGTCATTATACAAATTGTTCTAGTTCTGCTCATTTCACTCTGCATCAGTTAATCAAAGTCATCCAAGTTTCATCCAAAATTGTCCATTTTGTCAATCCTGATGGCATAATAATATCCCATTACATTAATTTACCACGATTTCTTTAGCCATCCCCAATGAAAGGACATCCTTTTAGTTTCCAATTTTTGGATACCAAAAAAATTACTCTAAATAGTTTTATACATATAGATCTTTTTTCCCCATCTGATTTTTCTTTTGGGAATTTTGTACTGCACTAAATAAATTAGGTAGTTTTTTCTTCAACTTTATTATATTGGTTTGACCTATTTACGAGTAAGGTTTCTCCAATTATTTGGGTTTGTTGTTATTTCTGCAGAGGGTTTTATAATTAGACTCATATTTGTCCCTGGATGAATCTTGGAAGACATACTTCCAAGAATTTCACAACTTCTGAAGGTATTTTGAATGGAGTTTCTTTTTCTATCTCTTCTCACTGGGTTTTGTTAATTACATAATGGGAATGTTGGTGATTCATGTGGCTTTATCTTATATGCTTCAACTTTACTGAAGTTATTATTTTGATTTAATTAACTCTCTACCTCTCTAAATACACTATATCATCTGTAAAAAGGAATAATTTTGTTTTCTCTTTACCTGTGCTTATTTGCTCATTTTCTTTTTCTTGTTTTATTGCTATAGTCAGCATTCTAGCACTATGTTAAATAGTGACTGTAATAATGTATATCCTTACTTTAGCCCTGATCTTACTGGAAATATCTCTAACTTTTCTCCACTACATGTGATTTTTGCACTTGTATTTGGATGAGGAATATTATATTAAAGAGTGGTTCATTTATTTCTATGATTTCTAGAGTTTAGTAGAAATGAGCGTAGATTTTATTTTTAAAAACTTTCAGAAAATACTAATATAAACATATGGTTATTTATATTTTATATAATATAAAATATTTATGTTAGCATGGCGTATATTTATAGTGTTCCTTATGCTAAACCAAGCAATATATGTGCCAACTATGAACATGCAAATTTTTTTAAAACCTGTTATTATTCTTATGCCCATCTAAAGTGCTACAGTGAATAATCAATAAAAAATTCCAAAACATGAAATATGGAAAAAATGTCTCCTTCCTATTTTTTTTCAGTCTTCTTAGACCACACTCCCTTCCTTATACTGTACTCTACAATCCAGCAATACTGTTCTACATGCTTGCTGCTCCTCAAACATGACACTTCATCTCCCTAATCTGGGCCTTTTTACTGGCTGTCCCCTCAAACCTGGAATATTCTTTCTCCTCATTTCTACCTCCTGTCTCCTATAGTTTCCTTCAAAATATACTTCAAATTCTACTTTCTGTAAGAGGCCTTTCCCAGTTTTCTCTTTCCCTCTCTCCCTTCCCTTGCCTTCTTTGCCCTTTCCTCCTCTACCCTTTCCTTTCCTCCTTCCTCTCCCTCTGTCCACATAGGGTACAATCCCCATTATATAAATATAAATAAATATATATATATATATATATATATATATATATATATATTTAATGTGAGTGCTCTGCCCAAAGGAATGTAAATTTTGACCACTGAAACTTCCCAAAATATCTTGGGGTTAATGGGCTAGATTTCTTTTTAAGCACCAGGCCTTAAACCTAAACCACTCTGGCTTTCATTGATTGATAGGTCCTAAACCAAGCCTCGCCTGGTCACTGTCTGGGCCCTGATGGCTCAAAATGAATGTAAACAGCAACTGTTTCTGCTTTGGCCAGAAATCCTGAGGGTCTTCCCCTTCCAGAATGACTTTTTTTTTTTACTAAGCAAGAGGTCATTCTGTACCTCATTTCTTACCTAGTTTAATCACTGAATGGCCTTTGCCTCCATCAAATTGACAGCTGTTAAAGGCCTTGAATTAAAAAGGTCAAGTTCTCCCACTGTATCATAGGCCATCTCCAGTTATCAATATATCTTGCCACTGGGCCCAAATGGCTCTATAGGAGAAAGTGAGGCTGGTGATTTTGCACAGTCCGCCCTCATTTAAATCCAATTCACTTGAAAGTCATGGCATCACCTTCCTGATGTCATGGGTCCTCTTTGAGAATGAAGGACAAGCAACCACTTCCCTAGTGCATTTCCTCAAAGATGAGCTATTTTCACTCCAGATATTTTGTCTCTTCACAGTTATTTACATGCTCTCTCTCCCATTAGAATATGAACTTCTTGAGGTGCAAAGACCATGATCTTGTCTTTCTTCATATTCCCAGAATATAACACAATGCCTGGCACTTAGTGTTAAATAAATGCATCATCGTCATGATAGCATTTTAAAGAACTTTATGTATATATGATACCTCATAGGATCTTCAAATACTCTTATGAGCAGGTATTATTATTATGCTTATTATACAGTTGAGAAAACTGAGGCTGAGAAAAAGTGACTTGCTCATGCTAACAGTTAGTAAGTATCTGAGGCAGAATCTGAACCCATATCTAGACCCCAAGCCTAGTACACTACCCAGGATACCACCTAAAGCCACCTGATCCTTCACTATTAAGGTCTGACTTGTTTCTGATTTTTTTTTTGCTTTTTTTTGGAGGGGGGAAGGTAGGGTAATTGGGATTAAGTAACTTGCCCAAGATCACATAGGTTGTGTGTGTGTGTGTGTGTGTGTGTGTGTGTGTGTGTGTGTTTGTTAAGTGTCTGGGTCTGTATTTGAACTCAGGTCCTCATGACTCCAGGCCCGTGCTCTATTCACTGTGCCACCTGTTTCTGATTTTGATTTTTATAAGCAGCAGTTTTGCGAATTTCCAGTTTGCACTGTTTTAATGCCATTTCATGTCAAACACTATATTACACTTGAGATATAACTTGTATTTGAAATTTCTGTGCTTTCTAATTTATTGAAGAGTGAAAGTTGAAAATTAATTGTCAATGAAAGTATGTATTGAATTAAAAACAATAATTATCTTTCCCTTGACTCTAGAATTTGAAAATTTGCTTAGCTTCCACATCAAAAAAGTCTTGTGTAATCTTTCAGTAGGTAGAAATCTTAAGAGATTTCAGGTTTTTCTGTCGGTATTTTAGTTCACTTTAGATTTTCCCCCTTATTCAAATACTGAGTAGCTTCTAGAATTAATCAGTACTTGACAAATTTATGACACAAAAATGAATAAGTGAAATGTATCAAGCAAAATGTCTACTTCAACTGCCCTATATATATCTTGTATTTATTTACATTTCCCCAATAGAACATAAGCTCCTTGAGGGCAAAAGGACTATTTTTGTCTTTCTTTGCTTTCCCAGTGTGTAGCACAGTGTCTACAAAGTGCAAACTGTTAATAAATGCTTGCTTGGCTGACTTCAAAAAAATACTATTTCCCTTTGAGATGCTCCTCTCCTGGCTTATTTGAGCTACATGATTACTTCAATTTTGAAGGAATAAGAAATATCAGATTGCCACCTATCTTTGGTAGGTCATTTCAGCAGTTCAACGGACAAAATGCTTTTTTAAATTAGCAAATGAATCAACAGAACTGCTAAGTATGTGGTAAAAAGAAAGCTACTAGAAAATGTTTGATTATGGAAAATATTGGTTAAATATGGTAAATAAAATTTAGCCAAGTTTATAAGTGAATATATTCTCTTATAATTTCCTTTACAGGCAGAGACAAGTTCAGTTCCCAAATTAGAAAAATTTGTCTAACTCCACAGTTGAATAGAAATTTAATTTTTATTCTATAGTTATTTAGCACTAAAAATAAGAACTTCCTTGACACATCTGTGTTATAATTACAAAAGCCTTCTATCGATGTATATAAGTAACTATGGCAACTTTTTAATTTCTGATATAAAAAGATGAAAATGTAATTTTAGACTCAAGCTTTTTAGGGGGCTCAAGTAAGATATAGGAGGGATGTATGAAAATTATCATTTATAAAGTACTACACTCTTGATTGTGAGATAGTCTTTCCATCTAATTCATTTAGCAATGCATTATATATTACTAACACTTTTAAACTAGAAATCCAATGCAATTCCTTATGTCAGGTTTTTAATAGTTTAACTGTGGTTGATGATTGCTTTTTACTGTTTTATACTGTGATCTTTTTACATCTTTTAACTTTTGGGTCCCAGAGTTTTATTTTCTATACTTTAGTGTATTCCAATGACCTAATAAGACAAACAAGACCACAAAAAGATAAATCCAAGTTAATGAACTGTCTTATGCATAAATATGTTCAGTCAAAAGGCAGTTGTCTGACACCCTTATAGTAGTCTGCAAATTAGTCTGTGACAATGGCTCTGTCACATCTTTGACATTATGCCTCCTGTCCATCTCTTAACAAACCCCTACTGGGAAGAGGTTTCAAACCTTATGGTACTTGACTGTAGAGGTTAATACATGCCAATATGAAGAAACAGTCTCAAATGGAAAATTCAGCTGAACTATAACAAGCATTTATCCTAATGCACTTCTCAACATTTCAAAATCCCCCCTTTGGACAAAGACAAGCTTTACCACCCAAGAGTGTAAAAGCTTTTCTCTCAGCAGGGGTCTTGCAGCTGTTCACCATTAAAACAACTAAGTGAGAGGGTCCCCTTTAGTAAAAGTCATAAAACGATTATTATCATCACATCTTCCATTTGTTTTCTTAAGGCAAGCAACTAAAACATAAATGCATTTAAAGATATATACATACAGTCAATATGCAGATATACACACTTGTAGAGTTTGATGACAAAATTGTTCAGGATGAGCTACTCTTCCATCACAAACATTTTTTTTTAAATAGGATGACCAGATGTAATGAGGATAATTGACTACTTCTTGATGTTTTTTAAATTGACAAGAAATTACTCAAAAAATTTGAGATTTTGAGCAATCTTGCAAAAAATAACCAAAGATGGAGAAAAGTATATTTGATCATAACTGAACTAAGTACAACATTTTAAAGAGTTTGTGTTCAATCTTTTGCAGCAATGTATTTAAAGCATGCCAGCGGTATTTTAATAAAATGATTTGTTAAATGTTTCTGTCAATGAAAATCATCTGATTGCCCAAAACAGTGCCCCATTGGTCCACAAACTTAAAAAGCTGTTACCAACTTGCTTTGATCTCTTCTCTTCATTGAAATTATACACTGGTTGCTCAAAAGGGTTTCTTTAAGGATAACCAAGCACTATGCTAAGTCCAAGGCTGTGTTTTTCTATCAAAAAAATGTATTTCAAGTCTTATATTCTTTAGCAATTCTGTCAATACCCTAATATTAATGTCGACTGCATATTTTTAAATCTTCCATTAAAAATAATCAATAGCAGAACTGCTGCGACCAAACATAACCAATAATACAACTCTTCCCAACTACTAAATGTCATCTGTAAGGAGGTAAACATTAAATATACATACACAACACAAGAGGCACCAGCTGATTAATTTTCAACTCCCTCGTAGGCATTCATCTTAAAGCCTTAACTATAACATTTTACCGATGAAATTTCAATTTATTCCTGAGCAAACACAGCATTTACAAATTATACCCACACAGGAATTGTCTGTGACTATGCATCAAGCTCAAACCAAGGTCTAACAGTATTTTCCAAGACACCATCCTTTTCCCTTCTACATGCAAGCACTGACAGCTCTCTCCGATCAACATGAAAGTCTATCCTTAATATGAAACAGTTGCAGGATTTGCCCTCTGTCCCTTTCCGACAGTGACCCTCAAAGTGCTTGCTTATTGATGTCTCTACCAAATGCGCCTACAGTGGTCTCTCTAAAGCCAGAGCGCTCGCTCTCAGCGCCCCCTGCCGGAAATTCTGAGGCCTGGCAATCAATGAAAAGTTTAATTCCCAACTCCATCAGCAGCATCCAGGTAAAAAAAAAAATGGCTAGCAGTCTTGGAAAGGATCGGATAATGCTTTCCCGCCAAATCCTATCAGACTCCTGGGACTCCAGTACACAAAACAAATTAGTGAACTAGTCTCTGGAAGTGAGAAGACTTAAAAATCCCATTTAGACATCCCTTTTTCCCCTACAAACTAAGTCGTTCTCCAATCCTGCTAGAAGATAAGGGATTCAAGATTCCTTTTGAAACTGAGTTAAGAGAGTGTTGGGGAGTGGAGGGGTGTAGAATACAGTGAATGAGAGATCTTTGGACACTGCAAAACTAGTTCGAGAGCCTAATAATCCCAGGAAGGAAAAAAAATGCTTCTCCCCACCCCGTATACAAGGGACCCCTTTATTACTTTTAATAAGAAACGTTTATCATCATCATCATTCCGTAGTAGTGTGAACTCTCAGCACTTCCTCTCTGCCTCCATTCAATATAAGGAATAGTTGCTTCCTTGTGCATTTCCTTTTAGGATAATTCAAGTCTTTCTACAATCCCAGGACCCCCGATCAAATATGTTTTTCACATTCTCCAGCAGTCTCCTTCAAACAGACCAAGAAAAGTTGTTCCCAGAAGAGCGTAAGGAAATCATGAGACTCAGAGGGTTTAAAGCCTCTACTTACCCCTTCTTCCTGTCTCCTTTAAACCACGCTCCTTTTAAGGGGAGGCTTGCAAAAAGTCAGGGTTAATTTGCACTGCTCCCCAAATACCTCTCTTAGCGGATCTCTCCTTTCCCCTACCACTGAATTCACAGCCACACACACCTCACACTCTCCTTTGAATACAAGACACAGGCACTCTAAAGTCTAGGACGTAAACTTAAGTCACAACCAGTTGAGTGGCGGAACTGCTGGTCCACTGCAGCCAAGAAATCTCAGCACCTCTAGAAGCTCCAATGGCAACCCGGATAACCAGAATCTTGCTCCATTCCCCTTCGCTAAACCATCCCCAACAACCTGATGCTGTTCAGATGCCAGGAGCCCATCAGTCCTCTCGACCAGTCCAAGAACTAAGCACAAGCGATCACTGAGTCTGCTCCCCCCACCCCTCAAGTCGGGCATAATGCCGAAAGAACGGGGAACAGCGGCAGGGACAAGGAGAGGAGGAGGAAAGAAAGGGCTCTCACCAGGTGCTGTGCCGGCTTCTTGCCCAGGTCATCGAGCACTTGGGTGCCCGGAGACGCTCCGCAGTCCTCTCAGGTCCCCACAAAAGGAAGTCAAACAGAGAGACCCCCGCCTAAGTCCCCTTCCCTCCCCCCACCCGCCCCTCCAAAACACGGACCCCCCACTGGGGGGCTGGGGGCGCGGGGGACAGCGTCTTGGGACCAGTAGCCGAGTCTGTAGAAGGGACGAAGCTCGCACCAAGTGCCGGCTTGGCCGGGGTGAGATGGGAAAGTTGGGTGATAAATCCAGTTCCGTGGGCGAGCAGCAGGTAGAGGAGAGCCAGGGATCTCCAAATCGCCGGACAGCCCGGAGGAGACAGCGCAGTCCTGGGAGAGGCCGGAGGGAAAGCAACGCCGCGCAGCCGGAGCAGCAGCAGCAAGCCCCGAACGAGCGTCCTCCTCCTCCCCTTGTCTGGAAGCCGCAGCCGCAGCAGCCCGTGCCCCGAGCGGCTCCCCCGCCGGCCGGTCAGCCCCGGCGCCAGCGGCAGCCGCAGCCGCAGCGGCAGCAGCTCCGTACGAGTGGAGGGAGTGAGCGCGCGCGAGGGGAAGCGGAGCCAGGGAGCGTGAGCCGCGGAGAGGGGTCCCCCTCGCGCTCGCACTCACAGACTCCCTCTCCAGGACTCTCTGGGACTCCTCGCTCTCTCCACTGAGTCCAGCTGTGAGCAGCTACCCAAACCTCTCCGCCCCCTTCCCCCGCCGCCGCCGGCCGCCGCTGCCTCCACCCCCTGCAGCTGGAGCTGCGCAGGGGCGACTAGGCATCGCAGCCACCGCCTCCTCCTCCTCCCACTTTGCCTCCCCCTTCTCTTACCCGCCCCCCCATGGGCCCTCCTCCTCTCTGAATGAGTGAAACCTGAGAACGTGGGCCAGCTCCAAACACCCCACCTCCCGGAGAAACGTTGCGGGGGAGGCTCCCCAAATCACTGCCCACCCCCAGCCCTGGCCAAGCCGACCCCGCCCCCGACACGACCATTCCCCCAGTTGGCCCAGAGGCAAACACGTCTGAAGTCTCCTTTGCTTTCTCGCCCTCCCCCAAATACAAGTTAGTCTGATTTTTTTTTCTTTTTTCCCCTCCTCTGCCACGTAAAAACGGTTTCGCTCCTATTTCCCTACCCCGCCTTCTTTTCCCCTTTCTTCCCTCCTCCTCTCTATCGACGTGTCTCAGGCTATTTTTAGGGGAGTTCTCTATAAAGGTCCCAGGAAAGTCAGGGCCAGGCACTAAGACGTGGCACTCTGGCCCCTACAGTCAGCGAAACCTGCAGACATCCACTCCAGGTACAGTAACAGTTACTGTGCAGAGGGCGGCGGGGGGGAACTAGTAAGGGATCAGGGTATGTTAGACTGTAGCTGGAACATGTGGGTGCTCCTGGTACCGTCCGATTTTCAGTTTGTTACTTCTTTCGGTCTACTTTCAAATCTCATGCCTTCTGTGAGATGAAAGTTACAGACGAATTAAGAGGTACTCACTTGGGAAGGTCTTGGAGTTAAGGCTCCACTTTTCGAAGTGTAAACCTAGCTGCATATATGCACGACTGCATTCCTACTTCTTACTGTAATTTAATCAGTTAAGTCAAGAACATAAATATATTAAATGAACCTACTTTATAAGAATAAAACGAGGCTACTCAAGTGGCCAGTCTCTGGACATATAACTAACACCAAAGGGTAGAAATCAATAAGCAAATACTTATGAAACCATTTCTTAATATATTTATTCTTTGAAAATTTCCTTGAGTGGGGGGAGTATTTTTTGAATTACCATAAACAAATAGCGCAGATTTAAACTGTATGAAAAAAAAAAACTCTTGAAATTGTGTCCCATCCCATTTCTGGTGTGACTGTGTGGCCATATGGGTATGGGAGTGATAGGGTTTTTTTTTTCTTTTTGTTTTTACTTTGACTAGAAAGATATTGGTAATATCTTTGTAGCGAAAAGTTCTTTCATTATTCCCTAACAAATATTCTGACATAAGGGCTTTTTATTTTTTTAGGTAAATAGTCCATTTGTCTACATTTAAAGTTGTCACATAACCTCAGCCAAACTTCCAGTATAAAATGTATCTTTATAAACAAATGTTGTCATTTCAATAGCTTTCTCGAGCCTTTTCAACTTTTATATCAGTTTCTTCCAACTTCTAATGAAGGATCACAGGTGGCTGTCATAATTTCAGAACTGTAAGAAATCTGCATAATGCTATATCATAAATATATACATAGCCCATTTATATACATAATATATTTATTTATGCAGCTCTTGAGTGTATCCTTGGAACCCATTCCATTTGGATATGAATAGTCACGTAAAGAGACATCTTACAAAGCTTGCAGGTAGTTTAGTGGTGACAGTGTGACCGCATTTTGGCAGAATTTTGCAAATGTCTCCATTATTTACTCTGAGCCGAATGGGGAACCTGGGGCTTCCAGGACACATGTGGCTCTCTAGGTCCTCAAGTTCGACCCTTTGACTAAACCCAAACTTTACAGAAAATTTTTATATTCACTTCTATGTGAACTTCACTGAAATTTGGATTCAGTCAAAGGGTAGAACTTGAGGACCTAGACAGCCACTTATGACCTTCAGGTTCAGGTTCCCCACCCCTACTCTGAGCCATTGGAGATAGCACACTGCAGGCAGAAGTGTGCTGGTTTTAGAACTCAATTCGCAATTCAAACTGGTTCTGTATGATATTGGGCAATTCTTTTAACCTTTCTAGGTCTCAGTTTCCTCATTTTTAAAAATGGAGATGGGAAGGATGTCTTCCAAGTTCCTGGCTCCAAAGTAATGGTCTTACGATTTGGAATCTCTATAAATTGTTTATGTAGAAACCCCACTGAGTTGGAAAGGCTAAAAGGGGAGAGACACTCACCCCCATTTGATAACTTCTTATTTTAACTAATTATTATTGTGGTTGAATTGTTTCAGTCATATTCAACTCTTCATGATCCCATTTGGGGTTTTCAGGGGAAAGATGCTGGAGTGGTTTGCCATTTCCTTCTCCAGCTCATTTTACAGATGAGAGAGTGAAGCCAATGAGGTTAAGTGACTTGCATAGGGTCACACAGCTAGCAAGTATCTATTCTTGCTTAATAGAAACTAAGCTTGGTTGATTCTACAGATTAAATAAACTGCCATTGCTTCACCCTAGTTATGGCTCTGATAAGAGCTTTTACTGCTATTCCTTGGGGGAAGGTGTGTGTGTGTGTGTGTGTGTGTGTGTGTGTGTGTGTGTGTGTGTGTGTGTGTGTGTGTGTGTTAGAAAGGGATGAGCTAAGGAAGAAGGCAAATTGGGTAAAAGGGGGTTTAAATGCAGTAGTCAGAGGGTAATCACACTTTTTCATTTTGATGAAATATATATAGCAACCAGGAATGGGATAAAGCCCCACTTTCAAACTACAACTTTTAGAGCCCACAGTGCTTTGTGTCAGTGATTCTTTATAATAAGAAATCACCAGTAGGGGAGTAGCAATGACTATTAAATCCAAGGTTTACAAGTTTCAGCCCATAAGAGACACTTTCACTTTGTTCAGTCTATTAATCATCAACCATTTATTGATCACCTCCTATGTGTTAAGGTGCCAGGGACACAAAAAGCAAAAGTAAAAGCCCCTGTCCTCAAGGACCTTACAATATTCCTACAAGACACAACATATTCTAAGGGAGATACAAAGTATAAAATAATGGTGCTTGGGGGAAAAGAAGGATTTGTTCTGTAAAACTTGGAGTCAGTTAAAAGGCTGCTCCCAAGGACCTAGAAGTCCACATGTGGCCTTGAGGCTGCAGGTTCCCTAACCTTGCTAGCAGCTGCAGGAATCAGGAAAGGCTTTATGTAAAAGGTAGTTCTCATGGAAACTAGGAATTCTAAGAGGCTAAAATGAGGAGGGAGTGCATTCCAGACTTGGATTACAGCCGACTTAAAATCACAAAGTCTCAAAGTATTAATGAGAGTTAACTTCCCCCTGGGGTTAATAGGAAAACATCAGTTTTCTCTATTGAAAAATGAGAGGGTTTCATTAGTTGGCCTCTGAGGTCCATTACAGCTCTACATTTACGACTGATTTACACAATGAGCTAACGATGGAAGAACAGAAATTATATTAGTGACATTATATTTCTTTATTTCCTGGAAACAACAAATATCAGGAAAGCTTTGTGAAAGCAATCCTAAACATCTTAATCAGACACCAATCAGCAATTTTTAATTTTCAGAAGGCATTGTGAGATACTCTGTGACTCCACTACTATGGGATCATTGTCTTATTGGAGGAGTTTTTATTTTTACTATACTTAATTTAACACTTTTTAAATTTTTACTAGACTCTTTTTTTTTACACTTTTACCATTTTGTCTGCCAAAGGTGTTCTTGAACAATTACATGGCCAGAGACACTGAAGAGATTTCAGGCACTCTTCCTTCATCTAGGCTACACTTGTATCTCATTTGATTCTCACAATAACCCTGTGAGCTATGTAAAACGGCATGTCTTTTCCCAATTTGTAGAAACTGAGGCTCAGAGAACCAAGATAACTTCCCCAAAGTAGCATAGCTTCTAACTGGCAGCTTTTCTACTTCCAGACTTAATAGCTGTTTCCAAAACACCAACCTTCTTTTTACTGTGTTAGCCTCTCTCAGAGTTCCCAAAAGGCAGAGAACTTTGTATTAAAAAAATGAGAATAAATGGCAACAGAAAGGTCAGAAGAGAAACAGAAAGGCATGAGGAACATGACCAATCAATCCTCTTTAATATATATCTAATACTTTGCTCTATTCTGTCTCAGGTCCTAACTCTAACATACATTATTGTGAGTCTCCTAATTGGACTTCTAGCTTCTAGTTACTCCTTGCTCCAAATTATTCTCCATGTCGGGATAGGGAATGGACCTATGATTTCATTGATATAAGGAACTCCTGAACGAAGAAATTCCCTCTATCAATGAATGAAGGTTCAACCCTTCTCTATAACTTAAGGTCATAAAGTTACCTAGAGCATCTAGATTTGAACTCAGGTGTTCCTGACTCCAAGTCCAGTTCTACCCACTATAAGGTATTACTCCCCTAAAAATCCTTAAAGTAATAGGTTCCTCCCTGTTTACTGTATTCTTTTAATATTTCATTAGCTATGGGAACTAGACCAGTAATTTCATTGGTACAGAGAAATCCTAGAAGAAACTCTCTACCAATAATGTCAGAACCTTATCTGAAATTTATATTGTTATATATTACATATATTAATATTGTTATATTGTTAGAGAGTTGCCTAGAGGTGACTTGATTTACCCTGAGTCACAAAGCCATCATGTGTCAGAAGCAAGACTTGAACCGAGGTCTTCCTGTCCCTGAGATAGCTTTCTAGTCACTGTACCACTTTGCCTTTCTTCTTCTACATGATAAATATTCAAAATAACCTTTCAGAAGCACAAATGTGACCAAGTTACTCCCTTGCTCAAGAAATTTCAGTCACCTGCTATTACCTCTAAAATAAAATATATTTCTTCACTGGGCATTTAAACCCATAATGCTCTGGCTTCATTCTATCTTTTCCCACTCTGTGGAAATC
Organism: Gymnobelideus leadbeateri; assembly: GCA_011680675.1. Lineage (NCBI taxonomy): Eukaryota > Metazoa > Chordata > Mammalia > Diprotodontia > Petauridae > Gymnobelideus > Gymnobelideus leadbeateri. Next base: position 55,375 of record WOXC01002696.1, on the reverse strand, counting down.
ACAGTACCCCTTTTCACACACTCTATCTTCCAGTCCAACTGGCCTACTTACCCCTATACTTTTTCCCAGAGTTTTCCCCCATGCCTAAAATATATACCTTCCTTACTTATCCCACTTAGAATCCATATCTCCCTCCAAGACTCAGCTCAATTGCCACCTTTTGTGGAAGACCTTTCTTTATTCCCATCATCACCCACGATCACTCCCTTCCTCAAATTATAGTGTTTAAACTTATCTGTTTGAATTTTGTGAACACCCACTCCCAATAAAATGTAAGCTTCTTGAGGGCAGGAACTGATTGCTTTTTCCTTTGTATCTCCAGAGCCTAGCACAGTATCTTCTATGTAGTAGATACACAATGTTTATTGAATTGGGTTGAACAAATTGGTTGGTTCTAGGGCTCTACTCATTGAGACTCTGTATTACAGTTATAGGGCAGCTAGGTGACAAAGTGGAAAAGTGCCAGGCCTGGATTAAGGAAGACCTGAGTTCAAATTTGGCCTCAGACATATACTTGCTGTGTGACCCTGAGCAAGTCACTTTTCACCATTTGCCTCAGTTTCCTCAATCTCTAAAATGAACTGGAGAAGGAAATGACACACCACTCCAGTATCTTTGCCAAGAAAACCTTAGATAGGGTCATGAAGAGTCAAACATGAATAAAATGACTAAACAATAAGAACAAATTGCAGTCAGACCCACTAAATGGGGCTCATTGACATGATTTTGCACCTAAATGCTATCATGGACAGAGCTTTAGTCTTAATATCAGAAGTTCAAATCCTAGTTCTGCCATCCAGAAGTGGTATTACTCTTTAGAACTAAGTTCTATAAGCCTCAATTTTCCCAGTTGTAAAATGAGTAAATAAAACTTGTACTACCTGCCCCCAAGGGGGTTGTGAGGATCATGTTTGAAAGCATTTCGCAAGCCATGAAACATTGTATAAATGTTGTTGTTACCAACATAGAGTCACTATAGATTCACTTAAAAGATTGAAAAGGAGATTTCAGTTACTAAGGCAATGCCTCTCTCAAGTGTGCCCCCCCTCTGTCACTGAGAGAATGCACTGTTGAGAAGTGTCATGAGTTCAGTAGTGATCAACAAAAATATGTGCCCTGAGAGATAAGACTGCATGGATAGAGAGCTCACTACTTATGTTTCTATGTTTGGCACTCCAGTGGAAAGTCAGTGAATCCATTCCCACAATTCCCTTTAGGTTTGCTCATGTGCCCCACAGTCAGAAGCCACTAGAACAGGCATTCACTCCTGTCATACCATAAAGCTAAAGGTGTTACACATCTGTTCCCAGTGTGTAGATATCAGCTTGGAATATTTTAATGGTCTGTCCGATTCAGTATCCCAGGAGGCATGTGTGTGTAACTGTGGGTTCAAGCAGCTGCAAAGGTGATTGGAGACTGAATTAAAAGCCCTAAGGTAGTATTACTACTCACTAAAGTTTTCTTCTAAACTTGCAAAAGTCAGAAATTTCATACTTCTTATAAGTTCTTCTGTAGTAGGGCTGCATTCTCCCCAGGGCCTAAATCACTTGCTATAAGAAAGTACTTGGTAAATTAAAGGGTATCATGGTCTCCTGAAGAAGTTATGGCCTACCTAAGCACCTGATTTAATACCAGGGTGTAAGTTGTGAAGTGGGCTCATCAGTGGCTCCCTCTGATAAGAGACATCAACATTTAACTCTGTATTTTCCAAATACACTGAACATGTCTATGTATGTATGTATGTATGTGTATATGTATGTATGTATGTATGAGTACAGATCCATCCTTTGAAGGGAGCAAATTAGGAAAAGAGTGAATTGTAAGGAGTTATTCTTTTCTGCATTAGATTTAATTTTCTTTCTAAAAATACTAGTCTGTTGAGGGGGAACATTATATTTTAAAATATAGAGCTACCTTTAGAGATGTAGATGGGATGTAGGGGACCTTAGAGGCTATATCATCACATTGTTTTTTCTTTTTGGAGGGCAATTGGGGTTAAGTAACTTGCCCAAGGTCACACGGCTAGGTTTTTGTTTGTGTTAAGTGTCTGAGGCCGGATCCGAACTCAGATCCTTCTGACTCCAGGGCCGGCGCTCTAATCACTGCGCTACCTAGCCGCCCCTATCATCACATTTTTTAAGATGAGAAAATTGAGATGGGTTAAGTGATTTATCCAAGATCACATAATTAGCAAGTACTGGCTCAAGACTCCAACTCCCTCCCCTTTTATACCATACTGCTTCAGGGTAAGAATATTAATTTTCATCTCTAAAAAGTAAAATTTGTGGTACCCTCAAAATGAGCAATGATAATAATAACCAGAATGATTAAGAAGAAAATATATACTTGGTGAAAATGATGAATTCTGGGGAACTGATTCATGTGACTTGAAAAGGCCATCCATTTCCTGATTCACCTTGGTTTTTTATTTTTTATTTTTATGGAGAATGGAATTTATTAATCCAGACTGTGAAATAATTAACCATTTTTCTTTTTTTTATATTCCTTCCTTTTTGATTTCATTTCAGTGATTTTCTTAAACTGACATCTCAGAGAAGAGAAGTAAAGATGGGGTTAGAGTGAAGATCATCACACAGAGAGCAAACTCCTACCTTGGATCTTGATTGACATGAAAGGAAAATTTTAATATCTGTGATATTTAAAAAGAAGGAAGAAGATTAGGTTAAAATTATAAAAAAAAACCACAGACTAAAGACTGTGGCCTTTTGCCATTTAATCATTAATTGGATTTTCCAATGTACAAGCCAGCAGACACATATCATACTATGGCAACCCTTGGGCATTCAGTTTTTATCTCTTCCATTTTTATACTCTCTTTACTGAGATCAGCTTTATTTTTTTGTCCATTTATTTGTTTTAGTGTAATTATGTATTTTGCAATGTCACCAACTGTTTCATACTAGTTAATACATTCAACAAATATTAACACCTGCTATATGAAAGTAATGATGCTAGAGTTTAATTGAAATCTAGTAAATATTCTAGATATTAGTAAATATTTTACATAGATATACTTGTCTATGGATTTACTTTATTTTTTTAAAAGTCTTCATTTTCTTAAAAATAAAAATGAAATAAAATAATGTTTTATGTAAATATTATATCTTTACCCTGGCATTTATGAAAAAACTAAATAACAGCTGATAGATAAATAGTATTTTACAATTTACTGATACTGAAGGAAGATAATGTACCTAAGAGTGTAGACTTTTAAAGTGGCATGCAGAAAAATATGACAAGGAAAAGACGTCATAAAAGTGAAATTCAATATAATTTCATGAAGTGTAAAATTTTAAATTTCATATTCAAAAACTTGACCTCAGATGCTTTTCATCCTCTTTTCACTATGTATCTATTTAAAGCACACAAACAAATAAAACCAAGCATTAAATATAGGGAAATATAGGGATCTCATTCAGTGAGAGTCAACCCAGAGACTTTGGTCTAGAAAATTACATATAGCATGAAAGTCAGCATTCACTGGTGTCCATCATCTGGGTAATCATAAGTGTTGCATCTCAGTTTGTGTTATGATTCATAAGATGAGTCCTCTTCTTAGTTCTACAAAGGATAATTATCATTCATCTGGTCTACAGAGAGATCTTTATCCTTTGGGTTTGATGAGGAACTTGGGCAGATGGTGGCGTAGGCATAGGAAAGGATACCAACACTAGAGGATGGGAATGCTACACTGGCAAAACTCAATCAAATTGAAATGCTGACGTTAAAAGAAAGTTTTTATGCTTCAAGCAAAGTATTGATTCATATCCTATTTTGAGCCATGCTCGAAACAAAACATAATATAACTGCACAGATACTTATTGGGCAGACAGAATATTAGAGCAGGAAAGGACCTCAGAGGCTGCCTAGTCCAGGTTATACTTTAACAAGAATCCACCCAGCAAGTGGGCATCAAGGTTCTGCTTGAATACTTTCAGTGAGGGGAATTCTACCACCTCCCAGACCAGCCAGTTCACTTTTGGATGGCTCTAATTATCAGGACTTTCTGCTACTTTCATCGACCCTCAATTTTCTTTGTCATTGCCATGAACTGATCCTCCTCATTCTGCCTTCCACGAGCAAATAGAATGAATCTAAACCTTCCACAGGACAACCTTTCATAAACTTAAAGACAACTATCAACCCACACCCCTACACCCAGATTTTTCTTCTTCAAGATAAACATTCAAAGTTCCTTCAGATAATTCTCACATGGCATGATCTCAAGGCCTCCAATGTTCTTTTTGTTCTCAGAATGTTCTCCAGTTGTAGCAATGCTGAACATACCAGAAGGATCTGACCTAATAATTACACTTACATATTGTGTATACACACATCTGTATATATGTATACATTATATATGCTGTTCTATAGTATGCTGTAATATATACTTATGCATATGTATTGTGTAAATATAATAGACTATTCTATATTATATATGATTTTATATTTACTATTGTATAATACATAATATATTAAATTATTATGTTATCTATATCATCTAATGTTATATATATGCTGTATTGTTGTATGGTATATTCAATATAGTATAGCATTGTACAAAAATATTTGCCCAAGGCCAGCAAAAATGTATTGGAGGACCCTGTATTTTGAAAATTTATCAGACAACAAATATATTTAGTATCCCTGTTCCAGATAGAGAATTTTGTTCCCAGTGTGGGAACATTGGTATGTGGGAGTTAACTAGTCTTTCCTATTCCCTTCCCACCACAGCATGCATTCAATGAAAATAAATATAATTGATCATAATAATCTTTTCCACATAACATTAGCAAATCCAACCATTCCTCTGCCTAAATAATTGCTAGTTCTTCCAAATAGGTACCCAATAAAGTGGACACCTGCTAATTTACATAATTCTATTAGAATTTTGTTGTATAATAATACTAGGTTGTTGACAACATATTAAATTATGAAAAACAAAGAAAGCATTAATTTGGGCAATGTGCTATAACTCAGAAGATCGTAATTACCAGTGATATATTCCTGTCTCTGGGACTCATTGGTGCTTTATTATAACTCAACCTTCTCCCCCTCTCCCATTCCTAACCGCGATTCACACATTTTTTTAAAAGCTCACATTTCAAAGCAGGGATTGGGTTTTGCTGTCACATTAAGTATTACTTGCATAGAGCCTAGTAATTCTACATAGGATACCCTGGCCTATAAAAGTTTACTCTCTCTATTTTAGAACTTAAAAGCACTTTAGAGATCATCACATTGAACTTCTTTACTTTACAAATGAGAAAATTGACACTCAGGGTGATAATGCAACTTGCCATATTAGTAACAAGTCTCTGGACTCCTAATACAAGGAGTCCACTATACCATATTACCTTCAAAAGACATGGTTGAAGATAAAAGTCATATTTCAAGTAATTAGATATTATAAATTCCACTGCAAATTGAGACAAAAAATGGAACATGCATGAAATTTGAAGACTACAATCAGACTGACTGGATAAGTTTAGAATCAACTGTGATAGAAAACACCTGCCCAGACTGATCATACCCTCAGGTTCTAAATAGCCACATGAAATATCATAAGAGTTTTGATATTTCATAGCTGTTAAAATCAGATGGGTACCCATTTCCTCTTTTTTTCCACTTTCTCAAGAAGAAGGGGGAATGCTAAATATCTGTCATGTTCCTCTTAAAATCATGGGTCTTCAAAGCATTTTCCCCTACTCCATAAGAACTTAACAGAAACAAAGAAAAGGTTTTATGTCTTTATTAGTGCACATTTCAATATATTCCTATATACAAATGCTGGTTTCATTGTGAAAAACACTGTTGGTGCCTTCATTTTATATCATAACAGCTAAGTAAATGAGAAGACAAATATAACTTCCAAACATTTTAATTGCAAGATTGAGAGCTGATGTTCTGGATGTCAGTAAGAAGATGGAGATAAAGAAGACAATAGAAAACTAGTTATAAGATCCAAAGATTCATATATTTTAGTAAAATACTGTAGTCCAGGGGCCAGCAAACCATGGTCAATGGGTCAAATTCATACAAAAATAGTTTGGGGGCCAGATTTGGCCCACAGACCTTAATCTATTTCCTGATTCTAGTCTAATCCATTTTCTCTAGAAATGAGAAAACCAAGGCCTATATAGGTTTGTTAACTTCCTCTTGCTTGCCAAAACTGTGACTAGTCATTCTTATAGTCAGGCAAGTGCCTCAAAATGCTCTAAGGGTAAAGGGAAATAGTTAACATTTCTGAAGTATTTACTATGCATCGAGAACTGTGATAAGCACTTTATAATTATCTCATTTGATCAGGACATCAATACACAAAAACCCACAGGACACAAGGTAGTGTACTGTAGCATGGAAGACAAAGTCCTCAAGGCAGAGGCACCAGCTCCTGTGAGCACTGAAAAGCCCATGCAGAGGACATCACAGCCAGAGAAGAGAACAGGAACAACAGAACAGGTCTTGGGTCCCTACTACTAAGGGAAGGGAAGAGTTTAGCATCTGGCAATTTCCTGTTTTAATTTACTTATTCTTCCACAGGTAGCATATGGTCTGGACTTACTCTCCCAAAGTCCACTCATACTGACCAGACAAGTCCTCAGCATGAGATTGTTAGCTGTATTCTGAGAGTCTAAGGGTGTTAGAGTTGTTTTTCTAAGGCTATATATATCTCACAAGATCCAAACAGTATGCGTCTCTCCATGATTATCAGTGGATCTCAATTAGATGAGCTTAACTGGCTTTTAGAAAACAATATTTACTAACTAAAGTAAAGCTTAAAATAAGAATAACTGGTATAAAACATCCCCCCAAAGTGAAACTATCTCCCACTAGTATATATAGAGTCCAGGAGAAAGTGGGATCAAGATTAACATGGACACATGGCAAGAGAGTTCCTACTTCATGGAAATTCTTTTCTCTCCCTAGGTATGATGTTTTTCTGCCGAGTCCTTTGTATAACTTTGAATCTCCCTGTAGTTGTCATGTCCAGTTTGTTCTTTTCTCCTGATGCAGACACTGCTTAGTTAATCTGGGGATTCTGCAAAGATGCCAGTGAAAATTCCAAATCCTACAGCCATTCAGAGTCCATAAGGTCCTTCTACATCCATGACTTGGGCTCTCTGCATCTACCCCCCAAGTAATTCATTCTAAGGGGTTCTCCCCTCTGCTGCCAGACACTCTGAACTTTGGTTCTGAATAGGTTCACTCTTTTTTAGATGACTCTCACAGTTACATTTCATTTATCCTTCACTTATAAATTAAAAAGAAAATTACACATGATAGTTGACTCAAAATACACAGCAATAATAGACCTCAAATTCAAAGACACTTTCTTAAAATCCTTGAATTCAAAGTCAACTGTTATCTGGTTGGCTCAAAGATGTAAGTCCATTACAGACTATTCAGGTACTGCTTTAAATTTTTACATAAGTGATAGCCAAATAATTTCAGAAGAAGTCACACTCTTTGTTAGAGTAAACTTGTAAATTCTTCCCTTTTGACAAAAAGTAGGAGTGAGGGGGGTGGAGCCAAGATGGCTGAGTAGAAACAGCTCATCCAAGCCACTCTGCCCCCAGATTTCCCCCCAAACTATGTAAAAGGGGTCTCTGAACAACTTCTGGAGCCCCAGCACCCATAGAACGACACAGAGAAGCTAACCTCCCGCTGAGGACAGCCCAGCAGCCCTGCAGGAAGGACCAGTGCAGCGGTCTGGGACCTGGCAGCGTGCAGAGCGCAGGAGCCGAGCCGAGCCCAGGTCCACGGGAGCCGAGGTTTTAGCCCCAGGGCGGCAGGGCCAGCAGCCAGCTAGAGGAACCCCAGAACACCAGCAGCTGTGGCGATTCCAGAATTATCAACATAGACATGCCTAGGACAAAGTAAGAGGTTAGTGTCCTATGGACTTTGGGACCTGTATTTGGGGAAATGCGTCGGCTCCCTCCCCTGGGGGCTAGAAGCCACTGAGGAGACACACCATTTTGTAGTTTTCAGATGCAGCTCCAGCTCCCAGCCTGCAAATCGTAGGGAGATCCAGCGATCAGTCTTGGGGGGGTAATCGCTCTTGCTTTAACCTCCCTGGATCTGGATTATGATCTGGGGTGGAAGTCGTGGGTGGGTTTACAGCTTGCCAGAAACGAAAGTTGCCCCCCACACGTTCGGGACGAAAATTCCTCTAGCTGGCCTTAAAGCCATAGTGTGGCAACAAGCCCAAAAGTCAAGCAATTAAGTGGCAACATGCCAAGGCAAAGGAAACAGAAAAATGCAACCCTAGACTCCTATTTTGGGGGCATAGAGCGGGAAAAGGACTATGAGGTCAGAAGTCCTGCTCCAAAAGCCCCAGGGGAAACCATGAGCGGGTTGCAGGCCATAAAGGACCTTAAGAAGGACTTTAAAAATCAAATAAGAGAAGTGGAGGAAAATTGGAAAGAGAAATGAGAAGGATGCAGGAAAAGTATGAAATGAGGGTCAACAGCCTGACTGAGGAAAACAGCACCTTAAAAAATAGACTAACTCAAATGGCAAAGGAGGCCCAAAAGGGCAATGAGGAGAAGAATGCCTTAAAAAGTCGAATTTGCCAGATGGAAAAAGAATCTCAAAAGTTCAGTGAGGAGATTCATTCCTTCAGAGTTAGACTGGAGCAAATGGAAGCCAATGACTTTATGAGAAATCAAGATGCTGTTAAGCAGATCCAAACAAATGAAAGACTAGAAGGCAATGTGAAATATCTCATGGGAAAAACCACTGACCTGGAAAATAGATCCAGGAGAGACAATTTAAAAATTATTGGACTACCTGAAAGCCATGATCAAAGAAAGAACCTAGAAATCACCCTTCAAGAAATTCTCTCAAGGAAAACTGCCCTGATGTTTTAGATCCAGAGGGCAAAATAGAGGTTGAAAGAATCCACTGATCACCTCCAGAAAAAGATCCCCAAAAGAAAACTCCCAGGAATATTATAGCCAGGTTCCAGAATCTCCAGATCAAGGAGAAAATACTCCAAGCAGCCAGGAAGAAACAATTTCAATATTGTGGAAACACAATCAGAATAGCGCAGGACCTGGCAGCTTCTACACTGAGGGATTGAAGGGCATGGAATATGATATTCCAGAGGGCAAAAGAGCTGGGAATGAACCCAAGGGTCACCTACCCAGCAAAACTGAGTATTTTGTTTCAGGGAAAATATGGTCATTCAGTGGAATAGAGGACTTTCAAGCATTCTTGAGGAAAAAACCAGAATTGAATAGAAAATTTGACATCCAGACACAAGAAGGAAGAGATGCCTGAGAAGGTAATCAGGGAAAAGAAATCAAAAGAAACTTATCAAAGTTGAACTATTTACATTTGTATATGGAAAAGCAATAACTGTGACTGATGATATCTTTCTCACTATGAAAATAATGGAAGAAGGGGGTGTGGTCATATGAATACATATGTGAATTTGTGTGTAGATGGTTACAGTTATATATGGATAGAGGGCATAGGTTGAATTTGTTGGGAAGGGAGAATACTCAAGGGATGAAATTATGAGGTGAGAGAGGAAAGTGGCAAGAGGAGATGGGGAGAGACATGATAGGGTAAACTATCTCATGTAGGGGAAGTGGGTGCAAAGGAGGGGGAGAATAAGGAAGGCTAAAAAGGCAAACCACATTCACATTGAATTTGGTTCAGGGAGAAAATGACATACATACTAAATGGGATATCTCAACCTGCAGCAGGATAGGGGAAAGGGGGATGAGAGGAGGGATGATGGATGGGAGGGCATCCTTGTGGGGAGGGGAGGTTGGAAGTACCCACTATAGAAGAGGGACAGGATCATGTAGGGAATGGACCAGGTGGGGGGTGTGATGAGTGGGAGGGATTAATAAGCAGCCTTGTACAATATATCTACTATGATAATGTTTTGCATAGCTAGACATGTACAACATATACTGAATTACTTATCTCCCAGGAGGGAAGGGGTGACAAGGGAGGAAGGAAATGGATCTGAAATTTGAGGTCGTAACATTAAATGTTTCAAACATATATAAATACTATTATTAATACTCTTTTGCTTGTAATAGGGAGATAAGATGTGCAGGCATTGGGACACAAAGATTCACCTTCCTCTAATGGAAAAGTCGATGGGGGTATGGGAGAAGGTATGGGAGAGAGCAGATTGGAGGAAGCGATATTTTGTGGGACTACTATTCTGGGAGGTTGGGTAGGGGAATAATGGGGGGAAAATGATTGTAACTCAAAATCTGGCAGAAATGAATGATGTAAAACAGAAGTTAATAAAGCATTTGTTTAAAAAAAAGTAGGAGTGAGGATCCTATTTTCTCAGTTCTAGGTTCTTATACTTCAATCCTGTAGAACTTCATGTGATCAGCAGAACTGAAAATTTTTTTGATCCTGCCTGAATACAAGAATACAAAGTCTCAAGGTTCTTCACGCCTATTTTAAAAGGTCTGTGCAACTTTCCCTAAGCAGCAAATTATTATTACCACTATTATACATTCTAAAACAAAATACACCCCATTACATATTTAATAGTTTTCAAATATCTATTTTATCACATTATTTTAAAAACCTCTCTTTGTAATCTAATAGTATCCAGATAAAGAGAAGGTGTTTGTCTAACAGCATCTCTGATACAATGGTTCTCAAATTTCACAATATAAGAAAAAAAATCAGAAACACAATTATAACATACATAATACAATGCCTTAAAAATATGAAACAAAGCCTGTTACCAGTCAGATAATGTCAATTAAGCCAAATGCATTTCCAAATTACCATAGATAGAAAAGAGTTCATTTTATCATGTTTGCATTTTATACTAATCATATCTAAAACTCAGTATTGAGTTATCCAGTATGGAGCAATTACATTCAATTGAAAAAAAAATAATAATAGTCAACATGTATATAAAGCTTACCATATGCCAGCAATGTGTTAAGCACTTCACAATCATATCATTAGATCTTTACAACAACACTGAGAGATGGATGCTATTTATATCCTATTTACAGATTAGGAAACTGAGGCAGGTTCTGATTTACCACAATTATTAAGTTTCAGAACAAAATTTTGTCCAAATCAAATCTGGATTTTTAATCACTAATGTTAACATTTAAAACCTCAAAAACAAAATTCCCAAGAACCATAAGTTAGTAGCACTTCAAAACTTTAGAGCACATTATAATCAATTAGCTCATTTTCAAAGATTTGTAGTAGCACTCCCAGTTCTCTAGTTTTTTCTTTATCTCCTTTTAAATCATTCCCAAAGCCAAATCAAATCCTTTTGTTTTCATAACCTAGCCCTATCCTCTCACCTTTTCTTGAGGCTTTTCAGTTTTAACCCCTAGGAAAGATAAGGAGAGGCTCCAAGTGGCAGCCAGCCATTCTCATTCCCCTGCTTTAGAATTTAGGAGGTTTCAAAAGATTGGGCTTTCCAGAAAATTTCCCAATCATATCTCAGACTTTCTAAACAACTAATATTCAATCATAGTATTTCTCCTTTGTAATTTAGCACAAAATTTTGCCCTTTTTGATTTTCTAAAAGCCTTCAAATTCATGATTTCTTTCTAATATTCTTTGGTGACTTTGCTTCTAATTAAACTAAATAATGCTATTATATAAGGCTTTGAAAATTCTGCTTAAGGCTTCCCAAAAGAATTACTATTTCCTGGTCACTGAGACCTCCTGTCATTGTTGAATATTTAGCCCCATTATCTAGAAAAGGGTCTGAGTCCAGGAGCCTGGTGGTGGTGGGATAGGTAGTCCCACAGGGCTAGGGTTGGGATTTAGAGGTCCCTTCTCATGGTCCTCTTGCTATAAATCTCTCTATCCATACCTTGAATTTTACTTATTTTTAAGCTGCTCCATGACTTAAATAAGCTTTTCTTTTTTCATGGTCAAGAAACAATTAATAAGAAGCAATTCTTAAGCACCAGATAAATTTAAACTACAAACTATACTCATCATCTGTTTTTAATCAATCAGTAAAACTGATATCCTTCACTGTACTATAACAATAGCCTTATCAGTCTCCAGGGACTCTAAAACTATACCAAAACTTGCCAAGGTATTTCATCATTTGTTAAACTTCTACTAAATGTCTTATTCAATTGTTGCTGTCCCTTCATTCTTTTTTTTGAGGGCTATTGGGGTTAAGTGACTTGCCCAAGGTCACACTGCTAGTTCTGTATTAAGTGTCTGAGGCCGGATCCAAACCCAGGTTTTCCTGACTCCAGGATCAGTGCTCTATTCACTAGGCACCACCCTGTTCCTTCATTCTTGAAGAAGACCCATGACATTAGGAAAATGTCATGATTTTTGAATGGATTGTATTTAAATGAGGAAGGGCTGTGCAAAGTCATCAGCCTCATTTTCTCCTCCAGAGCCATCTAGGTCCAGTGGAAAGATATAGATCAGGATGACTGGAGATGGCCCTGGATGCAGTGGGAGACCTTGGCCTTAAAGTTAATGTCTTTAACAGGTCTCAATTTGATTCAGGCAAAACCTGTTCAGTGATTAAGACTAGGTAAGAAATAAGGCAGAGAATGGCATCTTTCACCTACTAAAAAAAATCAATGTCAAATAGAACAAAGGAAAAGGGATGAGTTCCTAATTTAGTACTTGCCTCAAATCTATTTATCTCAATGGAATCAACCCTTCTCAGACCTCTTTCACAACACCAATTTTTTCTTCCAGAAAGGGGAAAGAGTTGCTTAAGTTTAATCTGCAAACCTCCAGAATCTATTAAGATGTTACTAGCAGTCATTGTAATTTGGAAATTTACAGTAAAGATATTATATTTCAATTTCAAATACAGACTGATTTGTAATGCCACAAATTTCTGCAAACCAGGAAAATGTTTTCCTTTCTTTAATTATCTTACTTTACCTCTGTAACCCCAACTTGACCAGGGCTGAAATGACAGAGAGAAAGTATTTTTCAGTGACTTTTTTAACCTAATGCCCCACTTAAAGCCTAAAGAGGGAGTTAGTCCTAATCCCTAGGACACAGACTTTAGCATCATATTGCAGAAACCTGGGAGAACTGCTTCAAGAATGAAACTCCATTAATCTTCCTCAATATACTAAACTCTTTGGGTGCAGTTTTTCAGCAGTCTTTCTGACTGACTGCATTTTCCCTTTAGAAATCTTCCAAAGTTAGCAGAATCTATAAACAACACTAGACACAACACAAAACAAAAATATCAAATGCAGTAAGACACACCAAAAGTCAATGTGTGCATTTCATTAAAACTAGCAGTATTTAAAGACCTTTCTTCAAGTTAAACTTGGAACCCATTTATATATTTTAGACCAATCTTAATTACTTTAATGGGCAATAATCAAAAGTGCTAAACTGAGGCCAAAATAAATTATCAAATGAATCTTTTATAGTTTTAAACTAGATTTCACGCAATTTAATATAGCACATGCTTCCCCTGGTCTCAAGATATATTTCCCCCAAGGTAGTTCCCATCAATATGCTTATTATTAGATCTGATAATTTCCCTAAGAGAATTTTCCCAACAAAGTTCAGGGTTACCCTAACTTATTTCCCTAAGGGGACTTCTCCTCCTGTGAGGAGACTTACCTTAGCTTAATTCTCCTAAAAGGACTTTACAAGGCAATCTACTGCCTCAGCATTGTGGGACTTACCTTTCCCAGTAATCAGAGAGCTTACTTTAACTCAAAAGAATTCAAGATCAAGGAAGGAAGTCTGACTTCCAGGAAAGTCTTTCCCTAAGTAAAGTCCCCTGATACTCTAGGGAGTTTTTCTGAAAGCTCATCCTGGGAGTCTGAGTTATGATATAACCTGACTAGCTTCACCAAAAACTGTTGTGAGTGATTTATGATAACTGAGGAAATGAAGGTTTGAGCTTCTAAGTATATCAATTTATTAAGCAATGAATGCCAATTGCCTAACAAATCAGGACCAGGCCCCGTCACTAGATTCCAAATACAGGGAAAGACAGATATTTATGCATTAAAAACAATTACCAGGCCATAAACCAGGATAAAAGATTAGGTAATTTGATTTCTTACTAGAGGACAAATTATGGATTTTCTGAATTGGGGGGGTGATGAGCAAGTTTGGGGAGTTAGGAGGAGGGAGAGTGGGCAGGTGGGCTTTTCCAGATCTTAAACAGGATGTCACTTAATTCCCACAATTAGAAAACAGGTGGAATTTACAGAAAATGAAACTTAATTCTCAAAATGGAGTCAGTTTTACAAGTCAGTTTGGTTCACACAATTCTCTCTGGGGGTTTTAACATCTCACTTATTCAATATAATTGAAAAATGGAGCATTCTAATTGACTTTGGAGAATTCTAGTTAACTTTAGGATGGCGGAATTGGCCCAAATACTGAATTGGCCCAAATATGTAATGCTATCGCCCAAAATAGGAATAGCTTTTGTAGAATCATGTAGGGACTCACTTCTCAGAAACTCTTTTGGGAACAATTGTGAATAAATGAATGAATGATCAAATGTTTTGGTAATACAAACAGGAAAAAAGAGACAATTCTTGCCTTCAAGGAGCTTACAATTTAATAGGGGAATATAACACATATAAGAGAGTAGAAATGATCAAGGGAAATCTATTCTGAATAGATTAATTTATATGGCATGCCCTTTCCAGAATTAATGAAACTATTGATTTGATTACTGTGTCCAGAGCAAATAGAGGAAAATGAGGGATAAGTATATGAGAGGGTATATGCAAGAATATGGTGAAATGGGTGGACAATGGGTTTGCTGGATATAATGTAAGGGTGAAGTACCACCTGGTGATTTAAGGATGGCCAAAAGACATAGTAGGCTAAGTGAGATAGTTTGTACTCACCCAGTCAATCACCAATCAATTTAGTTGGACCTTAGGGCTGCAGCTTCAAAGATCAGTGAATTAAGTTCTATATGGCCCTGTGAGGACATGAGATCTGGAAGTCTCTAGTGTGGAGGTCTAGGTCTCAGATCCTGTGTGGAAAATGTTGGTCCAGGTGAGGAGGAGCAAGTATTGTTGGCAGGCCAATGGTGAGATGGTTTGTGCATTTTACCCACAGATACCTTCAATCTAATAACTAGACCATCAACCTGCCATATCAAAATACTTTGATACAGATGTCATCAAAATGAAAACTCAAGTTGTCAAATGGCTAAAATGGAAAAAAAACTTCAGAAACCTATGAAAAACTATAGTTCTGTCAACAATTAGGTTTGATTGGGTGGTGGGTATTAGAGCTGGCTTCGAGGACAAAGGCACAACTAGAAAATACTTTAAAAAATAAATACTTGTTAAAAGATAATTGGCTAAATCTTGAGATCTCTGAAGCAATAGAATAAACAGATGGAATCTATATTAAAGTTGAATATTTAAAAGTTTCAGAGTTCTTGAAAAATGAAAAGCAAGTTAGTTAAAAGTATAATTAGTAGTTTTAATGTAACCTGCATCTGAGTCACAAGAATTTACTGCATTTTGGAGGTCCTAAAATTTTGTAAGTCCTAAAATTAACAGTGCAAACTAGTTTAAAAGTATTGATTAACTGACATATCACTGGGTACAGAACTTGCCCTATACATCAGCTAGATAGCATGATTTGAGGGGCTTCATAAAGGTGTTTTTTATCCAAAACTATCTCACCTCCCAGTTGCCAAAATATCTTAAAGTCTACAATTAAAGATTCATTCATTTGGGTGGCTATCTGTGTAATTTTTCCTTTCATATGCAAAACTTGCTGGGAAGTGTAACAAATTAATTCACATTATAGTCGGACCAGAATTTTATCGCTTTTGGCTAAAAGCCATTATGAGACTTGCTGAGTAAAGAGTAGCTATAATGATATTTAAAATAAATTTCAAAGCTCAAAACTCAAATAAGAATGCTTTTCTGAACAGAAGAATGTCATTATAAAGCAGCCCATCATTCTATTATTTTAACCACAGCATGTAAAATACTTTAGCTTTAATTTCTTTTTTTCTGCAAAGACCATAGGAACACAGATTTGGGTTAGAAAAGGATCTTAGAGACCATCTGGTCCAATCCCTTTGTTTTAAACAGAAGGAAACTGAGCCCTGAGAAGGTGTTATTGGCTACTTACTTAGAACCCTAGCATACTAGATCTGGAACTGAAATGAACCTCATTGTACAGCTATTGAAACTAGACACAAAGAGCTTACTTTACTTGCCAAAAGTCAAACAAAAGTGATCACATCAGAGTCAGTATATGAACTCATGTCCTCTGAATACAGAACAAGTTCTTTTTTCTGCTGTATGTCTACTTGTCAGGGGATTTCTTTCATGTAGAAATATTATACTTCCACAAGACTTGTGGAGGAAATATGGGAAATGAATGCTTCTAGAGGAGCAGAAAGGTATGTGGAGAATGGGGAAGTAAGGATCCCAAAAGCCAATTTCATGTTCTTGCCCACTGTTAACCCTGTGACTCGGTGGAAAAGTGATACAACTGATTTTTATGTATGGCTTTCAAAGTCAGGCTTGTGCTTTGTCAAGTCAACAAACACTACACGCCTACCATTTGCCAGACACCATGCTAAGCACTAGGTATACAAATAAAGGCAAAAACAAATCCTGCCCTCAAAGGACTCCCAAGTAAAATCTATGTACAAACAAGATATTCTTTTTTGTTTTGTTTTTCAAAATTTATTTAGTATTTTATTTTTCCCCAGTTACATGTAAAAACAATTTTAACATTCCTTTTTTTAAAACTTTGAGGTCTAAATTCTCTACCTTCTTCCCTCACCACGCTCTCATTAAGAAGGCAAGCAATTTGATACAGGTTATACATGTCTAGTCATGCAAAACATATCCTTAATAGTCATGTTATGAAAGAAAAATAAGACAAGAAAAAAAACCTCAAGAAAATTAAAATAAGTTTGAAAAAAAATTTATGTTTCAATTTGTACTCAGACACCATTAGTTCTTTCTTTGGGGATGGATAGCATTTTTTATCATATGTCCTTCAGAGTTGTTTTGGATAGTTATATTACTGAGAATAGTTGTCATCCACAGCTGATCATTTTATAATATTGCTGTTACTTTGTACACAGTACATTTCACTTTGCATTATCCCATGTAAGTCCTTCCAGGTATTTCTGAGAGTATCCTGCTCATCATTTCTTGTAGTGCAATAGGATTCCACCATAATCACAATACCACAACTTGTTCAGCCATCACCAAGTGGAGGGGCATCCCTTTAACTTCTAATTCTTGACCCCCATAAAAGAGCTACTATAAATATTTTTGTACTTATAAGTAATTTTTCTTTTGTTAGTTTGTTTTCTCTCTTTTGGGATACAGACCTAGCTGTGGTATTGCTAGGTCAAAGGGTATACGTGGTTTTACAGCTTTTTGGGCGTAGTTCAAATTTCTCTACAGAAAGGATAAATCAGTTCACAACTCCAACAATGCATTAAAGTCTCATTTTTCCCAAATCTCCTCCAATATTTGTCATTTACCTTTTCTTCCCTATTAGCCAATCAAATAGGTATGAGGTGCTACCTCAGAATTATTTTAATTTATATTTCTCCAATCAGTAATGAGCTAGAATATTTTTTCATATGGCATAGATAGCTTTGATTACTTCATCTGAAAACTGCTCATATCTTTTGATCATTTATCAATTGGGGAATGGCTTTTATTTTTATTAATTTGACACAGTTCTCTATATGTTTGAGAAATGAGGCCTTTATAAAAGAAACTTGCTTCAAAATTTTTTTCACAGTTACTACAAACAAGACATTCTTATAACTATCTGCAACCTAAGTTGCGTATCAAATTCCTTGACTGGACTTTTCCCACTCTTTTCCCAAAATGTGACTCAGTTGCTTTATCATTTTTGTTGTAGTTTACTAAGCTGAGAAATTATATAAAAAAATAAAATGAACAAGCTATAATTGAACTACCAAGGATAAATAACCTTGGTTCAGGAGGATTCATCACAAGTTAATTCTATCACATCTTAAAATACCAATGAAAATTTCAAGAACTACAAAATACTATGTACAGAAATTAAGGAATGTTTTAATAATTAGAAAATTATTCATAGTTCATGATTGGGCCATGCCAATGTAACGAAAATAAGACTACTGCCTAATTAAATTTACAGATTTATGCTTATCAACCAAATTACCAAAGAAATACTTCATACAACTAGATATAAAACAAAACAAAAGTGAATTAGAGGAATAAAAGTTTTCAAATCTTAAGGAAAAGAATGATAAAAAAAACTTGAAGGAAAGGGGCATAGCATTACTAGATTTCAAAGATTTTTGGTTAGTTTAAAAAAACAGAAGAATTGCTTGGTGGAAGAGATCCTACAACCAAGAAATAGAAGTATTTAATAACACATTAATACATATGACTGGCAGTAAAGTTCTCTTTTTAACAAGAATTACTGGATAAATTAGAATATAATTTAGCAGATATTCAGTTTTGATAAAAATCTTATTCCCTATGTCATATTAAGCTAAAAGTTGATCTGGACAGTTTTTTTTAAAGAACTGTGAATTATAAATAACTATATAAAAACATGCACCGACTATTATAACAGAAATGCACATTAAAACAACTATGGTCTCACTTCATACTCAGTAAATTATCAAAAGTGGCAAAAACTAAAAAAGAGTAGTTTCTATTGTAGAGACTATGGAAAGACAGGAATACTACCATTAGTCATGCTGTGAATTAGTCAAACAATTCTGGATATCAATTTGTTTATTTGCAATAAAAGTCATGATACTCCCTATACCTTTTGAACCATGAATTGGGCAAATATACCAAAGAAAGTATAAGTCACAAAGTGGGATATGCATGAAAATATTGTCAGCAGAACTCTTAGAGACAGCAAAGAACTAGACACAATATAGGTGCCCTTCAAATGAGGAATAGACTTTTGAAATCCATGGTTCACAAATACAATGGAATGTTACTGTACAATAAGAAATTATGAATATAAGGAATTCAGATATGTATGGGAAGGTGACTATTAATTAATACAGAATAAAATGAGGAAAATCAAGAGAACAATGTATGTGAGTGAGGTCATCCCTGAACAGAAATGAACTCTGAATAACTTAGGAAAAAGTAACAGCCTCAGAATTCAGATAAAGTATACTTCCTCTATGAGAACAGACTGTCCTCTACATTGTGAAATGCTATAACTATCAAATATTCCTTTAACTGTTTTTCTTTGTTATGTGGGAGATGTTCAAAGTAGGGAAACCCTTATCCTCCAACTACAATGATGACTATTTAAAGATGGCAGGCATCACTTAAATGTATTATAGTCACATATATTGAATAAATGTAGAGTTTGTTATGGGACTAAAGTGAAAAAAATGCAGCAAAATTTTGTTTTCTCTTTTTTTGATCTAGTGTTCAAATAAAAAAATCTAGGTCAATAAGAGTAACTGATGTCTAATTTTGAAAGTAACATGAACTTTTAATATTTACCCACATTATCTCTTTAGGACTTCACAAAAGCCCTCTGAGGTAGGCATTATAGATATTCTATTCCATTTTGCAAATGGAAAAGCTGAGATCCAGAGAAATTAGGTGACTGGCTCGTGGTCACACAAGTAGTAAGGGTCAGAAGCAGGATTCAAATCTCTGTCTTCCCTAGGTACAAGTCCAGTGTTTCCCCCACTATACCACACTGTCTCCTATCCAGTTGATTATGACCAAAATGTGGTCAAGGCAAGTAAGAAGTTCTTTCAAATTGGCAGTTTGGCAGCACATGGACTGTTGTTGTCCTTATTAGCAACTTGATGATAGGTTCTCTGCCCTCATCAACTTCACCCAACTCCCATTCACATGGCCAGGCCAAGGTCCCAGAAACACGTTGACTACCTCTTCCCTAAAGGATGGGCAATTCTGAGGGACTGGGAATTTCTAGTACTACTTTTCGTATCCCCAGCACACAGAATAGTTCCTAGCACATAGTAAATGCTAATAAACACTTATTGACTAACTGATATTGCACTATCCTCAGTACATTGCATAAAACAGATTCTTTAATAAGTGTGGAATTGTTGAGTGTGGGTAATACGTCTGAATTATTGATTGACTTTTGACTGAACTGACAATGTTTAGTGTCCTGTCTATATAGTTTAAATAATGCTGTTCTTGGGGATTGATATTGACTGACCATAATAATCACTAGGCAAGAGTTCTTGAAGCTTGTGAATTTATACAAAGCTTCACAGAAATTAGAAGTTTTCTGCACCCTGTAAAATTGAACTATGTTCCACGTGTGATTTTCTCAGGAAACAATTGTACTACCACTCTTAAGAGTTACTCTATAAAAATACAGGGGTTTTGTTGAATAAAACTCTATCAGTTTAGAATGAGATGCCTAACTACATCCATTTAAAATGTTACTGAATCTGTTGCTATCCCTCTAGAAATTAATTTTGGGGGCTGGATAGTAGGGTAACCCACTCAGACTGTACTGCTTTACTCTCTTCCATTTTTGGAACTAAAATGAAAATATTAAGATATCACAGGTTCCTCTAGTATTTTCTCCTTCCAAAAGGGTCATAAATGAAGTATTATTTTTATAATTTGTAGTGAAATCTATTGCCAACCAGTAATTGCTGGGCTTCTATACAACAGTTTTATACCAGCAGTGTTCTTATTACAGCATCAATAATTCTAGCCTTCAGAAAGGGAAACTGAATGAAGACTGATGGTTGGTGGGCACAGGCCAGTCAGACTTATCTCCTGCCAAGTCTGCATGCCGACACATTTGCCAATGGCATCACTATTCATATTCCAGGACACAGATGCAGCAGCCAGAACAACTATTCCTCAGCTCATTCACAAGCCAGCCTGGTGTTTTTTGCCTTGAAATCTTAATCGATGTAACAAAGCAATATATACTGCCTTTTTACCTAGAAATGCTATAGTGAAAACTTCTCAGAAGGTAAAAAGAGGATTGAACCATGATGAGATCTGTAGCTTATTTCCTAGTGCCTGTTTAAAGAATTTCAACTGTTCATAACATCTGAATGTAAAAACCAGCCCCAATAGAGTAATACTATCTTTCCTAGTATTATATTTTTGAAAGTAGCACAAAATGACATTTTATAGATATAGTTGTTCTCCCTAATGTCAAACTCAAAAGTTATATATACATTCATATATGTTTGTATATGTATATATATATACATATAACACAAATATACATAGTTATAAACTGTATATATGTATAATGTAGTATATATGTATATATATGTATTTATACACATTTATATGTATGTTGTGTACATATCCCCAAACATCCTAGTTTATCTTAATATGATAATTATAAACCTGCCTATTTATTTATTGAAATACTTTTGACATCTACCTGTATCTCTAAAGTTATTGCTATGTCTCTATATCTATCTCTTTATTTCCTCTATACCTCTACCTCTATCTCTTGTGATAGCTATATGAATGATAGGCAATACAATATGCTGGATTTACAGTTAGCCTGGGAGTCCAGTCGACTTGGCTTCAAGTCCTATCGGTAACACATTCTAGCTATGTAATGCTGGGCAAGTCCCTTAGTCTCTGAGTGTCCCATACAGCTCTAAAAAATGACAGAATGTGTGTATATATGTGCTACATGATGATATATACACATATATAGCAGATGTATAAGATAAACACATATGTGCATATATGTATTTGTATATAGATATGTTATATGCAAATATATGTATACATATGTTGTATACGAATCTGGTCTCACTTACTAGCTGTGTAACCCCAGGAAAGTTACTTAACCCTTATTTGCCTTAGTTTTCTCATTTGTAAAATAAGCTGGAGAAAGAAATGGCAAACCACTTCATTAACTTTGTCAAGGAAACTCTAAATGTGGTCACAAAGATTTGGACATAACTGAAAAACAACTGAACAAAAATATATGGTTGAATGTGTGCATGTGTGAGTGTGTGTGTGAGAGAGAGACAGACAGACAGACAGACAGACAGAGACAGAGACAGAGAGACAGAGAGGGAGAAAGACAGAGATGGAGACACAGAGACAGAGAGTCCTAAGTGGTTTCATGGATAGAATGGTGGATTTGGAATCAGGAAAACCTAAATTCAAATCTGACCTCATGTATTTACCAATGTGACCTTGAGCAAATCATTTCACCTCTCTCAGTCTCTGTTTCCTTATCTGTATTATGGGGATAATAGCCACATCTATCTCATAGGGTAATTGTGAGAATCAAATCAAATGAGAATATAAAAATAACACATTTTGCAAACCTTAAAGTGCTATATAGATGCTAGAGATAGAGATGAATAACTGTACAATCTGTGCCATGTATTGAGAAAATCAATTATCCTCAAATAACTGAAGTAGGTTCGTCACCCACAGTTCTCCCTAAAAGAAACCCTTGTTATCTTTACCTTTTTTAGCTGCTTAATTGTTAAATGACCTACCTTTTACCACTAGCTTGACAAGTGTGGAAATAAGACCCAGATATACAAGTATGAAAATGTTTCCTTGGATAGGAATCACACTAGCAATTCCATTCCTTTAAATTCCAGTGCCAGTGCTTTGTTATTCTGTGGAAGTGAACCTGGGTTCTCAAAGGTTTTGCCAGCAGAATATAGGTTCTGACAGGACCTTTAAAACTGGGAAGAGATTTTGTACAGCTTTGCCAAGCACTATATGTCTCTTTTCCAAGGATCAGTCCAGATAAATCTGGAGAAGCTCATCACCATGTTGCTCATATGGTGATGAATAGTTTGGCCAAAGCAGCTCTCATGAACCATCTACCAATTCATAGAGTGATTGTGATCTGTATCAGTGGAGAAATCACCCATACTTATGAAATATTAATATTTTCCTGCAGTCTCCATAATGTAGTAAACTCTTATCTGATAATTCCCTTCAGTGATGCAGACTAGAAAATCCTCTGCAATGTATAGGCTTTTATAGTTTTCTGTTTCACTGAAATAACAAGTGACTTTCCCACAGCTAATATGGGTCAGAGGCAGGACATCAAACCAGGACTTCCTGACAGTAAAGTCATCATCTATCTAATATATTATACTGCCTACCTAATCACAATAACTTATCACCTTTTCCAGGGGTACTTCTCCCAACACACACTCATACTGGCATGTTGGGTGGCAGAAGGAAGCTATTTTTGTAGCACACTTCCACACACATATAGACAAGCAACCATAAGAAGAGTGTGATCAAGCTTAGAGAACACATGTGGTAAAGGGTCATCTAATGGTTCCTGATTACTGGAAGTGCTTTTCTTTCTTCATGAAATCTTCGTGGTTTTCTCTGGTTGACTCTAAAGGGATTGACTACAACCCCTTGTAGTGCTGTCTTAACGGAAAGAAGGGACCCCAAAAGGTAGAAAGGAGGACAGGGTGTATCCCAGGGTTACATATAGGATGATAGCTGGCAAGGATGGTAGAATATGGTGAGAACTTTTTGATGTATATGTATATGTGTACATGTGTATATGTGTACAGGCATGTATGTATATATGTGTCTTTTGAGGTACAAAGGAGACATGGTAGAAGTCATCAAAGGTTAGAGTTTGGTAAGGTGAGGGTGTCAAAAGGACAAGAGAACAAGGGATTAGAGAGGAGAGTGTAGGGTTGAATTTAATTCACTAAGAGGTCAAGGCTGGGGAAGGGAGGAGAGTGGACCTAGAAAAGGGAATACTAGAAATAATAAAGGGAATGTAGGTCACCTTGAGGATCAAGAATGTGTTTCAGTAAGGAACTTTTAACAGAGACAGAATGGCAGAAGATTGTGATCACCTAGAGAATTTCAAAGTTATTGATCATGGGTCTTCGGTCTTAAGGCAGGAGAGGGTTGGAACCAACTCTGACAAGGTTAGAGAGCTGATTATTAAATTCTCTACGTGGGACATTTACAGTTTGGAAGCTGGCAAGTGCTACAAATAAGGGCTTGATTTATTATTTTGCTAATTGTCTCATTCAACTTTTCATTGGCTGCTCCACCTGGTTTCACCTCCCCAGAACAATGTCCCTGTGATGGAATCCTAATAAAGCTGCCCCTAGCCCCAATATTCCAACTTCCTTATAGGCCCCACTGAATAGCAGGCCCACTGCCCCTACCTAGCCACTCACTCCCCCCACACAAACACATTCAATATTCTAATTTCTTCATATATGCCTCACTACTCACTAGAACAACAGGAGTGTCCATAAATTCATATTTCTCATAGAACAGCAGTCACGTCCATGTGATAGGATCCTAACCACTGTGCCCAGAACTATTCTTCACATTTCCCACAGAAACAGCAGGTGTGTCCATGCACTCAACCACAACCACATCCATCTAGTCTCAGACAGGACCACAATAGCTAGCCAATCAGAAAGCAGCACCACCAGGCTGTCCAAGCAGGATTCAAACTCCAAAACAATAGAAGGGACTTTCCCTAAGTAGGCACCTAAGTGAGTAGTAGTAGCAAAGAACTGACCTAGAGTAAACTTATGATGTAGAGAGGCTTAAATATCATTATCATACATATATCATATCATACATACATATATACACATATACATATATATATATATATTCCCCAAATAGGCTTTTCTGTATGCATTGTGGGTAATCACATACACAGTTCCACTGTGGCTAGGACCCCTCCTCTATTATCTAATCCCTTAACAAACACCTCCTACCTTTTTAATATTCATAATTTCTGTTATGTAAATTATGTAAATTATTCATATAAAAATTCATCTTACTCTCTTTGAAGTTGCTGGTTCCTCTTGGATTTAGCTGGCTTCACAAGAGGCATCAATCTCAATAAATGCCTACACTTGGATCAGAGGTGGTCTGACTCTGAATTCTTTGAGACACTTCCACCACAATATATCATGAAACCACAATACCTGTGTCTGGTATCCCCTGCTGTTCTCCCACCCCAATTCCCAGCCTACTTTTGTGTGTTTTCTCAACCTTTAGACTGTAAGCTCCTGAAACACAAGATCTGTCTTTTTATTAATTATATCTTCAGCATTTACCATAGTACCTGTCACATAGTAGGCACAATAAATATTTATTGGATTGGATCGTCTATACTTAGGAAAATGATGGGAAAAATGTTAATAATACAAATTATACTTTTATCCTGCATACTTTTTTCCTGTCAGTTGTTAAACATTTACCAGTATATACCTACCTAGAAATGCACTCAGAGGCTATCTATTCCAGCATCATCATTTTACATGAGAACACTTAGGTTCAGGGATGATGAGTGACATGCCCAAGGCCATACAAGAAATAAATATCAGAGGCAAGAATTGAATCAAGGTCATCTGCTTCCAGTTCCAGGTCTCCTTCCACTGGGACAAGAATAGAATTCATGAGTCTTTGCCTTTTCAACAAAGAAAAAAAAATCATTCAAGAATCATTTACTGAGTACCCATTTAAATGAGACAAGATCCCAAACCTCAAAAGCATAGAATTGTGATATAGAACTGGAAGAGACTTGAGAGTGAAACTCTTTCATCCTGCAGAGCTTAACGTACAATTAAGTTACTTGTCTTAAGTCATGCAGGAAGGAGAGGAATCAAAATTTGGATCCAGGATCTTGGGCTCCAAAACTAGCCTTCTTTCTATCATATGAGGCTAAGAGAACAGTAAATATGATTCATTTACAGTGTTTTTGCAATCTCTATGATGAAAAAGGCAAAAGTTTCAAAAAATACAAAACTTCTAAATAAAAATTTAAGCACCCCTGTCAACTATTCAACTTTCATAGTCCCTTTTAATCTAAGTATTTGCTTTCATTTATAAGGAGGGAAAGGCTGTTATCTCTCACCCCACTTTTTGGGTTCATCCCATTTCCTTTTCTAAGCTCTTGGCTTTCTTTTCCAGTCTCTTTGGACCTGCTCCTAGAAGGAAAAGGGTTCACTGCTTAGGAGGCACTATTTCAAATTTTTCTCTTGTCAGTAATTTCTGATTGAACCATGAACTCCCTTCTCCAGATGGAAAAATATCTTGCTCCTCCTCTAGCCAGAGCACTTTTAACTCACTTCTAACAGCAGTGCCCATTTAGCACAATAGCCATGCACATGTAGGGCCTTGCTGTCTGAGTGCCTTTTAATGGTCAGGCTGAAAAGAGAACCAGCTCTCCCTGAACTGTGAGGATAACTCTGATGTACACTAAATAGCTCACCTAAGGCTCCTATTGTCTAAGTTAAAGACAGGACCATTTGTTATTATTGTTGCTTTTGCTGGTTCATTTTAGTCATGTTGGACTCTTTCTGACCTCTTTTGGGGTTTTCTTAGCAAGGATACTGGAGGAGTTTGTCATTTCTTTCTCCAGTTCACTTGACGGATAAGAAACTGAGGCAAACAGGATTAAGCAATTAGCCCAGGATCATGGAGCTAGAAAGTGGATTTGAAATCATGAAGATGAATTTTCCTGATTCTAAGCCCAGTGCTCTAACCACTGTACCACCTAGCTGCCCAGGACCAATAATGAGTATAAATTAAGTAATTAAAAAAAGCTAGGTAACAAAATTAAGGGATTGTTTCTCATCTCCTTGGTTTCACCCATTGCAGAATGTGAAGGGAAGCCTGATGAAGGGCGCTATTATCTTCCCACATTCTGAATGATTTGCAAGGTCTGTGTTTCTTTGTCGACAAGTGTAATTTGCTATATGTGGACAAGACTGCAAATTCATTTTACCAATTTTAGTCAGTCAGTCAATAATCATTTATTAAGTCCCCACTATGTGTCAGGTATTGTGCTAAGCACTAAAGAAATAAAGAGAGGGAATAGACAATCTATACTCTCAAATGTCTTTTATTTGACTGTTACATATATTCTAAGAAGTACATAATTGGTCCTGGAAGGCTGGGGAAGTACATGTCAGGGAGTGAAGTAAGAGGGGAATCCTTCCATAAACACTGGAGAGTAAGAACACTGGGATCTTGAGGCTGGATTTAAATAGCATAACAATAATCAATACTTTCATTGCTTCTAGAAAGGGGGCACCAACTGACTGCCCATATAATCCTTGTAACGTCCCACTCCAAAGCACTTTTCGCTGACCATCTCTTATCTATTTGTGTTGTCTTCCCCTATGAGAATATTAGTTTCTTGAGGGCAGGGGTTGTTTCACTTCTGTATTCGTATCCCCAGTGCTTAATTAACTCAACTGGAAGATCTAAATTCAAATTCTCTATCTGACATACTGGCATTGCATAAGTGGCTTAGCCTCTCCATGCTTTAGGCAACTCTCTAATACTTTAAGCTGCAAAGAAGGTTCCAAGTTTCATGGGCAGAGGGAGTTCCCTTATTCAAAATTTTCCAAACATACCACTTGAAATCGCAAGTACAGTCCCTATTCCTGTCCCTAGTGCTTAGTAAAATGCCTGGCACACAGTATGAACTTAAATGCCTTTTTCATACATTCAATAATAATAATAATTATAGTAATAATGACCCTTAGGTTTTTGGCATATTACAGTTTTCTAATAGTTTTCAATGCTAAACTGGATCCAGAGCTTATTTAATATGTATCAAGCAACCACATGGAAGGGCCTCAAGTAAAGGATAAAGAATACTTTCTCTTTCCACTTGTAGAAATTGACAGAACTTTATCTTGGCAGTGGTAGCATTTGAAACCTACAGTGTTAATTACACAGAACTAGGCAGGCGGGAGAGACCTCTGGAAACTATAGAGATTTACCTTTAAATCAAAATTGTGTTTCTTTAAGTTATTTAGAAGATATTTTATATTACCACATTGATTATGTGTCTTTATTTCTAAAAAGCAAAAAATAAATAATAGTAAATTATATTTACCTTCTAGAAAGATCTAAACCCCAAAACATTTTAATTTTTTTTATTCAAGCATTAGGATTAAACAATTAGGGAATCCAAGTATCTATCAACTTTTTCCACTACTACCTACTCTATCTCCAGTCTATCCCACTCCTCAAAAGTCACAGTTCTAAATTATGTTACTATGACTACTGCACAGATGAGTCACCATTTCAGTGGACCATGCTGGTTCCATTTGTTTCAAAGTAAAGGATATATTTTAGTCTTTAGGAGGCAAGTGCAATCAATACAACCTCAAACTGCAGGCCAGGAATCCTGGCTTCTGAACTCAGCTTCCAACATTGATTTGTGCCACCATGGGCTACTTATTCAATACCTCCAAGGCCTATTTCTCTTCTCCAGAAAGTTTAGGCATTTCTACTTGATACATACTCATAAGGTGGGTGGAAATTTAATTGGTTTTAAGCTATAAAACATTTGAGATCTTCAAGTTCCAAGTTCAAGTTCCAAGCACTGTTATTATCCTAATACCTTAATGTAATTACCCTATTTATTTCCACCCCTGAGGTAACTGACGTAAACACTATGTGGTGATACTGTATGCAAGAAATTTATGAGAAACATTTCCATGTGTGTCACTTTCCATACATCCCTCAACCTAGGGAAAGTGTCACAGAGCCACAGAAATAAAATGGAACCCCAAGGCAGCATTTGGAATTGTAATCCACTGTGACCAAATTGCAAGAAACCCAGTCAAAGCAAATAAGAGGAAAGGACTAAACTTCTTTGGTGACTCTCGGACAATGGCACGGGCAGGTCAATCAAATACTTGATAGGAGAATTTCACTGCAAATTTGAATTGTGTGTACATGTAGTGCAGGGCTCCGATATAGTACTTCTCATCAATGTTTACAGCTTTGGTACCAACCTTATGAATTCAAAATATTAATGGTTCCTATGAGGAGTGCCAATCACCTAGTGGGAAATTACTTTCTCAGCACCTTGTTAGAGAGAGCGGAGAGGAGGTAGATTTCAGAAAAATCTAGAAAGACTTACATGAACTGATGCTGAGTAAAATGAGCAGAACCAAGAGAACATTGTACACAGTAACAGAAACGTTGTGTGATGACCAACTATGATGGACTTAGCTCTTCTTAGCAATATAACAATCTGAGACAATACCAAAATATCCATGATGGAAAATGCTACCCACATCCAGAGAAAGAAATATGGAATCAATGCAGATGGAAGCATAGTATTTTCTCTTGGTTTTTTTTCTTTCTCATGGTTTTTCTCTTTTTTTCTGATTCTCTTTTAACAACATGTCCAATGTGGAAATGTGATTAATATGATTGTGTGTGTATAACCTATATCAGATTGCATGCCATCTTGAGGGGGGGGGACTTAGAACTCAAAATCTTATGAAAGTGAATAAATAAATATATTATTTTAAAAAATAGAGAGCAGAGAATTCTCTTGCTGAAGAGCTAAAGCCAAAGGCATGACCGAAGGTTGACCAGAACATCTTGATTTGTAAGTTGTTTACATGTCAAATATTCGTTAATATGTGCTTCCAAGTCTAGTGATTTAAAAATCTCTTTTGTGGTGAAGGAAATAAATTGCTGTTTGATGCCTGATACCCACTTTGTATATTGTGTACTTTTCCATGGGTGACTCCTTTAATCTCTTCTAGGAGAGACCCTAGCACAAGCCATACCTAACTTTTAAAGAGATTTTCTCTGGAATTCCAGGGTAGGGATAATGAACAGTAAATTGTGAGAAAAAGTCTGGGATTTCCCTCTTGTTAGGATCAGGTAGCAGTTGTCCCTAAGACTACTCCCAGATTGCATAAGTCCATAGCCAGGGCCTCTTGTGCAGGAGGTAGAACAAGAACCCCCAAGCTTCTTGGTCTCTTAAGGCAGCTTCTAAGGCTTTGCTCCCTCATTTCTTAGGCTCATGGTTCAGTGATCTGGGTACAGAGAAAGAAACATACACACACAAAAAAAGAGAATTCAGGAACCTGAAATCCAGTCTCAGGCTCACTTTTTGGTAATCTGGACTAAAAGAAAGACACCCAAAGCAGAAGAGGCAGTCAGGGACTTGAAGTAGGAAGGCACATGTTCTCACTGTTATATGTTTATAGACCCCATAGCTCCTGGACATTGGGAAGGTGAGAGGAATTCATTTCCCCTTTGCTGAAAGTCACGAGGAGAGCTAGCACTGGCTGTGTCCCATCAAAGAAGCTGCCTTTAAAGAGACTGGAAGTCATCTCTCTTTGATCCTCATAGCCCACAGAGTGGGTGGATATTCCTGGCTCAATTGCTAATCATTTTTGATACAATTCCTGCCTGCTAGGCACAGATCCTAAAGAACCAACCAGAAAACCATTAATTGCTTATGTCCTTTAGCAAAAGGGCCAGAGCATAGGTTTCATCAGAAGGAGCCTAAAGGCATGCCTGACCACAGGGACAGTGTTCCAGTACAACCCCCAACTTCATGTCAATAGTGCAAATCCAGAAATATTTTCTACCAATATGAGAGCTATCTTCACTCCCAATGCAAGTTAGACACATTATATTTTTGAGTTAGTTGGATTTTCCTGTTGTATTTGTGGTGTAGCCAATTTGGTATTCTATACTATTCACATTCAAAATCTAGTATTGAAGCAATCAATAATAATAATAATATTTAACATTTATATACTGCTTAATATGTGCTAGGCAATGTACTAAGCATTTTATAATTATGATGTCATTTGATCCTCTCATAAAGATCACTGGACTTGCAGTCATGAGAGCCCTGGATTTGAATGATGCTGCTACCCTTTCCTAGACTATAAATGAGTCACTAATAAGCCAAACCTCTTTAAAATGAGAATAATATTATGTATAATACCTATAACACAAAATTATTATAAGATAATCTGTATAAAGTTGTGGGGTGTACGTATGTGTGTGTGTGCATGCACGTGTGTGTGTTTGGTGAGACAATCGGGGTTAAGCACAGGGTTACATAGTTAGTAAGTGTCCAGTATCTGAGGCCAAATTTGAACTCAGGTCCTCATGACTCCAACCCCATGCTCCATCCATTGTGCCACCTAGCTGCCTCTATAAAGTTCTATATCAACCAACTAATCAATCAATGAAGTTTTTAAAGCAAGCATTCTGTACCAATAATTATGCTAGGTCCTATAGAGAAAAAGACAAAAGTTAAACTCTTTTTTTGCGTCAGAGAACGTGCATTCTATCAGCGAAAACATGTACACATATAAGTGTAATGCTTGCATTGTGAGTGCTGCTATGGAGATGAGAGGCTCAAGGTCTGAGATGGTATGCCAGAGTTCACCAGTTGGTGATGTATTTGAACTTGTAATTATAGAACGGGGTTCTTCATAGAAGTTTGAAGGTAGAACAAGCAGCCATTCTGATTCTATAGCATGTAGGAGAAAGTGTGAGGAAAGTGAAATGGCACCCTCAGTCTCCAGGTACTGTTTCCCCTCCCACTTCTGCAGCCCATAAACTTTGGTTACAGGCAATGGGAATTAGAAGCTAAGATGTGGTCTTTTCTACAATCCTATCTAAGGGTTGATGTATGCATCATGAGATTGTATAGTGGCTAGTGGAAAATGTACACTTTCCCTCACACGTTAAAAAGGAATTTTTTTAAAGCTTGTTTCTTCATTAATCTGGTAAATGATTTCTTCTTCCTTCAGAAGAGAGCTGTTCAGGAGGAGAAGTTGACTCTGCTTTGACAGATGGCAACACATGCCACTGCCTACCTTCTATCCAAATGAAGTGCTCTTCTACTCCCCACTGTCCTTTTATATCTATATGTATAGATATAAATATGCACACATACATATATATGCATATATATACCATATATGTATTTGTGTGTATATACTTATATGAAAATCTGGTGGCTATTAATCCTTATATGTATGATTAATTCTTACCTGGATAGATAGTTGGGGAAAGGTTTAGGTCTTAATAGCTACTCAAGACACATTCCTGTTTTAATCGAGGTGAACTATGAGGGAAGAGAAAACTGATTCCATCAGAAGTCATAAATACATTTGAAGCACATTGAACTCATGTCTCTGGACAAGTTTGGGTTATAGAAATGGGATATACTGAAGTGCATCACATAGATTGCATATATAGACACACACATATATGCATATATTTACATACCCCCAGACTAGAGATAATACCTGGAGTCAAAAGCAAACTAAGACTAGGAAGGAGGGGAATGTTACCCTGGGAAAGCTACCAGCTGGACATTCCAAAAGGAAAATATGCATCTTTCTAAGTACTAAAAGTCAGACAATATTCCCATTTATTTGTTACATGCAAAATGTTGCAAAACATTATATGCATAATGTAGATATAATGTTATATGCATCATATGTGCAAAATATATACAATTTTAATATTAAGTGATTTGCTAGCAGAGATAAACTAGCAGCTAGGGAAGTCAGAGTTTGATTATTAAATTATTATTCTATATGTCAGCTATTGTTATTATCCATCATTTTTTCACTCTGTTTTTGCCTTTCCGTGTGTTTTATAATTAAATTGGAGAAAATTGAACTCAAAACAAAATGTTTAAAAAAATTAATTAGTCTGAATTTTTTAGGATTTGATATTGCTATGTCATTAGTACTAGCATGTTATTTTTACTTATCTGCTTAGAATCACAAACTCCTTCCCAACATTCATATTATAATAATGAAAATAATAGCATTTTATAGTACCTTAAAGACTTGCACAGCATTTTACAAATATATAATTTTATCTTCACAACAACCTTGGAAGTTCTAGAATTTCCTCTCTGCATAGTTTATAGGAAAGTACAGCTTGGTATCAAAGACAGTATTCAACCAATTTATACAAAAATTGATTGGTCTTTCTGAAATTAAGCAAAATTCTGACCTTCTGGTATGCCTTGAAACTTGAAATTGAAATAAGCTTTACCAGTTAACTGGTTAAGTCCAAAATGTTTAACTTGTCATAACTATTATTTTTTAAACAAATGCTTTATTAACTTCTGTTTTACATCATTCATTTCCGCCAGATTTTGAGTTACAATCATTTTCCCCCCATTATTCCCCTACCCAACCTCCCAGAATAGCAGTCCCACAAGATATCGCTTCCTCCAATCTGCTCTCTCCCATACCTTCTCCCATACCCCCATCGACATTTCCATTAGAGGAAGATGAATCTTTGTGTCCCAATGCCTGCACATCTTATCTCCCTATTACAAGCAAAAGAGTATTAATAATAGTATTTATATATATTTGAAACATTTAATGTTATGACCTCGAATTTCAGATCCATTTCCTTCCTCCCTTGTCACCCATTCCTTCTTGGGAGATAAGTAATTCAGTATATGTTGTACATGTCTAGCTATGCAAGACATTATCATAGTAGATATATTGTACAAGGCTGCTTATAATTCCCTCCCACTCATCCCACCCCCCACCTGGTCCATTCCTTACATGATCCTGTCCCTCTTCTATAGTGGGTACTTCCAACCTCCCCTCCCCCCAAGGATGCCCTCCCATCCATCATCCCTCCTCTCATCCCCCTTCCCCCTATCCTGCTGCAGGTTGAGATATCCCATTTAGTATGTATGTCATTTTCTCCCTGAACCAAATTCAATGTGAATGTGGTTTTGCCTTTTTAGCCTTCCTTATTCTCCCCCTCCTTTGCAACCACTTCCCCTGCTTCTTCTACATGAGATAGTTTACCCTACCCTGTCTCTCCCCATCTCCTCTTGCCACTTTCCTCTCTCACCTCATAATTTCATCCCTTGAGTATTCTCCCTTCCCAACAAATTCAACCTATGCCCT
Source organism: Gymnobelideus leadbeateri (assembly GCA_011680675.1). Lineage (NCBI taxonomy): Eukaryota > Metazoa > Chordata > Mammalia > Diprotodontia > Petauridae > Gymnobelideus > Gymnobelideus leadbeateri. The sequence goes on along the minus strand of WOXC01002696.1, from coordinate 21,690 downwards.
CTATCCATATACACACACATTCACATATGTATTCATATGACCACACACCCTTCTTCCATTATTTTCATAGTGAGAAAGATATCATCAGTCACAGTTATTGTTTTTCCATATAGGAATGTAAATAGTTCAACTTTGATAAGTTCCTTTTGATTTCTTTTCCCTGATTACCTTCTCAGGCATCTCTTCCTTCTTGTGTCTGGATGTCAAATTTTCTATTCAATTCTGGTTTTTTCCTCAAGAATGCTTGAAAGTCCTCTATTCCACTGAATGACCATATTTTCCCCTGAAACAAAATACTGAGTTTTGCTGGGTAGGTGACCCTTGGGTTCATTCCCAGTTCTTTTGCCCTCTGGAATATCATATTCCATGCCCTTCGATCCCTCAGTGTAGAAGCTGCCAGGTCCTGGGCTATTCTGATTGTGTTTCCACAATATTGAAATTGTTTCTTCCTGGCTGCTTGTAGTATTTTCTCCTTGATCTGGGGATTCTGGAACCTGGCTATAATATTCCTGGGAGTTTTCTTTTTGGGATCTTTTTCAGGAGGTGATCGGTGGATTCTTTCAACCTCTATTTTGCCCTCTGGATCTAAAACATCAGGGCAGTTTTCCTTGAGAATTTCTTGAAGGGTGATTTCTAGGTTCTTTCCTTGATCATGGCTTTCAGGTAGTCCAATAATTTTTAAATTGTCTCTCCTGGATCTATTCTCCAGGTCAGTGGTTTTTCCCATGAGATATTTCACATTGCCTTCTAATCTTTCATTTGTTTGGATCTGCTTAACAGCATCTTGATTTCTCATAAAGTCATTAGCTTCCATTTTCTCCAGTCTAACTCTGAAGGAATGAATCTCCTCAGTGAACTTTTGAGATTCTTTTTCCATCTGGCAAATTCGACTTTTTAAGGCATTCTTCTCCTCATTGCCCTTTTGGGCCTCCTTTGCCATTTGAGCTAGTCTATTTTTTAAGGTGTTGTTTTCCTCAGTCAGGCTGTTGACCCTCATTTCATACTTTTCCTGCATCCTTCTCATTTCTCTTTCTAATTTTTCCTCCACTTCTCTTATTTGATTTTTAAAGTCCTTCTTAAGGTCCTCTATGGCCTGCAACCCGCTCATGTTTTCCCCTGGGGCTTTTGGAGCAGGACTTCTGACCTCACAGTCCTTTTCCCGCTCTATGCCCCCAAAATAGGAGTCTAGGGTTGCATTTTTCTGTTTCCTTTGCCTTGGCATGTTGCCACTTAATTGCTTGACTTTTGGGCTTGTTGCCACACTATGGCTTTAAGGCCAGATAGAGGAATTTTCGTCCCGAATGTGTGGGGGGCAACTTCCGTTTCTGGCAAGCTGTAAACCCACCCACAACTTCCACCCTAGATCACAATTCAGATCCAGGGAGGTTAAAGCAAGAGCGATTACCCCCCAAGACTGATCGCTGGATCTCCCCACGATTTGTAGGCTGGGAGCCCGAGCTGCCTCTGAAAACTACAAAATGGCGTGTCTCCTCAGTGGCTTCTAGCCCCCAGGGGAGGGAGCTGACGCATTCCCCAAATACAGGTCCCAAAGTCCATAGGACACTAACCTCTTACTTTGTCCTAGGCATGTCTATGTTGATAATTCTGGAGTCACCACAGCTCCTGGTGTTCTGGGGTTCCTCCAGCCGGCTGCTGGCCCTGCTGCCCTGGGGCTAAAACCTCCGCTCACGCGGACTTGGGCTCGGCTCGGCTCGGCTCCTGCGCTCTGCGCGCTGCCGGCTCCCAGACCGCTGCGCTGGTCCTTCCTGCAGGGCTGCTGGGCTGTCCTCAGCAGGAGGTTAGCTTCTCTGTGTCATTCTGTGGGTGCTGGGGCTCCAGAAGTTGTTCACAGTCCTTTTTTACATAGTTTGTGGGGAATCTGGGGGCAGAGAGGCTTGGAAGAGCTGTTTCTACTCTGCCATCTTGGCTCCGCCCTGTCATAACTATTTTTAAAAAATCCTATTTTCTAGCTATCACATAACCTTTCTTATATGACATTACTTTGCTGGTGCAATAGGTAAATGCTTAGTAATTACATAATCTTACAAATTCCTGCTAATTCCTTCTAGCTAAAAAAAAAGAAAGAAGGCATGGGGAAGGAATTAAGCATTTATATAGCACCTACTATGTGGCAGGCACTGCACTAATTGCCTTACAAATATTTTCCCATTTGATCCTCACAACTCTGAGAGATAGGTACTATAATTACCCTCATTTTATAGCTGAGGATATGGAGGCAAACAGAGGTTAAGTGACTTAACCAGAGTCACACAGCCAATGTGTGAGGCCAGCTTTGAATTCAGGTCTTCCTCACTCCAGGCATAGATCTCTATCAACAGTGCCACCAGCTGCCCTTAAAAAGAAAAAGAAAAACAAAGAGAGAGGATAGATAAATCTAACCAAAAAAACCCAAACAAACAAAAAGAAGGTAAAGAGGTGAAAAAAATTTAGAAAAGTTAGATATGATATACCTCTGGAGAAAATTGAACGGGGGTAGAAAGGAATGTAACTTTTTCTCATCAGTACATGGCACCTACACAAAAATTAACTATCTATTAGGGCATAAAAAGCTATTCGTGGTGGGGTGGCTAGGTGGCGCAGTGAGTAGAGCGTTGGCCCTCGAGTCAGAAGGACCTGAGTTTGGATCTGGCCTCAGACACTTAATGCACACAAACAAAAACCTAGCCGTGTGACCTTGGGCAAGTTACTTAACCCCAATTGCCCTCCAAAAAGCAAAAAAAAAAAAAAAAGCTATTGGTGGGACCTCTGATATGTATTACATTGTCTGAATTTACACGGTCTCCTGGTTGGGGGAAGGGAATAAAATCTCTCCCTTCCTCAAATGATTCCTTCTCAGTAATTTGCCTAGAGCAACTCTACCATTAGACTGATCTGCTGCTAGAATGACTTCTACTGAACTTTCAAGATCTCAGAGGTCTAGTCAATTCTCTGTTTTCTGCTTGACCCAATTAAAGAGGTCCATACCTAATTAAGAAATCATAAGCATGAACCACTTATGTTTAAATCTTCGCTATGCTCTTACAACTAAATGTAGTTGTTGTTGTTCAGTCTTTTCAGTCATATCTGACTCTTTGTGACCCCTTTTGGGGTTTTCTTGGCAACGATATTGGAGTAGTTTGGCATTTCCTTCTCCAGCTAATTTTACAGATGAGGAAACTGAGGTAAACAGGATTAAGTGATTTGCCTAGGGTCACACAGTTAGTAAGTATCTGAGACTGGAACTCAGGTCTTCCTGACTACAGGTTAGTGCTCTGTCCACTAGCTGTCCCCTTTACACTAATTACATTCCATTAATTGGGGTTAAAATATGGAATCACCCTCCCCCTTTACATGTGTTTTAGATGTTTCATTTTAAGTTTGCTCCAGAAAAGGAACAGAGCCAAAATTAAAAGACAACCAATCTAAGTGAGCCTAGAGACTCAAGAGCAAGGTAGGGCAAGGCCTCAGTCAAGTCAACAAGTATTTATTGAAGGTTTACTATTTGCCATATGCTATGCCAAATCCTAGGGGTACAAATACAAGAAAAAAAAAGACAGTTACTTCCCTCAAGGAGCTTATAATCTAATAGAGAAAGACAAAACATAAAAGGAAGTTTAAAATAGTTAGAGTTATTGACCTGAGGGGTATGGTGGAAAAATAAATCTGAAGACAGTCAGTCAATAAACATTTATTATCTACAATATGTTAAGCATTGTGCTAAGTACTGAGGCTATTACAAAAGGCAAAAAAGTAAGAAGGCATAACAACAAGGAACACCTGAATAAGCATAGCTGGACAGGGCACTTTCCTTAAAATGAGGTTCCAGAGGAAGGGGCTGGAGTGGCAGAGTGATCTTCCAAGATGAGAAGGCTCATGTGGCATGACAGAGAACTGAGAGGTTTTACCCAATATAGTGGAGCCCTTTTCTCTTATTTTCAAAAAATCTCTAGGACACCAATATGCTACTCCAGTTGTCTAATTTCTTTTTCTTTGATATTTTCAAGGAAATTTGTTTTACTAAATTACATTTTATTGATGTCTTGCCTTTACATCACATTCATTTCCATACAGCTCTAACAAATTGGATTCTCTCTTGTGACAAAGTAAAATAATGCGGCAAAAGTTTCTGATACAGATACCTTTATCTGACATTGTATACAATATTCTATTAGTCTTCCACCTCCAGTCTTAAGGAAGAAGTATGTTTCATCATCTCTTCTCTATAACTTTTTTTTTTTTGCTTTTTGGAAGGCAATTGGGGTTAAGTAACTTGCCCAAGGTCACACCGCTAGGTTCTATAACTTTTTTTATAACTTACTTCCTTTTAGTGACCTTTCTAGTTACATTGTTTAGTTGCTGTATGTAGTGTTCTTTGGTTCCACTTATTTTGTTCTGTGAAATTTCATACAAATCCACATTTTAAAAAATTCTATAAACTTATCATTTCTTAAAACGCAATAATATTCCATTCCATTCATTTATCATAGTTTTTTAGCTGTTCCCTAAGTTGATGGTCATTCATTTTATTTCAGAATTTTTGCTACAACAAAGGGTGCTGCTATCAATATTTTGTTATCTGTCAGACTATTCTATATCTGATTTCCTTGAGGGTAGTAAGATAGCTGGGTGAAAGGGTATAAAGTGTTATTCATTTTTCTTGCATAATTCCAAATCCAACTCTAAAATTGTTGGACTACTTCCCAGCTTCACCAACAGTGAACCAGTGTGCATGTGTTCCCACAATCAGGCTTACCATTTTCTCTCATTCTTTTTTTCTTTTAACTGATCTATCTCTTCTCTGAGTCATATATGCCCTTTACAATACCTTGTATATCATTTTAATCTCTTGATATGTTTGGTAATTTGGTATAGCTTCCTTCTATACCCTTTCCATTGTCCTTTAGGTTACCTGAATTTTTTGTTTTTTCCAAATCTATATCTTATAACCATATGACATCACTAGGGGAATGTTAGTGCTAAAGTGATGGGTTTCTATAACTGTGAGCAATTTACAACTATTATGTAATTTCACAAACATAAGCTACACAAAATCTTCCATATATCCAATTCTTGGCCCAAATCCCCACCCATTTGTATCATCTGTCCAAAACATACATATAGATGGACTAAAATCACAGCTTGTTGATCTAGCTGCATATTAAAGTCTGGATATACTATATGTGTCTTTTATTCACTTTGTTCTTCCAACATGTGTTATTACAACAATCTCTTTTTCACTACTATGGATTTCACTAGAAGGCTTTGTATTGTTTCAGGCTTTAGCACAATGAAGGGAATTCTTTTGATTACTATGCAGGCCATGAAAATGGCCAAAGAACTGTTTTTTAATTTTTTTTTTTTTCCTGAGAAGCAACCCAAGTCCCGGGCTTGGTTTCTTCCTTCCTTCCTTCCTTTCTTTTTTTTTTTTTTGCAGGGCAATTGGGGTTAAGTGACTTGCCCAAAGTCACACGGCTAGTAAGTGTGTCAAGTGTCTGAGGCCAGATTTGAACTCAGGTCCTCCTGACTCCAGCGCTGGTATCACTGTGCCACCTAGCCTCTCCCCAAGCTCAGTTTCTTCCTTAGATATCCATGAGGAGGATGAGGCACAAGAAAAAGAATCTCTTGGGGAATCAATCTTTTATACTTTTAATTCCCAGCCAAGACTCCAGTCAAGTATCTAAAAAGGAGGAAAAAAAAGCCATGGAATAGGTCGCAAGCATCGTGTATTCCTGCAGATCACGAAACTGTTAACAGCCTTTGTCCACATCAGAGGGATAGACCAACTGACTGCTATGGACTGATTTTTTCCTTAGCCTAGCATCCAAGAAAGTTCATTGCTAGAGAGGAAGGATTCTGTGTCAATTTCTAAACACTGTTGATTAGTAAGAATATCAGGCTTAGGCCCTTCTAGTTTCACGTAAATAAAATCTCTATATAAAATCTGAAGTATCAAAATGAGAGTGATGACATCTCAGGAAGGAAAGAGGGTTACTGTACTCTCCAACCAAAACTAAGATGTTCCACAGGTCATAATGACAAACCTGGAAAAGTGTGGCAGTACCAGACTGTAGAAGACCTTGAATGTCAGACAAAGAAGTTTAAACTTCCTAAGTATTAGGGAGCTACTGAAGGCCTTAGGGAAGTGGAGTGATACTGTTATTATCTAGTTTTAAATATTAGTCTGTCAGCATCATGAAGGATAAAGTGGAGACAGAGGATAGAAACAGGAAGGTTTTTTAGGAGGCTGTTGTAATATGGTCTAGGCAGGTCATAATGAGAAGTTTTCTTAGAAAGGGAGTGGCAGGTCTAAATAGTAGAGCATGAAGATGATAGTTGTTGTGGGGAGGGGAGTGGAATCCTCATGACTTAGTAAATTATTGGATATGAAACCTGAGGTAGAAGGAATGGTCAACAATAACTCCAAGTTTTAAAAAATGGAAAATGGAGTCAATGGTGATAGCATGAGTTGGGCTTTGGGTTAAACATTAGAAGGCAGAACCTACTATGCCACAAGCTACACGAGGGCAAGGGTGTACTTTATCTAAATTTTGTATTTCCCTCAGGGCCTATCACACAGCTTTACATACTGTGGACATTTCATAAATTTGTTGAATCAATGAGTATTTTATTCTTGACCAAAACAAAGACAAAAATTGCTCCCTATCATTTATAGGAAAAGAGTATTTAGATCTGTAACAGACCTTCAATACCATCTAGGCTAACCCTCTAATTATACAAATGACAAAAATGAGATGCAGAGATTTTAAGTGGGTTTTCCAAAATCAAACAGGAAATAACATGAAAGATTCAGGCTAAACAACTCACATCCTTTGCTTCCAAATACAGCACTCTTTTCAACATAAAGCATATAGTAAGGATTTTTATGTGCCAGTCACTCTGCCAAGTGTTGGGGACTCAATAAAAGGCAAAAGGAGTCCCTGCCCTCAAGAAGCTTGCAGCTATGTACAAGGAAACATGTCCTTAAACAAAATTTTCAGAAAATACCCTAATAGTTTCTCCATATTAACAAATTCTCTTCCAAAGAGGGGTAGCTAAATCAAAATTTACAACACAAACAATTTACTGTCTTTGCCTAATAGCAAGAGGATAGATTATGGTCATATAATCATTCATTTATTCAAGAAGTATTTATTGAATGTCTACCATGAATATGACCTGTTAATGTTTCTGAGTATGAATTTTAAAAAGAAATTCAAACTTTACCTTAAAGTCATAAATCCTGTAGAATTCTGTAAATTTTAATATATATAGACATGTATATATGCACAGTTATGTACTTTTGTATTTTTATATATGTAGATAATTATATGTATGTATATATGTTTATTATATATGGGTATACATATGTACATACATACATATTTTTGTCTATACTTGAAGTTGGGATGCGGGTGTCATTGACTTTCAAGTGAATTGGACTTAAGTGAGACAGAGTTGCACAAAGTCATCAGCCTCACTCTCTTCCAGAATCATCAAAGTCCAATGGCAAGACAAAGGTCTGGCAATGGTGCAGGATGCAGTAGATGACCTTGGATTCTTCAATGTCTTACCAAACTCTAGGCAAACCATAGAATCTGCTTCAGTCACCTTCATGACTAGAACAAATTGTTCTCATCCACCCATCCCTCCAGAGAAAGTCTTCACAAGCTAGGAGTAGACATCTTCCTAACTCACAGATATGTTAGAGGCCCATTGGTTACCCTCAACATGCCTTAGCTCCTCTGCCAAGATGCATGCTACATCTTCTTGCAGCCATAGGTGAGAGCTGGGTGAAAGGTGGACACCAAAGGTAGATGAGTAGCCCTGAAAAGAGCTCAGCAAGCCCTCACACCAGAGGTACTAATCTTCCCTGAATACTCCATAATATATGTATATGTATATGTATGTGTATGTGCATGTGTATGTGTATGTGCATGTGTATGTGTATGTGTATATGTGTGTATATACATATGTCCTGCCTCAGATACGTACTAGATTGTGACCCTGGGCAAGTCATTTAGACCTCGGTTTCATCATCTATGGAAATGAAAAGTTTAAAGTTGATGGTCTCTAAGTTCCCCTCTAGTGATAAATTTGTGACTTTATAATCCTTCATAGAACAATCTTTTCCTCAAATTAAAGGATGTCTTATATTATATGTATGAATGCACCCATTCTTCAAGGAAAATTCATTTTGCTTCTTGGTCTTACATAGCTAGATATTTTTCAATACACACACACCTTAATGTGTAGGAGAAGGCCCATGATTTCAAAGAGTTCTGTAAACCAGCCCAAGGACCCTTTAAGCCTTTGAAGTAGAACATTTAATGAAAGGGCGGACTCTGGCTTGAAGCTCCAGGTGCAATGAAGGTGCTGTTTCTGATCAGATTAAAAGGCTTCTTTTTTCTCCCTCTTAGAAAGTGTTCTTCCAGAACATTATGTTTTCCAAGCAAAGAGATATATACCAAATGTGAAATTCATACTGCAAGGGCTGAGTCATTTGTTTCTTGTTCCTTGATATAATCGATGCCTGCATATGGATCCGCATAGAGAATTATGTCACCAAGTTCTCCCTCTAATCATTATCTTCTTAAATAACAAAGAAGATTCAGTTTTTGTTTCAGATTAGAAATCAGGATTCCCAAGGAATTCCATATTAATACTGTTACCAACTAAATTAGCATCATATTGGTTCATAGTATTTTACAAAGTATTTTCAACTTTCCAATTTAGAAAAAAATCTTTTTATTGCTTCCATTGTCTAAAAAGAAGTACCTATGATTTAAACATTAAAATACTGCTGTGATGCATTTTACCTGAAAGAAATATACATTATGTGCACTCAATAACAATAAATTGGCATGTGCAATAATGTTTCATCTAGTGATTTTCTACAAAGTAGTTTATCATCATTGTAGAAATTTAATGTGTTGGTTGCCAGATCTTTGCATATCGTGTTTTTATTGATCTGTACCTCCTTTATCAGAATAATTCATTTGAGGTTGGCAACAGGGAAGAATTAGGGTTTGTCACTTGGAAACCACACAGTAGACACTAGTGGTCATATGACTAACAATATGGAGGACTAGATATTTCTCTAATTTTATGGACCTCTCAAATCACTCTAAAATAGGAATCATGCATAAGAGAAAAAAGAATTTCATCTGTATTCAAGGGCTAAGGAGATCAAGAGTGCAAACAAAGTTGAAAACCCAAATTCTAACAGCAAAAAAAAAAAAAGATAATCCTTAACTCCTAACACATTCACTTTCTCATGCCCCTGGCTGGGAAACTGAATTAGTAGAACCATGTACTTAAAATAGAACTCAACTCTGCATTCTGACTCTCCTCCCCATCCCCTTCCTTCTCTAAGCATTGTGGAGATACAAACAGAAGAAATTTGTTTTAACTGAGATAATAGTGTGGCAGCAATCTGTTTAACAACTGAGTTTAGCTTGAGAATGGAGGAATAGAGGTAATAGGATGGGAAGGAAAGTAGGGCAGAACACATGGGGCTCTGTGACATTCCACCAAGCCCAGGAGAAAGAGCCCAGAATTCAACTGGGGGTAGCTCTCTTTCCACAGAAATCACTTGGAGCAGAGACTGAAATTGATGAACCATGAGTTGTTCATCAAGGAAAGAGGTTAAAAGCCTTTGAAACTCAGGCCCCAGGGAAACTACCATTAAAAGGAAGGAGTTAGAAAATAAGCATAAAGAAAAAAAATTAAAAATAACCAAAAATCCAAGAAGGGAGAAAATGCATTTAAAACCTTGAGTCTAAGCAGATAAACCAGCAGGGAAGACAATAGCAAAAGGGAATATCATCTCAAGATAAGATAAAAGAATTCAAGTATCTACAATCATAAGACAAATAAAATGAATCTACACCTGATGAGGTAGAGGACCTATGGCTTCCCAAGAGAATATGAAACCAGAACAAGACTTTCTTTAATGATTTAAAAGAGAAATAAGAATTGTGAAAGCAGAATGTTTGGCCTGAAAAGCAGAAATAATTCGTAGAATAGAAAGTCTTGAATCCACAATATCAAGTCTCACAAAAGAAACAAAAGAGAAGACAAGTGATTGGGAATGCAAATACATAGAAATGGAGGACAATCTAGAAGAAAAGAAGCAAAGAGCAATAAAATTTAAGAAAGCATGATTTCTTGGGGTGGCTAGGTAAATACAGTGGTACAGTGGTACAGTGGTATAGAGTACTGGTCCTGGAGTCAAGAGGACCGGAGTTCAAATCTGACCTCAGACACTTAACACTTACTGGCCCTGTGACCTTGGGCAAGTCACTTAACCCCAATTGCCTCCCAAAAAGCAAAAAAAAAAAAAAAGCATGATCTTCATGCATGCAAAACATATTGGATACATAGACATGACTTAAATATTATAGGGCTTCCAGAAGAAGACAAAAAGTAAAAGAACAAAACAAAACAAAAAAGCTGAACATTATGACACACACACAAAAAAATGAGTCCAGAACTTCTGGACACAGAAAACCAAGTGCCAACCAAAAGAATACGTAGATCACCCCAGAAGGGAAAAATATAAAAACCATTCCTTTGCTGCAAACTCCAAGATACACAGAGGTTAAATGTGATAATTACTCTGACAAATAACAATTCTGCAAATGAACAAGAGAAAGACCCTCAGATATTAAGGAAAGAAAATTCAAATGACATTATACTATTCTGCACCCACCACAAAACTCAGGAGGGAATGGAGTAATGTGTTCCAGAGAGCAAAGAAGCTCAAGATACAGTCCAAGGTGACCTGCTCTGAAAATGAGCCTAATAATAAATAATAATTCATAATCATAATAATCAAGAATGGATATTTGAGGGGCGGCTAGGTGGCGCAGTGAATAGAGCGCCGGCCCTGGAATCAGAAGGACCTGGGTTCGGAGCCGGCCTCCGACACCTAATCCGTACAAACAAAAACCTAGCCGTGTAACCTTGGGCAAGTTACTTAACCCCAATTGCCCTAAAGGGGTGGCTAGGTGGCACAGTGAGTAAGAGTGCCGGCCTCGGAGTTTGGATGACCCGAGATCAGATCCGGCCTCAGAAAATGAGCACCCACGCATAAATCAAATGACTAGCCATGTAACCTTGAGCAAGTTACTTAACCCCAATTGCTTTAAAAAAAAAAAAAAAGAATGGATATTTGATAAGTAAGAGGCTTTCAAAACATTCCTAGAAAGAAAATCAGATTGAAGAAAGTCTTTGTTTATCAAGCACCCCAAACAACAGAAATATAAGAAGGGTAAACAAAAATAAAATAACAAGAGAGAAACCATTAAGTAATGTCTCTGGAACATGAGGAAGTAGATGTCAAGTAGAATTAATGGTGGAAAAACAAGTTTGAAATGTCATGAACTAAATATAACATACCCTACCTACAAGTGAATCCTTTACACACACATACACACATACACACACACACACACACACTTAAAAATGGAAGGGCTCATAAGAAAAGAAAGGGGGAAAGGGGAAGAAGAAAAAAGTATGATGCACTCTAACCAAATCAAAGACTAGCAAAATCTCAGGAAGAAGAGAGCTTACAAGGCAATGGGCAAATAGGCAAAGGAAGGGATTGAAAAATGGGGGGGGGGGCGGCGCAGGTATTGTGTCTCAATGGCAGGACACTAGTGAATGTTTCTAAAGAAGAAGAGAGATATTCTATAAATGGATTAAGGTGACCTTACAATAGATATTATCTACAGAAATTTGGTGCTTAGAGAGATTAATTTTCCTAGTTCAAGAGAAAGTAAATCAGAGATCCTGAGGGGCAATTGACACTAAAAAAGAGTGGGAAAGCATGAGCCAAGGGAAATTTCAAGATAAATGAGAAAAAATTGATCAAAGGGAGGGTGAAAGTCAATAATGAACTGTACAATCAGGGACATAGAAAATTCTTACCATGGGGTCAGATGAGTTGTGCTTTACTCCACCAACATCTGGGCTTGGAAGACATACTTTATTCTTACCAATGCTGTACCTTGTTGACTTTGAGTGGCTTAGGAAATAGCTACTCTGACAGATACCCTCTCACCCCATTTCCTCTTGATGTACTTTTGCTCTGCCAGAGCATGCTGTCTTTCTTTTCCTATTCCTTGTGGCAGCATGGGTGATGCCACTGAATGGAATAGGATACCTTTTTCTGGTATAATGACACCCAAGGTAAGATTATTCTTAGTGATGCCATGCCCTTTGTATCCTCTTCCCACCACTGAATTTGCCCTGGAATCAATTTCAGCTTGGTACTTTATAGCCTTCTGCAAACAGACCATCTTCAGGGTCAGCATGCTTAAGCAAAAGGGGCAAGGCCAGTGCGAAACAGAGGTGGAGTCACTCCAGGTGACCATAAGAATGGAAATGCTAACATTTCTGTATTGATTGACGTATAGTCCCTCAATGGCCTACACCTATCCACTGGACTGTACCCACTCCCCCGCCCCACCCCCCAGAAGGATTCAACCTTCTCTTAGCCTATAAAGTATGTCAGAATCACTAGGTATAGTTGGAGGTGGTGAAGTGGATAGAATCCCTGGCCTTACATCAGGAATACTCGTTTCCTCCAGTTCAAATCTAGCCTCAAATACTAGCTCTGTGATCCTGGGCAAGTCACTTAACTCTGTTTACCTCACTTCCTCATCTGTAAAATGAGCTAGAGAAAGAAATGACAAATCACTCCAATTTTCTTTGCCAAGAAAATCTTAAATGAGGTCACAAAGAGTCAGACACAACCAGAAAATGACTAAACAACACTATTCAATATCCTGGAGTCCAACTAGACTAAACTGCTTCTAATCCATCAGGATTCTGGGGGTTGTGAGTTTTTGTTGCTATCATTTGTTTTATTTTATTTTGTCTCATTTTGCTGCATGGGCTGAGGCTATTCTATTGAGACTTCAGGTCAACATAAGGACTTCCTAACAATTAGAACTGTCCAAAACTGGAAAGGACTGCCTTGGGAGGTAGTAACCTCTTTGATATGATCAAGCTGATGTTAGATGAGCACTTCTTGAGGATGTCAGAGAAGAAATTAGCCATTTGGCAAAGGGTTTTGCAAGTCCATTCTTCTTTACAATATTACAAATGGATGAATTTTGTGGTATAAGAGAAAGAGTCCCAGACTAGGAATCAAAGGACTTGTATTTCAGTCACATAACTGCCACTAATTTAGTCAATCATTTTACCTCTCTAGGCCTTCTTTTGCCCCTCTATAAAATGAAGAAGTTGAATTAGATGATGTCTAAGGTCCTTTTCAAAGCTAATTTCTGTGATGAGTATTAAAAGACTGGCAATAATTGAATTGAAAATACTAGTTTACTTTTTTCCTCCCCTAACACCTCCCACCCACTGCCCTGACCCATTTCCTGGGTTATTCTAATCTGGGTTACTAGAAGGATAGCGGTGTTATTGTTCAGTCATGTCCAACTCTTCATGACCGCAGGTCAGATCCTTCTAGTCTTTCCTATCTCTCAAAGCCTTTGCAAGTTCATGTTCATTGTTCCCATGACAATATCTATCCATTTCATCTTCTGCTATCCCCTTTTCCTTTTGCCTTTTATCTTTCTCAACATCAGGTTCTTTTCCAATGAGTCTCATCTTCTCATTAGGTAGCCAAAGTATTTAAGCTTAAGGTTCTATATTTAACCTTCAGTGAATAACTTGAGGAATTAATTCAATTCCTCTAAGTACTGATTGATTTGAACTCCTTTCTATATAAGGGACTCATAAAAGTCTTCTCCAGTACCACAATTCAAAAGCATCGATTCTTCAGCGCTCAGTTTACTTGATAATCCAAGTCTCACAGCCATATATTGCTACTGGACAAACCATACCTTTGATTATATAGACCTTTGTTGGCAAGGTAATGTCTCTCCTTTTAAGTATGCTGTTTAGATTTCCCATAGCTTTCCTTCCAAGAAGCGTCTTTTAATTTCATGGCTGTAGTCACTGTCTGCAGTGACTTTTGAGTCCAAGAATATAAAATCTGACACTGCTTTCATTTCTTCTCCCTCTGTTTGCCAGACAGTTGTCAAGATCTTAGTTGGGGGGGGGGGGGGTTATGGGTTATTTTAAGCTTCAAGCCAACTTCTACATTCTCATCTTCCATCCTTATCAAGAAGCTTCTTAATTCTTCATTTTCTGCCATTGGAGTGATAATGTCTGCATATCTGAAATTGTTTATATTTCTCTTGGCAAGCTTAATTGCAGCTTTTGATTTAAAAAGCCTGGCATCTCCATCTCCATCTCTCTCTCTCTCTCTCTCTGTCTCTCTCTCTCTCTCTCTCTCTCTCTCTCTCTCTCTCTCTCTCTCTCTTTCTCTCTCTCTCTGTCTTTCTCTCTCAAATGAAGAGGATACACTGGGAAATGTAGATTGATGTAGATAATGTAGATGTAGATAAATGTAGATAGATGTAGACAAATGTAGATAATGTAAAAACAAAAATATATTTTATTAAAGAAAAAAGGAAAAAATTACATTTTTATGTAATTGTATTATTTCTTTCTTAGAATCTGAAAATTCTTGCAGATAATGAACAATTAGTTCTTTTCCCTTGTTCAGTTATAATAACTCTACTCAGTTTTGCTGCAATCTTTTGCTAAGTGTGTGTGCCTTCCTTGGCACAATACCATGAGGCTGAGTGCTCAATAAATATTATTTGATGATGAGCAAGCTTATGATTTTCAGTTGCTTCCTTTTCTCTCCCAATGCTTCCTAAGCTCCTGTTAAGGACAAAGAAGGTGAGATGTTAGTTAGGGAGACGAGACTTCCCAAAAAGGAGTGGGTAGATAGGATAAAGATGGAATATTTAGAGAAATTAAGGTGAAGGGGGAAAATGTAGATGCTGTTTCTTTTTTTTTTCTCATTCATTTCATCTTTATTAGAATTTCTAATGTTCATCCTACCTATTTTAATGCTAAGGTATTTTTTTGGCCAGACAGTTTTTTTTAATTAATTTATTAGTTTAGTTTCAGTTAACAAGATTCAATTCCATAGTTCCTTGATTTTCAAATTTCCTTTACTTCCCTCCTCCTTCCCCTCATGACAGCATATAGTACAGTATAGGGTCTGCAAATGCATTCATATTAAACATTATTCCAATTACAAAGGGATATTGTATTAGGTGGGATGAAAGATGGTAAGGAAGAAGTAAAACCAAACAATGAGAAGAACAAGATCATTTAGTTTGCTTCCATCAGGATTCAGGCTCAGTTCTTTCTAGTTATATCTCTGGATGGCACATTTCTCACTTTCTTGAGTCTTTCGGGATTAGCTTATATCACTGCATTGCTGAAAAGAGTCCAGTCTGTCATAGTTGGTCGTCACAGATATGGTATGTCTGTGATTGTATACAAATTTCTTCTGATTCTACTCTTCTCGCTCAGCATCAGTTTGTATAAGTCTCTCCAGGTAATTATGAAATCCGTCACCTCCTCGTTTCTTATAGCACAATAAAATTCCATTACGTTCATATAGCACAACTTGTTTAGCCATTCCCCAATTGATGGGCACCCCTTTAGTTTCCAATTCTTTGCAACCACAAAAAGGGCTGCTAAAAATATTTTTGTACATATGGTTCTTCCTCCCACTACTATGATCTCTTTGGGATATAACCCTAGGAGTGGAATGGCTGGGTCAAAGGGTATGAAATTATTTATAATCCTTTGGGCATAATTCCAGATTGCTCTCCAGAATGGTTGGATAAGTTCACAACTCCACCAGCAATGTATTAGTGTTCCAATTTGTCCACATCCTCTCCAGCATTTGTCGCTTTCTTGATTTGTCATCTTAGCCAATCTGACTGGAGAGATGTGGTATCTCAAAGTTGTTTTGATTTGCATTTCTCTAATCAATAGTGATTTAGAGCATTTATTCATATGCTTATAGATATCTTTAATTTCTTTCTCTGAAAACTGCCTGTTCATATCCTTTGACTATTTATCAATTGGGGAATGACTTGTATTCATATAGATTTGGCTCAATTCTCTATAAATTTTAGAAATGAGTCCTTTATCAGAGACACAAGTTGTAAAAATTCTTTCCCAATTTCCCACCTCCCTCTTGATCTTGGTTACATTGGCTTTGTTTGTGCAAAAGCTTTTCAATTTAATGTAATCAAAATTATCCATTTTGCATTTTATAATGCTCTCTAATTCTTGTTTGGTCCTAAAATCTTCCCCTCTCCACAGATCTGTCAGGTAAACTATTCCTTGCTTTCCCAAATTGCTTACAGTATCATCCTTTACACCTAGATCATGCACCCATTTCGACTTGATTTTGGTATATGGTGTTAGATAGTGATCTATGCCCAGTTTCTGCCATACTGTATTCCAGTTTTCCCAGCAGTTTTTTGTCAAATAGTGCATTCTTATCCCAAAAACTGGGGTCTTTGGGTTTATCGAACAATAGATTACTATATTCATTAACTGCTGGGTCTCCTGCACCTAATCTATTCCATTGATCCACTACTCTACACCTCTGCCAGTACCAAGCAGTTTTGATGACTGCTGCTGTATAATACAGATGAAGATCTGGCATAGCTAGTCCACCTTCCTTAGCATTTCTTTTCATTAATTCCCTTGATATTCTAGACCTTTTGTTTTTCCAAATAAATTTTGTTATTATTTTGTCTAACTCTACAAAGTAGTTTTTTGGTAAATTGATTGGAATGGCACTAAATATATAATTTAGTTTGGGTAAAATTGTCATTTTTATTATATTAGCTTGACCCAGCCACGAGCAACTGATATTTTTCCAACTATTTAGATCTGTTTTTATTTGTGTGAGAAGTGTTTTGTAGTTGTGATCATATAGATTCTGGGTTTGTTTTGGCAAGTAGATTCCCAAATATTGTATAATGTCTACAGTGACTTTAAATGGGATTTCTCTTTCTATCTCTTGCTGTTGAGTTTTATTAGAGATGTACAGGAATGCTGAAGATTTATGTGGGTTTATTTTATATCCTGCAACTTTGCCAAATTTATTTATTGTCTCAAGTAATTTTTTACTTGATTCTCTAGGATTCTCTAAGTATATCATCATATCATCTGCAAAGAGTGACAGCTTGGTCACTTCTTTGCCTAATTTGATTCCTTTGATTTCTTTTTCTTTTCTAATTGCTACTGCTAACGTTTCTAGTACCAGATTGAATAAGAGGGGTGATAGTGGACACCCTTGTTTTACTCCTGATCTTATTGGAAAGGCTTCTAGTTTATCCCCATTGCATATAATACTTGCTGATGGTTTTAGATAGATGCTAGCAACTGTTTTAAGGAAGGCTCCATTTATTCGTATACTTTCTAGTGTTTTTAATAGGAATGGATGTTGTACTTTGTCAAAAGCCTTTTCTGCATCTATTGAGATGATCATGTGGTTTTTGCTAGTTTTGTTGTTGATATGCTCAATTATACTGATGGTTTTCCTAATATTAAACCATCCTTGCATTCCTGGAATGAATCCTACCTGATCATGGTGTATTATTTTTGTGATAAGTTGTTGGAGTCTTTTGGCTAATGTTTTATTTAGAATTTTTGCATCTAAATTCATGAGGGATATTGGTCTATAATTTTCTTTCTCTGTTTTATCTTTTCCTGATTTAGGAATCAGTACCATATTTGTGTCATAGAAAGAGTTTGGTAGGACGCCTTCTTCACTAATTTTCCCAAATAGTTTGTAGAGTATTGGAATCAATTGTTCTTTAAATGTTTGATAGAATTCACTAGTGAACCCATCTGGCCCTGGAGATTTTTTCCTAGGGAGTTCATTGATGGCTTGTTTGATTTCTTTTTTCTGAGATGGGGTTATTTAGGTAATTCACTTCCTCTTCAGTTAATCTGGGCAACTTGTGATTTTGTAAATATTCATCCATTTCACTAAGATTGTCATATTTATGTGCATACAATTGGGAAAAATAATTCCTCATTTTTTTGATTTCCTCTTCATTGGAGGTAGATTCCCCCTTTTTATTTTTGATACTCATAATTTGGTTTTCTTCTTTCTTTTTTTTTTATCATATTGACTAAGGGTCTATCAATTTTGTTGATTTTTTCATAAAACCAGCTCTTAGTTTTATTTATTAATTCAATGGTTTTATTAATTTCAATTTTATTAATCTCACCTTTGGTTTTCAATTATTTCTAATTTAGTACTAAATTGTGGATTTTCAATTTGTTCTTTTTCTAGCTTTTTCAATTACATGTCCAATTCACTGACCTCCCTTTTCTCTGCTTTAATTAAGTATGCACTCAGGGATATAAAACTTCTCCTGAGAACTGCCTTTAGTACATCCCACAAATTTTGGTATGTTGCCTCATTATTATCATTCTCTTGAATGAAATTATTGATTGTTTCTATAATTTCTTGTTTGACCCACCAATTTTTTAGGATTAAATTGTTTAATTTCCAATTAGTTTTTAGTCTATCGTTCCATGGCCCTTTATTGCATATAATTTTTATTGCATCATGATCTGAGAATGATGCGCTTACTATTTCTGCCTTTCTGCACTGGATTGTGAGGTTTTTATGCCCTAGTACATGGTCTATTTTTGAGTATGTACCATGCACTGCTGAGAAGAAAGTAAATTCCTTTTTATCCTCATTCAGTTTTCTCCAGAGATCCATCATATCTAGTCTCTCTAAGATTCTATTCACCTCCTTAACTTCTTTCTTGTTTATTTTGAGGTTAGATTTATCGAGTTCAGAGAGGGGAAGATTAAGGTCCCCCACTAGTATAGTTTTTCTATCTATTTCTTCCTCTAATTCCTTTAACTTCTCCTCTAGGAATTTGGATGCTATACCACTTGTTGCATATATATTAAGTAGTGATATTGCTTCATTCTCAATGGTGCCTTTTAGTAGGATATAGCTTCCTTCCTTATCTCTTTTAATTAGATCTATTTTTGCTTTTGCTTTATCTGAGATAAGTATTGCTACCCCTGCTTTTTTTACTTTAGCTGAGGCATAATAAATTTTACTCCAAACTTTTACCTTTACCCTGTGGGTATCCCTTTGTTTCAAATGTGTTTCTTGAAGACAGCATATTGTAGGATTATGGTTTTTAATCCATTCTGCTATCCGCCTGTTTTATGGGAGAGTTCATCCCATTCACATTCACAGTAATGATGACTATCTGTCTCTTCCCTTCCATCCTATTCCCTCCCTGTTTATATTTTTGTTTATTCCTTCTCCCTTCCCCTCCTTGAAGTTTTCCCTTTTGACCGCCCCCTCCCTCCGTGTTCCCACCCAGTGACCCCCCTTCTTAACCTACCCTCTCCCCTTACTACTATTTCCCTCCCTTATAATCCCTCCATTTAATCTCCTCCTTTTCACCCCCCCCTTACCCTCCCACTATCTATAGGACACAATAAATTTTTATACTTATCAGAGTAAATTACTCCCCATTTGATTCCAAACCAATGAGAGTAAATTTCAAACAGTGCTCCTCTCCCTCCCTCCAATTCCTCTATTTAATGAATTTATGTGTCTATTCACGTTAGATTCTTAAACTTCACTGATTAATTTGATCCTTCTTCGAACCAGAACCAGTGAGAATAGTGTTTAAATGATGTTCCTCTCCCTCTTACTTTCCCTTCTTCTATAGTGTGTTTTGATGCCTCTTCAGATGGCATATTTTACCTTTTCCTAGCTCATCCTTTCCTTTTTCCCATTACAGTACCATTGATCCCCTTAATGGTCTTTTTTTTTTTTTAGACTCCATGTTAGTGCATTCATGCCCACACCCTCTAAGTATAACCCTTTTGCAGGTCATGATAATCATAGAGATTTCAAATATTGACAGTTATCAGCTCCACATATAGGGATGTGAACATTTTGCTCTTGTTGCATCCCAGGTAATGAGCTTGTGTTTGTGGGTGTGGGTGTGTGCACTTCTGCATGTGTGAGTCTCTGTTACCCTTGTTTACCTTTTTATGTTCTTCTGGAGTCTTGTAATTGGAGATCAAATTTTCCATTGAGCTCTGGCTTTTTCATTAGGAAAGTCTGGAAGTCCTTTACTTCATTAAACGTCCATCTCCTTGCCTGAAAGATTATGCTCAGTTTTGCTGGGTAGTTAATCCTTGGTTGTAGTCCTAGCTCTCTTGCCCTACGAAATATCAAATCCCAGTCCCTCCGCTCTTTTAATGTAGAAGCTGCTAGGTCCTGTGTGATCCTAACTGTAGTTCCTCTATATTTGAATTGTTTCTTTTTGGCTGCTTGTAGAATTTTTTCTTTAGTCTTATAATTCTGGAATTTGGCTACTATATTTCTTGGAGTTTTCAGTTTGGGATCTCTTTCAGGAGGAGTCCGGTGAATTCTATCAATAGCTATTTTATCTTCTGATTCCAGGACCTCAGGACAGTTTTCTTTGACAATCTCTTGGAGGATGTTGTCTAGACTGCTTTTCTCATCATGGCTTTCTCGTAGACCAATAATTCTTAGGTTGTCTCTCCTGGATCTATTCTCTAGGTCAGTTATTTTTCCAGTGAGATATTTTACATTTTCTTGCAATTTTTCGATCATCTTGTTTTTTTCGATTGACTCCTGCTGCATCATAGAGTTCTGAGTTTCAGTTTGATTGTATCTAATTTTTAGTGAATTATGGTCTTCAGTGAGTTTTTGAAGTTCCTTTTTTAGGGAGGTATTTTTTTTTCCAAGTTGGTCATTGCCTCCCTGATTTGGTCTTTAAAATTTTTCTTAAGCTCCTCCAGGAATGCTATTTGGGCTTGAGACCAGATCATGTTTCCTTCTGTGGTCTCTGGTGTGGGCAGAGAGTCTATATTGTCCTGTATGTTTTGTTGATCTTGCCCTACATAGTATGCTCGAATAGACTTTCTTGCCTTCCCCTTCTCCTTTTCAGCTTCCTTCCTTCCCATTGTGACTTCCTGTTTCTTAGTGTCTCAGGCTATGAGTTTGGGGCCTGATCCTTGACTTTGAATACCTCTGGGTGGCTAGTTTATAGCTAAGTCAGGGAAGTCAGTGAGGAATGTAGATGTGTAGGTGGGGGTGAGTCTGACCACTTCAGATTTCTGCCTCTATACCCCTGGGCTATAAGTAGGCTTTTGTTGGTGAGGTGAGGTGGGGCTTGTTGGGTCCCCTCCCTCTCTTCTCTTCAGATTCCTGGCTGTCCCAGTTACACCCTTTCTTGGAGATTCTCAAGCCTGAGGCTATTTCCATTAACTTGGGATTTCAATCTGGGTGGGAGACTTATCTTTGGGTTTTCTGCTTCATGAAGGAGGGATGGGAGGATCAGAGCAGCTAGAATTTACTTTGCCATTCCAGGCCCTGTATTATACAGGCAGGCAGTTTCTAAACTTCCAGGCTGGGGGCTGAATGCAGCCTGAGAAGCCACTCTCTCCACTGGGGGCCCGACTCTCCTACCTGGCTCCAATGATCCGTTCCCTCTGCGAGATGACTGCCGATTCGTCCTTGGTAAGTCTGCAGGCTGGGGCTTTTTCTCTCTCTGGTGTAGTCTGCTTGCCTGCTCTTAGGTCTGAGCTGTGTAGACCCCACGTGCTCTGCGCTCGACCTGTGTGGACACTCTGGGCAACCTCCTGGCCTGGATTCTGCCACACTCTGTCTTCCACTGGGCTCCGTCACTCCGGAATCCGCTCAGATTTACCCTTTTGGACTTAGTGACAGAGGAGCTCAGAGAGGTTACTGCTTCCTTT
>WOXC01002695.1:0-42437 GCA_011680675.1 Gymnobelideus leadbeateri | reverse complement strand
AAACAACTTTGAGAGCTGTAAGAATTATGATCAATACAATGACTATTATTCCAGAGGATTAATGATGAAGAATGCCATTTATTACAGAGATGTGACATATTTAGGGTGCAAAATATATAGTCATATACAGTTTTATACAGTAATTGAGGGAATTTGTTTACTTGACTATGCAAAATCCTTTTTCTTTATTTTTTAAAAATGGGGTAAAGGTTAGAAGGGAGAAAAAATAGTGATTGATTTTGTTGGGATTTTTTTCAATAGGGATATGCTATAGGTGTGACACATTGCAGGCACTTTCAGATGAGGTCACTATATTATTAATTTTTTTAACTGCTTTACTTCATCATAAGAGAATGAAGGAAATCTGTAAATATTTGTAATTCAAAAATAAGATATATCCATAAAACTCCAAAAAAGAATTAGATGCAAGTAGTTCTCCTAGAATAGTGAGCCGTTGTTATCAACTGGATTATTAAATGAGAACAGGTCTTGTGGAGAAAGATAGGGAGTGTTCTGAGGCAGCAGGTCATTGATTTTCTTGAGAGAGGGAGATTATTCCACCCATGGAGAGAAAGCTTCGAGCTCCAAAGGGTAACCATTTTGGCCCTTAACAAAACTACTGCTATTTATATATATTAAAGCCTGAGTCTTTTTATCTTTTTGTCATAGAGAATCTGGCTGCAATCCCAATTGTTATTTATACAAGGAGTGTTACCAGGAAGAAATTTTAGTGAAAGAGATGAGAGCCTTGTAATGCATTAAATGATTATAGTTTGTGATTTAAAATAATGTTCTGGAAAGCTCAGCTAGATGCTGTTAATGTTATTTTAGAGCTAGAAGGAATTGCATTGACATGAGAAGATGGGTATGTGGAAGACTTTAAGAAATGCTGACTTGGCTGATTATAATTTTCAAATGTTAAAAACTCTTTCTCTCCTGAAAGACATTCTTTTCTTGTGACTTGAGTATACATACATGCTTAGAGAAGTGGATTAAAGGGCTGGCCTTAGAACCAGGGAATAATGAATGCTTACGGAGTGTACAGAAATACTTAAGTTAATGTTCTGACTCAGGCACATATTGATTATGTAACCTTAGAGAAGTAACTCATTCCTTCAGTGTTTGAGGCAACTCTTTATAAGGTGAAGAGAAGGTATTAACCTGTATTGGAAGGAAATTTTTCTCACCCAAGAGTTCCTTATACCAATGAAATCATAGGCCCAATCCTTTTATGATGTATACAACATGCTTATCAGATTAAAGCTTGAAATGGGTTTTCTTAGTCTCTTCTGAGATCTTTAATCTAATTCCCCTATTGAGATTGTATCCTATTAAAATATCAGGGGAAGAAGATGGCAGAGTAGAAACAGCACTTCCAAGGTGCTCTCTCCCACTACACTTCAAATTCATGTAAAAAGGGACTCTGAACAACTCCTGGAGCTCCAGCACCCACAGAATGACAGAGAGAAGCTAACCTCCCGCTAAGGACAGCGCAGCAGCCCTGCAGGGGGTGGCCAGTGCAGTGCTCGAGGAGTGGCTAGCACAGTGCTCTGGGAACAAACAGTGCAGTACTTTAGGAGCCCAGGCCCTCATGACCCCAAGTTTTAGCCCCAGGGCAGCTGGGCCAGCAGTTGGCTGGAGGGACCCCAGAACACCGGCAGCTGTGGCAATTCCAGAATTATCAAAACAGATATGCCTAGGACAAAGTGAGAGGTTAGTGCCCTGTGGACTTTGGAACCAGTATTTGGGGAACGGGTCAGGCTTCTTCCCCTGGGGGCAAGAAGTGGCTGAGGGGACATGGCACAGATGCCATTTTGCAGCTCCAGTTTCAGATTCAGCCCCTGGCCTGTGAACTGTAGGGAGATCTGGCTATCAGTCTTGGGGATTAATCGCTCTTTCTTTAACCTCCCTGGATCTGGATTGTGGTCTGGGGTGGAGGTCTTGGGGTGGGTATCCAGCTTGCCAGAGCGTGTGGAGGCTTCACAAAGGCCACCCAACTAATACCTCCGGAAGTTGTGAAGACCCCAATGTTTAGGACAGAAGCTCCCCTGTCCGGTGGCAGAGGTCAACTGTGGCAACAAGCCCCAAAGTCAAGTAATTAAGTGGCAACATGCCTAGGGAAAGGAAACAAATTAAGCAGGAAAAGAGGATTGAAGCATGGAACAGGAGGAGGACTGGGAGATCAGAAATCCTGCACCAAAAGCCCCAAATGACAATGTGAGTGTGTTAGGAGGCATAGAGGTCCTTAAGAAGGATTTTAAAAACCAAATGAGAGACGTGGAGGAAAAATTGGGAAGAGAAATGAAAAGGATGCAGGAGAAGTATGAAATGAGAGTCAACAGCCAGACTGAGGAAAATAACACCTTAAAAAATAGACTAACGCAAATGGCAAAGGAGGCTCAAAAGGACAATGAGAAGAATGCCTTAAAAAGCCGAATTTGCCAGATGGAAAAAGAATCTCAAAAGCTCACTGAGGAGATTCATTCCTTCAGAGTTAGACTGGAGCAGATGGAAGCTAGTGACTTTATGAGAAATCAAGATGCTGTTAAACAGATCCAAACAAATGAAAGAATACAAGGCAATGTGAAATATCTCATGGGAAAAACAGCTGACCTGGAAAATATGTCCAGGAGAGACAATTTAAAAATTATTGGACTACCTGAAAGCCATGGTCAAAGAAAGAACCTAGAAATCATCCTTCAAGAAATTCTCAAGGAAAATTGCCCTGATGTTTTAGACCCAGAGGGTGAAATAGAGGTTGAAAGATTCGACAGATCACCTCCTGAAAAAGATCCCCAAAAGAAAATTCCGAGGAATAATATAGCCAGGTTCCAGAATTCCCAGATCAAGGAGAAAATACTACAAGCAGCAAGGAAGAAACAATTTCAATATTGTGGAAACACAATCAGAATAGCACAGGACCTGGCAGCTTCTACACTGAGGGATCAAAGGGCATGGGATATGATATTCCAGAGGGCAAAAGAGCTGGGATTAAAATCAAGAATCATATGCCTAGCAAAACTAAGTATTTTGTTTCAGGGGAAAATATGGTCATTCAGTGGAATAGAGGACTTTCAAGCATTCTTGAGGAAAAAGCCAGAGTTGAATAGAAAATTTGATATTCAGATACAAGAAGCAAGAGATGCTTGAGAAGCTAATCAGGGAAAAGAAATCAAAAGGAACTTATCAAAGTTGAACGATTTACATTCCTACATGGAAAAAGAATAACTGTGACTGATGAAACCTTTCTCATTATGAAGATAATTGAAGAATGGTATATGGGCATATGAATACATATGTGAATGTGTGCACATATGTTTACAGGTATACATGGACAGAGGGCACAGGTTGAATTTGTTGGGAAGGGATGATACTTAAGGGGTGAAATTAAGAGGTGAGAGAGGAATGTGGCAAGAGGAGAGGGGAGAGACAGGGTAGGGTAAACTATCTCATGAAGAAGAAGCAAGGGGAAGTGGTTGCAGGGGAGGGGAAGAACAGGAAGGGAACAAGGCAAAACCATATTCTCATTGAATTTGGCTCAGGGAGAGAATGACATACATATTAAATGTGATATCTCATTCTGAAGGAGAGTAGGGGGAAGGGGGACGAGAAGGGGGATGATGGATGGGAGGGCATTCTGGGGGGAGGGAAAGTTGGAGGTACCCACTTTTGAAGAGAGACAGGATCAAAGTAGGGAATGGACCAGGTGGGGGGTGGGATGGGTGGGTAGGAATATAAGCAGTCTTTTACATTATATCTACTATGATAATGTTTTGTGTAGCTATACATGTACAACACATACTGAATTGCTTATCCTCCCAGAGGGAGTGGGTGACAAGGGAGGAAGGGACTGGATCTGAAATTCGAGGATTTAAAATTAAATGTCTCAAATAGATATAAATACTATTATTAATACTGTTTTGCATGCAATTGGGAGATTAAATGTTCAGGCATTGAGGCACAGAGACTTACCTCGCCCTAATGCAAAAGTCGAAGGGGGTATGGGAGAAGATATGGGAGAGAGCAGATTGGATGTAGGGATATCTTGTGGGACTGCTGTTCTGGAGTGGTGGGTAGGGGGGAAATGGGGACAAATTGTAACTCAAAATATGGCAGAAATAAATGATGTAAACCAGAAGTTAATAAAGCATTTGTTAAAAAAATATCAGGGGAAGTAAGTGGCTTCTCTCTTTGTTCCTCTGTGACCTCAAGATATCTTAAAGAAATGAAGTGTTTTAAAGATCAGAGATGATGTTACCAAAACAAAAAAGTAACCAAGAAGAAAAATTTCAACTGCTACTGACTCATTTATTTACTTTTTCATTTTGATGAAATCCATATGAGAATGTTACATGTCAGTGTTTCATCAAGGTAATCTTGATCAAAAATGGAAAGGGAGGGGCAGCTAGGTGGTGCAGTGAATACAACACCAGCCCTGGAGTCACGAGAACCTGAGTTCAAATCTGGACTCAGACACTTAACACAAAAACTAGCCGTGTGACATTGGGCAAGTCACGTAACCCCAATTGCCCTTCAAAAAGCAAAAAAAAAAAAAAAAAAGGAAGGAAGGAAGAAAGGAAGGAAGGAAGGAAGAAAGGAAGGAATGAAGGAAGAAAGGAAAGAAAGAAAGAAAGAAAGAAAGAAAGAAAGAAAGAAAGAAAGAAAGGAAGGAAGGAAGGAAGGAAGGAAGAAAGAAAGGTAGAAAGGGAGAAGACAGGCTTTTGTAACTGATTTTCTACAATTGACTATACCTTCCTAGCCTCACAATTGACTAACAGGTACAGAGATTACAAGAACCCACTGTGCCTATTGTTTCTTGATTACAATAAAGCTTTTGACTTTGTGGGACAAAATGCATCTTTAAAGCTTCATGTTCAACCAGATGACTCATTTATATATGTGTATGTATGTATATATATGTATATATATATACACATATATGTATACATTTACATATATGTATATATACATATATATGAATATTATAAAATTATTTAATAGAACCACAAAATATAAGTGTTTAATGATCCTTATATAATAAATATCAAGTGAGACAGTGTAGTGGATAGAGTATGGAATTTAGAGTCAAGGAGATCTGGGTTCAAGTCCCACCACTAATACTTGCCCATAGTCATATACTTTATATGTCACTGTTGGCACCTCTCCGAATTCTTGCCTGGACTCACATGGAGGCAGCTCTCTGACTCCAGTTCTACATCTCAACTTACAGGGACTGCTCCACTCTAAGCTCTTTGCAGCTTTTATTTCTAGGAAAACAAAACTTAATGGGCTACAACAATATTTACACACATTGCCAGCACTATTATCTCAATTCATATTCTGTCTGACAAAATAGCACAAATCAACAGACAAGGTTTCTGTCTGAGAAATCAAATATAAGTCAATAGCAAAGTTGCAGGATTTCTATAACAACAGTAAAGTAATCTTTCAGGACTTCTGTAACAATAGTAAAGTCCAATTTCAATAGACAGAATGCTTTGTTCTGTCAAAGTAACATCAATACAAACAGTACAGACAGAGTGCTGACATCACAAACATTCTCTCTCTTAGGTCTCAGAAAGTAACACAGATTAACAGAGTGCCAAAATTGCAAGCATTCTCCCTTGAAGTTCTGCTTGGTCCCACCTCTGTTCCAGCTTTTCTCTGCTCTGTTCCTTCCTGTTCCACCCTTCCTGTTCCACTCTTTTGGCAAACTCCTCCCATCATGGGTTCCATGTGATGACCTTAGGCCTACTAATGATAGGGAAAGTCTCCAAACTCCTTTAAGCCTGTTAAGGGCAATACAGTGTATGCTGTTTCAAACAAAGACTTTTGATACAATCAAAGGTTCTAAAATAGCTGAAACAAGCAGCAAAGTACTACACAGCTTGCCATTACAGTCACTTAACTTCTTTGAGACTCAATTTCTCCACCATGAGCAATTCAATTAACTTCTCTGGGCCTCAGTTTCTTACATACAATGAAGATTAAGAGTAAAGTAAGCAGAAAAAGAGAACATTATATATAGTACAGCAATATTCTTTTAAGAATGACTTTGAGTAACTAAATTATTTTGACTATTATAAATGCACAAATTCAAGATAGAAGATATATTAAGAGAAAAAATATCTACATCAAGAGAAAGAACTGAAAAACTGAAGTGTATATATAGAATAACTTTACACACACACACACACACACACACACACACACACACACACCTATTTATGTCTAATTGTAGCTATCTCTAGGGTGGGGCAGGGGGAGATAAAGAGAAAAGGGGAAAAAATTTACATGATAATTTTATTATATATTTAAAAGTAATAACAAGATGTATATAACGCAGTTACATGTGCAGTTACATGTGCAATCCATTTTTAATACACTATGTTATAAAAATTCTGGTTTTATTCTATAAATTAAAAATAAAATAAATTTTTTAAAAATGAGGATGTTAATATCTATGGTGCCAATTTCACAGAGAATTTGTGGACTTAAGTGAGATAATGTATATGAAGTACTTTGCAAACCTCAAAATGTTATATGACTGTCAGTTATAATAATTATTCATCATCATAAAATGAGGTTGGCTAATCATATAGCCAAAGTAAAGGCATAAAGAACCAAAGAACGGCACTTCTATCCAGAAAATATTAAAAGATCAGTAGAAGGAAGACCTCCAAGACAGAGATTCTTAAGGAATAGAGATTGGATCTGGGTATTATTGGTAGATACAGTTCCCAGATGAGTAAACTTTCTGTACCAAAGCAGGCAAACATTTCTTCTAAAGCATATTCTTAGAAAGAATTACCTAGATTACCAAGAGGTTGTGATTTGTCCAGAGCCCCATAGCCAGTGTGTGTCAAAGTCAAGTCAAGTTAATGAGCATTTATTTATGAAGCACCCACTATTGGACAGGCTGAATGGGAGGAGAAAGCACGAATGACTTGTGTTCTCCATTGGTGGGGTGCATACATAGTGGCATTGAATTATAAACAAGTTATTTGTGTGTGCTATATCTCCTCAAGGGTAGGACCCATAAGTATTGGAAACTTCTTTCCTTTAATGCCTAATATCGTGCTTTGCACATAGTAAATATTTAATAATTGTTCATTGAAATAAATTGGTAAAAAGTCTTAGAGAACAATACATTTTAATATTTCATTTCAGTGGATGGTTTGATTGCCTACTTAACATAATAAAGTTTCAGAAAACTGGATATGTAGTGTCTACTGCAGTGCTCTCATGGCAAACCTGTCTGTGTTTTAGCTGTCAATTGGTATTCTTTCTGTCTGTGGGTAACTAAGCTTTGATTCTGGGGACAGACTTCATTTAACTTAGTTATATAGGTATGGGACCTATACCAATTGGTTTACCACCTGAAAGTAGTCCTTCCTTGTATCTTTGTCTAAAGAGTTGCCTAGAGGTTAAGTGACTTGTCCAAGGTCACAAAACCAGTATGTATCTGAGAAGGGATTTGAACCCAGTCCCTCTTAACTCTGGGGCTAACTTTCTAATCCATGTTGCCTCTCCTTAATTTATAGCTTGAATAAAATTCCCTTTGCATAGGGTCAGCTGGACATTGCTTTTATTTATCCCTCATTTGTGGAGGAGACTAAATTATTTTCTCTTCACTTGGCAGAGCCTCTGGAGTGTTTCCTATTTATGCAATGACACATGCTTAGATGAGGGCAGAGATGCCGTAGGTACCCAGATGGTGACACAGATGACTCCACAACATGCCCAGCTAATGATGCAAGCAGATGAAGAGAAACCTTAACTCTTTAAGTTGGGAGAACTTTGGGGAATAGTTCTCATTAATTCAACTCCAAATGAGAAGAGCTCAGTTTTCTGGGGAGGAGCAAAGGGTGATGCAAATATTTTACATTATTGTTTTTAGTTTAGATACAAGGTCATTTTCCTTCTGGAAAGAGCAAATGCTGAATCTTCTCCTGACTCTTTGAATAAATCACCTCTCTTAAACATCTATTATGTTTGACTTACACATTACCTACTTTTGTCTACACCATGTACCCTTTTGGATTTCAAGTTTTGGATTATGAGGGCAAAAATCTTTATATTTTTAAGTGATGGAGTCTTGAAAATAGTTGTTACTTAGCAAATATTGGTTGAATTAAATTGAATTGATATATGTTTTAATCTAGAGTGCCTTGACTAGTTGAAGACACTTCAAAGACTCATTATACTTGAATAACTTCATGATTGTTTTCTAAAAATATTTTAGTTTTTTGGTTTTACATGCATTCAAATACCCAAATGGATCTGTGATTCAATAGATTTAAAATTCCTCCAGTAATTCAGAAATGCAACCCATCTATACCTTCCTATTCTGTGAGATTCTCATTCATGTCCTTCTATGTTCACAACAGAGGGCCCCCCCCGCAACATGCCAGAAGCCTTCCTTGATTTCTCCTGGCATCAAAAGAGTACTAGTTGAGCCCTCTTGATGCTCACCTGTCAAACTCCACCTATGAAGATTTTGTCTTATTTCTAATCTCTATGTTGTCTTACTTCAACTCTTAATTCTTCCTCCTCTTCTGTCTCTATATAAAATCAATTGCCCAGTGCTATTAATTTTACCTCCACAGCATCTTCCGAATCTATCCTTTTCTTTCTTTTCACATAGCCACCATTCTACTTTAGGCCCTTATCACCTCAAATATCGCAATAATTTCCTGACCAGTCTCACTACCTCAAGCCTTTGCTCTTTCTAACTTATTCTCCATTCAGATGTCAAAACAATATTCCTTATTTAATACGAATTTTATCTTATCTTTTTCAACTAATAAACATTTATTTTCTCTCCCTTTCATTACTTATTTGGCCATATCCAAATTCCCACCTTGGCCATATTCAAAAAGCATATGTCTCAATTTTCACTCTGAGTTCATCACCTCTCTGTCAGGAGGTGGATAGTGGGCTTCATCATTGGTCCTCTGGAATCATGCTTTATCATTGCCTTGGTCAGTTATACAAAAGCAATATTATTATTTTTTGCAGAGGGAGATTTACTTTTCCAAGTTCAAACCTAGAACATTTTCATAAGGCTCTTTTCATTGGCAGAGGGAATGATGCTCAATGGTTGCATGCCTATGTGAGTCTGGAGTTGGTTCAAGAGCTTGGGAGAGGACAGATCTTTCTTCCTTGCTGCTTTCAAGAAAGAATACATGAAGTTCTAAATTCTCATCATAACTTAATCCAGAGAGAGAGGGGGAAGACTTTGGGAAGCATCAGAAATATAGGGGAGCTAGGGCCTCAATGTGTCCCTGATTGCTAGCTTGCCTTCCTAGATACTTCAGAGAATTTCCCCTTGGGTGAGATTGATGTCTCTCCTTTAATGGAACTCAGATATCTCACTCCCAGCAGATGAACTTATTCACCCCGTATATTGTTTAGTACATTCTAATCTATATAACTTCTCTGATTCCTATTTGCTATCTGCTTGGGAAAATGGCTTTACTTAATACAAAATATTCATGATAGTCTTTTGTGGGAAGGAATCAAGCTTTTAGATATAAGTTCAGGGTACCCTTTTCCTCTTTAGGGGATAGAAAGCAGGAAAATTACTTGCATTTAAGAAAAATATAATTCCCCTAGACAAGCAACATTTAGAGGTATTTAATTCCATGCTGGAATTAATTCCTTCTCTGAGAAGAAGAAGGAATTAGCCTCTTACCTTACCTTAAACCAGGCAGAAGTCAAAGTCTCCCTTGAAGAGGGGAGGAAAGATTACCAAGATAATTATCAAAGCTCTCCCCATGTACTTCATTTAGAAAACCCATGTGAAACCACATTATCTACACTGTTACACTTCAAGCTATAACAATAACAGAAGTGTGAATATTCAGAGGTGTGAAATGTCCCTCCTACCACTTCAGGGACATTGGTTCCCACATGCCACCTCAGTCTCTAGAGAGAGTGGGTTAAGACCTTGCACAGTTTCTACATATTACTGATCTCACAAGTTTTTATTCAAATGTGTCTTCACTGCTTATTGTTTCTGCTGCTGCTGGGGCAGTCTGGGTTTTGTCCTGTTAGCTACTTCTTAGCTCTCAGGACTCAGAGGTACACCAGCTAGCTGCCAATTGCACTGCAGACTCCATCCCTGCAAGTAGCTCAGTTGCTTAAGCTTACAAGGTCATAGCTATCTTAAATTTTCTATACTTAAAATGAAGAAAAATTAGAAGAAAAACCCCATTTTATGGGTTATGCATGTACAGGATGCTGTGGTCTTTCCAAACTGGCCTACTTGTTATTCTTCATTCATGGAATGATATCTTGGGTTCATGCATTTTTCAAGATTTTCTTCACTCTTCCCTTGCCAGCAGGCCTGGAACACATTACCTCCTCACCGCTATTTCTTAGAACCTGACTGTGAGCCATGTATATCCTTTGCCTTGAGCCCTGACTCCCTCCTGTATCCCCTTCCTCATACCCCTGGGACTCTCAAGTTAGGTATTATATCATCTCTTTGGTTAAACAAAATATAACCATATTAAAACTTTATTGACTATCTCTGGCTGGTTCTCTTCTTTTGCAGAGCCTTTAAACCCTCAAAAAACAGCATTATTGTTGTTGCTGTGTTGTTTAGTCATTCAGTTGTGTCCAACTCTCTGTGACCCCATTGGAGGTTTTCTTGGCAAGGATAATAAAGTGGTTTGCCATTTCCTTCTCCAGCTCATTTTACAGATGTTCTATCATCAGTTTCCTAATGAGGCAAACAGGGTTTGCCCAGGTTATACAATTAGTGTGTGAGGCCGGATTTGAATTCAGGTCCTCTTGACTCCAGGCCCAGCCCTCCATCCATTGTACCACCTAGTCACCCTTCAAAGGCAGCTTCAATGAGCCAAAACAGACAATTGGATGCTTTCACCTAGCCTGCCAAAGAACAAAAGACACTTTAAGCATCTTTAACACCAGTAACCCTTTGGGATATAATTCGTTTCTCATATAACGTGGTCTTCATCTCACATATATGTTTAAAAGTTCCAATTAATACATTGCCCTTCTAATCACCTGTAAAGAGAAGAGAAAATTTTTTTTTGTATCTTCTTGTACATTTCTGACCACTCATATAGCATTCTGACATGGTCTCAAATTTCAGCTTACTCATTCACCTTTTCCTCACACACCAGGGAGATAGCCTGCAACAGTGGAAAGATCTTGGGTGTGAAGTCAAAAGACTTAGGCTCAAATTCCTGCTCTAATGCTTACTAACTTGTGTCTTGGGCAAGTCACTTGCTATAAGTGGATCCTGGTTTCCTTATATGAAAAATGAGGTTGAATTAGATTGGGGATACTAAACTACTTTTGTGTCATAAACTCCTTTACAATCTGGTGACATCTCTGGTCCCTTTCCCAGAATAATAATTTTTAAAATACATTTTTATTTCATTATTTTCCAATTATATGAAAATTTTTTTAGCATTCATTTTTTTAAAAATTTGAGTTCCAAACTCTTTCCCTCCCTCCTTCCAACACCTTCCACTTACTAGATTAGGTAAGCAATTTGATATTAATTATACAGAAAATTCATGCAAAACATATTTCCCTATAAGCCATGCTACAAAAGAAAGCACAGACCAAAAAAAAAATAAAATAAAGTAAAAAAAGTGTGCTCCAAACTGCATTCAGAATTCATCTTTTCTCCTTCTGGAAGTGAATAGCATTTCTGTAGTTCTTCCTCAGTTGAGTTATCCCCTAGCTCTCTGGTCATGCATTTTAAGTTCTTGAAGGAGACTTTTTTTGGTTTCATCACAATCGAAGAGTCTGAAATTTCTTCTTTGGTGTCCTCTTCAGTCATTTTTTGAGTCATTACAGCTGAGAAATCATTGAAACTGATTTTCCCTGTCCCCTCCTTGTCAATGTCAGATATTACTTTTTTTAAAATCTCTTCTTTCTTGGGTTTGAAACCCAGAGCTCTCATGGCCACCTTGAGCTCCTTAACATCTATTGCCCTGATTCCATCTGTATCAAAGTGATCAAATGCCTCTCTAATTTCTTGTTTCTGGTCCTTTTGTTTCTGAATTCAGGTTTGTGTCCCATTTCTTTCCTGGGAGGAATGCAGGGCCCAGGTTTATCTTCTTGGTACTGGCCACACCTCCCCTCCAGATAGCTAACATGCAGACACTCCACCCTTTTCATATTCGATTCTGGTAATTTGGTTTTCTTCTACCTTTTTTGTTCAATATTTTATTTATTTATTTTTAGTTTTCAACATTCATTTCCACAAAAATTTAAGTTACAAATGTTCTCCCTGTATTTCCCCTATATTGAGCCTACTGAATTCCCAATTTACTCTCTCATATCCTCCCCCACCCTCCCTAATTTTCTAGTAGGGCAAGATGGATTTCCATACCCCAGTGCCTGTATATCTTATTTTGCAGTTGCATGTAGAAAACAATTTTTTAAACATTTGTTTTTAAAACTTTGATTTCCAGATTTTTCCTTCTTCTCTCCTCACCCACCTCCACTGGGAAGATAAGCAATTCAATATAGGTTGTACATATATAGTTACCCAAATCATTTCCATAGGAGTTATACTGCGAAAGACTAACTGTATTTCCCTCCATCCTATCCCACCCTCCACTTATTCTATTTTCTACTTTGACCCTGTCCCTTTTCAAAAGTGTTTGCTTCTAACTACCCTTTCCCTCAGTCTTTCCTCCCTTCTATCATCCCCCTTCTTATCTCCTCCCCCCCTCCCCACTTTCCTGTATGGTAAGATATCCAATTGAGTGTATATGTTAATCCTTCTTTAAGTCAAATTCAATGATAACAAGGTTGACCCATTCCCTTTTACATTCCTGCTCCTCCCTTCCATTGTAACAGTTTTCTCCTGTCTCTTTTATGAAATAATTTATCTTATTCTATCTCTCCCTTTCTTCTCCCATTATATTCCTCTCTCACCTCTTAATTTTATTTTTTAGGTATTATCCCTTCCAATCCAACTGATACTGTGCCCTCTGTCTATGTGTACATGTATACACATATAAACATATTCACATATACATATACACCCTTCTATACATACATATTCCCTTCAACTATCCTCATACTGAAAAAAAGTCTCATGAGTTACAATTATCATTTTTTTCCATGTAGGGATGTAAATAGTTCAAGTTTAATAAGGTCCTTATGATTCCTTTTTCCTGTTTACCTTCTCATGCTTCTCTTGTTTCATATATTTGAAAGTCAAATTTTCTGTTCAGCTCTGTTTTTTTCATCAAGAATGTTTGAAAGTCCTCTATTTCATTGAATGACGATATTTTGTTTCCAGTTTTCTATTCATTGTAAAATTTCCACTAGATCAAAATTGATTATAATTTTTAAAATAATTTTTTATTTTTTTGTGAAATCTAGTCAAAGATAAATTTACTCTATAAAATACTGATTATTTGAACATGACTTCACTTTCAGAAGTCAAATGCACAGTAATTATTTATTTATTATTATTTAATTATTTATTCTACTTATAGATTATGTAGGTTTAACTTCACATTAGGACAGTCATTCAGGTGTTCATTGGTCTTAGTTTATTACAGATCCCAGAAATGTGTCTGATATGGAAGTTAAACCTACTATTCCAGAGCTCCCATAATCCTTATTGGTGCCATTTTTTAGGATGAAAACCATTTTGGCAATCTGCCAATATTCTAGAGCACAGTAGTAGTTGTAATAAATAGTTGCATATTCTGAGAATGTAATGCTAATATCACTAGTTTATGACATAGGAACAAAAGGGCACATGACTAAGAAATATGCAAGAAAAATGGGTTTGCTTTCTGTGGAGAAGGAAATTTAGTATTTGAACATTTATCATAAGATGCAACTGGAATAATAAATATGACTAAATCAAGTTTCAAAAGTTTAAAATATGAATTCATTAACCTTTTGAATGGGGGAAGTCAGAGTTAAACAGTGTCTGTGTAACACAATGATGTTTCTATAACTCAACTGAGCCTTTTTTACCTATAATATAGGTATTATATATGAATCAATCTATATAGACATATATTTATTACATATATATATAAAATACATACAATATAGATATTATATGCCTCTAGATGAAGGAAAGGAGTTATTTTTCCATAATCAGTCAGGAATTTCAACACTTCCTATTCTTTTTGATGTTCATCAAGGTGACATAGCAGATAGAGTGCTAGACTTGGAATCAGGAAGGCCTTTCTTAGAATCCTGTTTTATGACCTGTCGCCTCAATGCAATATTTACAGTGCCTATGATCATGACAGAGACTGTGACTATAATTGTATGACATTTGATCACAAAATATGCCAGACTCTCCAGATAAAGGATAAAGTTGAAAGACTTAAACACCAGAAAACTGAATCCCAAAACCAGTAAGCCAAAGTACCAAAGATATTCAGAACTCATAATAATGCCGAGAGCCATGCCATCCTTTAGCCTTCCCACAAACCAATACAAGATCAATATTTATTCATGAGCCTATCTAATTCCTTGCCTAAGCTCCTCTGTCTCCAACTGTCTCTAACTGCCAGACTCACTCTGACTCAGTTTCCCTGGGGGCTCTGCTTCTCTTCAGCACACTCCTCACACCACAGGCTCCATGTGACTACATTCAGCCTATCAGGGGGCAGATATTATCTTCACAGCAGAGGAGGTCTTCAAACTCCCCCCTAGGTCTTTTAAGGGGCAGGGAAGATCTTCAAATTCCCATTTCCATTACATGACTTTAGGCAAATCTTTTATCCTAAGTCTCAGTTTCCTCAATTGACAAATCGGCAGAATAATAACAATCCATGAGTCTTTGTGAGGATCAAATAACACAATGCTTATAAAGTGCTTTGCTAGTATTAACTTACAATATCCATGTTAAATAATTGTATTCATATTGGAATGCTTACATTGCAAAAGTAAAACCAGGCAAATCATTTTACCTCTTCAATTCTTCCTTTCTCCATTTGTAAAATGAGATCATTGAACTAATTTCTAAGACCTTTCCTGAATCAAAGACTATGAATCTATGATGCTATTGTAACAATAATAACTACTGCTGATGGGTCCAGGGAGACAGGGCTATTCACCTTCTCCCTTTTCACGAAGGGGTCTTTTGGCTCTAGATGCAAATACTCATGGACTGAGTTCAATCCTGTGAGTGTCCGGTCTCTAACTGGAGGGTATGAGATCTTTCTCCAGCTCTCTGATGTTTTATATGCCAACCCTAGAGCCCCAGGGAAAATTATCTAAACCTTAGGTTTGGCTTATTTTTTTTATTATTGTTCAGTCATTTTTTCAGTCACATCCAACTGCTTTTGAATCCATTTGGGGGTTTCTAAGCAAAGATACTGGAATGGTTTGTCATTTCCATCTCTAGCTCATTTTACATGATTTATGTTCAGGATCTCTTCAAAGGGAGGACTTGGAAAAGTACTTAATATATGATGTTTACCAGGTATGGGACAGATACTTATTTTCTTTATCATTATACAAAAAATACTATATACTTAATATATGTGATATCCACAAACTATCATTAATCCTTCTGACTTACCTTCTTCCTTCAAATCTTCTGCATGGCAAGTAGCTCTACTTTGCCATGAGGAGGGCAAGTAAGAGGTGGCCCCCATACTTCAACCCTAGAAGTATGGCAGCTATGCGCCCACATTTGCTAAAGCAGGCTATGATTAGATAAATCAAACTAGGGCCTTAGCTGCCTCTATTTTGTTTCTTTGCAATGTATAGTTGGTTCCAACTATGGAAATCAGGATCTCTAGGCTTTTTTAGCTCAAAAAGTTGCCTCTAAATTTGGAAATGTCTGTCTCAGGATAGATGCAGTCATTTAAATATGTAGCATTTACTTAAATATAAAGAAATAAATCTGAATATAGTATTTCCTCAGTATGGTATTTTCTACATAGTAAATGCTAAACCTTTCTATTCCTCACTTTTGGGGAGTATGAAAGTGATCTTGCTAGAGTACAGGTCTGACAATGTCACCCCCTATTCATTATCTCGAATGACTCCCTATTGCCTCTGGGATCAAATATAAAATCCTCTGTTTGACTTTTTTTTTTTTTTTGCTTTTTGGAGGGGGGGAAGGGAGGGCAATTGGAATTAAGTAACTTGCCCAAGGTCACATGGCTAGTTTTGTGTTAAGTGTCTGAGGCCAGATTTGAACCCTGGTCCTCCTGACTCCACGGTCAGTGCTCTATTTACTTCACAACCTGGGCCCCCCTGTTCCCTACCCCCACCAGTCTGTTTGACTTTTTAAATCCTTCAAAACTCAGTCCCTTCTTACCTTCCTAATCTTCATTAACCCCAGTCCCTTAAATCTGCCCTAAGTTCCAGTGACACAGTCTCCTTGCTATTCCTCAAACGTCTCTAGACTCAGGGCATTTTCTCTGACTGCTGTCCTCCCTCCTCTTTTCTATCCCTTGTTTCCCTGATTTACATCAAGTCTTAGCTAAAATCCCACTTTCTGAAAGGAGCCTTTCCAAATTTCCCTTAATGATAATCCTTTCTGAGATTATTTCTCATTTGTCTTGTATACATCATCCTGGTACATGGTGACCTCCTTGAAAGTAGAGATTGTTTTTACCTTTCTTTGAATCTCCAATGCTTAGCACACAGGTGATGGTTAATGAATGTTTGCTGATTACACTAAACTTGACCTTTGGGGAGATGTGAAACAGGAGTGGAAACTTAGCTTTGGGTAATTTTTTTCCTGGTATCCTGAGGTCAGTGTGTAAAGTGTCAGATAATTTCCAAGAGTCTAACCTCTCATTAAGTATTGGTCAAATATGAATGAACCCATGGTATATTATTGCCTTTTGTTCTTTTGCAGACTTTTCTTCAAATTGACAAGGAAAATACATCTTTAATAACATAACAATTGCCTTAAAAACACTCTTCAGGCTGACTTCAGGGGAAAAATATTTTGGTGAATAAAAGCGATTTAAAGGGAAGGGGTCTACAGTCTGAACAAAGTGAGCAAGGCAAACCTCAAAACCAAACAACTTGCTAAATTTTCAATCCCTTGATTTTTATCATTCCAGATTGCCAGGAGTTTTGTATAAAGCCAAAACAAGCTAACTGTTAATAAGTATATAATCTTCTTTGAATGGAGGATCTCATATTTCAATAACCATAATAATGTCAAATTCTGTTCCTACAGATAAGTATTTATGACTGTCAAGAAAGACACCTACATATCTATAGGTTCATTATGGAAACCAGGTTTTTTAAAAATCTCTTTATAACTAATTTTGCTTCACGTAGGTTAGACCAGGCATTGGAATGTTTTTAAAAGAATGCTACCAAATTGGTTTCTTATGGTGTGTTAAGTGTGTGGAGTTTGGGGGAGGAGATTTTGGCAGATGGAGGCACTGGGGGTGGGAAAGAGGAGTATATGTGACCATATAATGCCACTTATAACCTCTATGACCTCAGAGAAACTACAAAATGAGGAAATTGGGCTAGGCGAACTCCAAAATGCCTTATACTTCTAAATCTGTGACCCTGATGGTTCTGAAAAATATAGAAAACAAGGATATGAAGCCAGCAACTAGCCCCACAAGGCGCTGAAAAATGACCTGTGGTCCTTGGGTCAGATGACAGACGCCTTTGTCAGTTTTTCAATTTGAACAGGCTTGCCTAGACATAAGAATTTCACTTAGAAAATGTTTACTTTGAAGCAGAAGAGAGTATCAAGTGCCATCTGCTAGAAACAGAGGATAATTGTGAGCTAAGTATTGTGAAGGACATACAATAGTCAAAAGAAAGACCATGAAGTACTCTTCTGAGAGTACTGAAAAGTCACAGAGGAGCATTACAGGAGAAACTCAACCTACCTCTTTCTCTAAGTGGATGAGATTATACAGAACTTTTGAGGAAAGTTTATTCAGTGCATATTATAATCTTTATGGGTCCTAACATGTTCCTGCTTTCATTAAGATATAAATAAATTTGTCCTTTGGGGAAAAAAGAAAATATTTTCTTTTTTGGGGGGTCCAGTTTGACTTCAGTTATCAGCAAAAGAATCTTGAAATTGCTAAAGGTTTTGTATGTAACAGTTCTGGATCAGATACAAGAAATGACAGGAGGAATTCAAGCCAAATCAGAAGACATTACACAATGACTAAAATAACATAAATGAAAAGAACCCTAAAAAAGAGTAATTGTAATGACCAATCTTGATCCCAAAGGACAAATTGTAAAATACCTACCTCCTTTCATTAAAAAGGTAGAGGACTATGGGTGTGGAATATTGTCTACACTGTCAGAGAAGTTCACAGTATCAGTTTTGCTGAACTGTTTTCCTTTCCAGAGTCAACCAGGAAGCATAGTGGATAGCATGCTGGGTCTTGAGTCAGGAAGACCTAAGTTCAAATCCATCCTGAGACACTTACTAGTTGTATAACTGTGAGCAAGTCACTTAATCCTGTTTGCCTCAGTTTCCTCAACTGTAAAATGGGGATCATAATAGCACCTACTTCCCAAAGCTGTTGTGATAATCAAATGAAACAGAATTTGCACAGTGTCTGACCCATAGTAGTCACTTAATAAATGTTTGTTCCCTCTGTCTTTCATTCCACCCCAGCCATGTGTTACAAAGGAGAGTTTAATTCTGAGGACAGAGTTGAATATTGAAAGATGACTATGATGTAAAAAAAGATGCATCAATAAACCTTTTCTAAAAAGTTAGACCATAGAGAAGGTAGAGGTAATAATATTAAAAAACAAACCAACTAGCTATGAAATCAGCCTTTCCACTTTCTTCAAATGTTCCCTATAATTAGGATTCTTCCATAGCCAGTTGGTCAAACCTTATTCTATTGCTTCAGTCTAGAACTAGTCAGTGTCATATGGCCAAAGGGTGCTCCAAGTGATTCATTATATTGAATAGCATCAGGAAATTCAGGGTATACCAAAAGTCCTAGTGCAGTTTTAAGCTTCTGTATCTTAAATGTGTACATACCTATATTGTGTAAGGCAGGGTAGGTGTCAGGGATACAAAGACAAACCCTGGTCATCACTCTTCTATATGCATTGTCTTCCCCTATTAGTACATCTTGAGGACAGAGACTGTCTTTATTTTTGTACTGTATCTCCAGTAGTTAGCACTGAGTTAGAAGATTAATAACAAATAATTTGGGGAAATACAGAATTTTTCCACTTTAAGGTCCTCATTTCAAAATTCAGTTTCTGAAGGATATGGCTGATAATGAGATTGAATTAACTTTCTCTTCAATATTGGTCAGACTCCACCCAACCTTACAAGGAATTTAATCTAAGGTGAGGAAGCCCATTTTACTTGGCACAGTTTTGGATGGGGATAAATTCTTTGATTAGATGGTCCAGTGCTGGGCAATTTAGAAGTAAATGATATAATGAAAGTTACTATTAGAATGGGTCCACCTCTCATTGTAATATCATTCTCTCTCATTAATTGCTAACCAATTGATACCCTCAGGAAAACCACTCTTCCAAGAGAAGATATGCCATTAAGAGGGAAGATGGACTCTAAACTCCAACTCTTAACCCAGATTCTTATGTTCTAGTAATCTCCACAAAACCATACCAGAAGCCTCAATTCCACAAAGGTTGTGTCAATTCTGAGGAACAGTTTCTCATTGGACACTTAGCTGGAACAGTAGAGATATAAACTTCTTCAGAATTTTCTAGACACAACCATTGTGGAACTGAGGTTTCTGGTATGATTTTGTGGACATTTCTGGAAGAAAGATACCAGAAAAGAAGAATCTAGGCAAGAATTGGAATTTGGAGTCCATCTTTCACTTTAAGACTATGTAAACTTTCTAGAGCTGAGCACTAGTCAGATATCTCAGTTTGTGCTCCTCTGTGCAGCTAGCTGGCACAGTGGATAGAATGCCAGGCCTGGAGTCAGGAAGACCTGAATTCAAATTGGGCTTCAGATACTTACTAGCTGTGTGACTTGGGCAAGTCATTTCATTCTGTTTGCCTCAGTTTCCTTATCTGTAAAATGAACTTAAGAAGGGAAAAGGCAAACCACACAGTGTCTTTGACAAGAAAATACATAATGGGGTCACGAAGAGTAAGACATGACTGAACAGCAATGATTGTCCTTCTTTACTAAGGCTTCAGTCCAGCTGAAGAGTGTGGGTAGCAACTTACCTGAGTGCCTCAACACTCCTTCGGGCATCCACGGATCAAATAGAGTAGTCAGACACCACAGTTCCAGTCAACGTGCTTTATTGTCTTCCCCTTCTATCCTGGGGCTCCTTTTTTTATCCCCCACCAATCTTCCCCTACCCGAGCCCCTTACAGTCCCTTCACCTCCTAACAACAGCAGCCAATTGGCCGAGAGACTTTTCCTGTTTATGAAGTTTG
Source organism: Gymnobelideus leadbeateri (assembly GCA_011680675.1). NCBI lineage: Eukaryota > Metazoa > Chordata > Mammalia > Diprotodontia > Petauridae > Gymnobelideus > Gymnobelideus leadbeateri. Next base: position 22,061 of record WOXC01002695.1, on the reverse strand, counting down.
CTCAATATCCCAGGCCCCTTTGTCCCAGAGGCCTGTTAATCATAACATGACGTCAAGGACAGGGTGCCCCGGGACAGAACAAACCTCCAGGCACCTCGATCGGGCCGTTCTGCTTTATCAGCAAGGCAGGCAGTTTCTGTGTACAAGGGCTCAGGCCAAGGGTCGACGGTTACATTCTTTCAAGGGGTCCCAACAACTAAGACTCAAGATTCTTATTGATGCTGGTAGTAACAGAGGTGCTTTCTGTGTTAATTGGTTCAAGTTTGGTGGGATGACCCAAATTCCACACTGGGAATGATAAACTTCTCTTTTGACTCTCTTATTAATTTTTCCTAGAGTGTCATGTCTTAATCTTTTGTTTTTGTATCAGTCGTAGTATAACTTGTATCATGTTAACTCATAAATGTGTCACCCTTCCTCCCAGGAAGTATGAACTCCTTGAATATAAATTCCATGTTGTAAAAGAATAAGTGAATGAAGAAGCATTTATTAAGTACTAATTAGGTGCCAGGCACTGTTCTAACAGCTGGGGATACAATACAAAAATAAGGACAGTCTATGTCCTCAAAGAGCTTATATTCTAACAATACATATTGAGGAGTGGTAGTGAGGGTTTTTTTTTTTTTTTGTGTCCTTAGCATCTAGCATAATGCCTTGCATATTGTAGGTATGTAATAAATTATTGTTGAATTAAAGATAGTATATGATATGTCAAATTTGTAACACAGACAAATAGTATTGGAGTTCGATGGGGAGAAAAGTCAATAGGATGATCAGGGATGGTTTCACAAAGGGGATGGAATCTGACCCAGGCTTCAAAGGATAGGTCGGATTTGAAGTGGTAGAAGGAGCATTCAGGGTAAGACAAAGAATAACATGAATAAACATTCAGTTAGGAAAATACAAATCATATTCCAGAGACCAGCCTGACTGGAGGACACTTGGGCTAAAAAGTAGGGGGAAATAGAGATGGTAAGATAGAGCAGAGTCAGATTGTAGAGAGCCTTGAATGTCAGATTAATAACTCTGAACTTTATCCTGTAGGCAATGGAGAGCATTGAAGATTTATTACTTAGAAGTAATGAAGCTGTACAGCATGGTTGAAAGTGAAAAGGGCTTATTTCAGGAGTTTTTCTACAGATAATATTTGTAAAATTCTTACCCTGGTGCCTAGAACATAATATGCACTTAATAAATACTCATCCTTTCTGTCTTCTCTACTCCCCACCACTGTACCCCACTAAGTCTAAAGCATTTAAAAACCAAGCTTTGCAACTTTCTGGCTGTATAATTGGAGAAAATTATATGAGCCTTAGTTTTCTCTTCTGTAAAATGGAAATGATAATACTCTATTATTTATTAATAGTAATATCTTGTCATAAAGTGCTTTGAAAAAGTGAGTTGTTATGGTTGAAAAAAATTTAATAACTTAGTGGTATTGTGAATTAGGAACTTATGGAAATGGGAGAGTGGAAAAACAGGGATATGTTGAACCAACCTTCCACAGCAAAGACTTACATTTTTAGAATGAGAAATCAATAAAAAGATATAAATCATGGCTTAATTTAGTGCATTGTTGATTTTCTAGGCTTAAAAAGTGATTAAAATATTAATAACAGAGATTAAACTTAAAAGTTTGTCAAGACTTTGGAATAGTAGGATGTTAGATGTTTACAGTATGTCCCCAGTTGGAAAGCATTGTGCCAGACTTTCTATGAACATTACCTGCAGGCAGTAGCACATTTAAATAATGGGTTAAAGTCTACTGTGAATTTGAGAATTAAATAAACCAAATGATAAATCATAAAACTTTCTCCTTACCCTTCTCTATCTAGACATAGATTGATTACATAGGGTTCTTATTATATATATATATATATATATATAAAACCAGTGCTGGCTAATTGTTCTCTATGACCACCCAGAAGAAAGAAGGCTATTTTCTTTTTCCTAGGGAGCAAACTATATTTCTTTTTTCTGCCCAAGGCACCAGTAGGAGCTGATAATACTTTATATTTCCATTTCTGGAATTTACAGCTTCTACACAAAGAGAATCATTTACTTCTCTGTTGCTGGGGATTTATGTGTATGCAGGTGAAAGTTAACTACAAATCATTTGTAAATAAAAAGCAAGGATACCCAATCACATAGTATACTTTTCAATAAAGATTCAAGGAGGTAAGAGAAAACCCACCCAGAGCAATCTCTGGAATTCCTCTGTATCAAAGAAGGAAATAAATAACCATCACTCACTTCTTTATTTCTTTTTCTGTTCAAAACACTAGAAGGCTCATCATTTCCTCCACACAGGAGCTGTCCACAATGTAAAACAGCATAATATCACACAGCTTATCTGAATCTCTTATGATAAGTAATAAAATTTACTAGGAAATATTAAAGAAGTACAAATGCATTGGTTGTCTTTGAGAGAATGAGGATATGATTTTTGGATTTCCTTAAAACAGAAAAAATACATAAATAGAATAAAGGATTTTAATTGTTAGGAATAAGACATTAAGCATCCAACCCAGTCATTCATCCCAATACATACGTTATGATTGTCATGATCTCTGAGCCCATGGCCAGCTGTGAAGAAGCAGTGGGGAACTCACATTGTCCTGTAGATTCATTCTGTGGAATCAGAGGGAAGAATTATGACTAAAAGTCAGGACTGTAACTAAAAATTCTGGTACTCAGAAGAAATTTAGTTGTGTGGGTGAAATAGAAATGCAGGAGACAATCCTGGTTGTGTACAGTTATGCTGGACAATCTTTAAAAGGGGGCAAGAGGTATAAGGCAAGGATGTAACAGTGTGACAGGGTAGGGTTAGGACCCTTATGGTGAAATGCAGGGACTGTCAGAGGGTCAGGCCCCTTATGGCACTGTGAAGCACCCAGGGGAGGGCAACAAGGCACAGGAAAAGTGAGCTAAGGAAACTTGCCCTTTGAAAACAAATCATCTGGATAAAAACTCTACATGTCTTGACAAAGTTATGATGGAAGCTACAGAAAATATTTCTTTCAACTTTCTATTTTCATTCCTGTTTACTTTTGTATCTTCAGAATTTTATTCTTATGAATTTCTCATCTCTCTGAGCTGGCTTCCTCTGAAAAATTTTAATCCCATCAGATCCTACCTCTTCTTCTTTTTTAAAATTAATTTATTTTTAGTTTTCAGCATTCACTTCCATAAAATTTTGAGTTTTAAATTTTCTCCCCCTCCCTCCTTCCCCCCCTCCCCAAGACTGCATGCAATCCAATATAGGCTCTACATATGCATTCTTATTAAACACATTTTCACATTAGTCATGTTGTGTAGGAGAATTAAAACCAGTGGGAGGAAACATGAGAAAGAAAAAACAAAACTAAACCAAAAAAAGAGAGTAAATGTTATGCTTCCCTCTGTATTCAGACTCCATAGTTCTTTCTCTGGATATGGATGGCATTTTCCATCACGAGTCTTTTGGAATTGTTTTAGGTCCTTGAATTGATGAGAAGGGCTAAATCTATCAAAGTCAGTCATCACACAGTGTGGCTGTTACTATGTACAATGTTCTCTTGATTCTGCTCATTTCACTCAGCATCAGTTCATATATATCTTTCCAAGCTTTTCCGAAGTCTGCCTGCTCATCATTTCTTATAGCACAATAGCATTCCATTACATTCATATATCACAACTTGTTCAGCCATTCCCCAGTTGATGGGCATCTCCTCAATTTCCAGTTCTTGGCCATCATGAAGAGAGTTGCTATAAATATATTTGTACATATGGGTCCTTTTCCCATTTGTATAATCTCTTTGGGATACAGTCCCAGAAGTGGTATTGCTAGGTCAAAGGGTATGCACATTTTTATAGCCTAGGAACTAGGCATAGTTCCAAATTGCTCTCCAAAATGGTTGGATCAGTTCACAATTCTACCAACCATTAGTGTTCCAATTTTCCCACATAATCTCCAAAATGCATCATTTTCCTGTTTTGTCATGTTAGCCAATCTGATGGGTGTGAAGTGGTACCTCAGAGTTGCTTTGATTTGCATTTATCTAATCAATAGTGATTCAGAGCATTTTTTCATACGACTATAGATAGCTTTAATTTTTTCCTCTGAAAACTGCTTGTTCATATCCTTTGGCCATTTAACAATTAAGGAATGGAGGCGGCTGGGTGGCACAGTGAGTAGAGCACCAGCCCTGGAGTCAGAAGGACCTGATTTTGGATCCGGCCTCAGACACTTAACACACAAACAAAAAAAACCTAGTCGTGTGACCTTGGGCAAGTTACTTAACCCCAATTGCCCTCCAAAAAGCAAAAAACAAACAAAAAAAAAACAAAAAACAATTAAGGAATGATTTGCATTCTCATAAATTTGACTTGGTTCTCTATATAGTTTAGAAATGAGGTCTTTATCAGAGACACTGGCTGTAAAAATTGTTTCCCAGCTTTCTACTTCCCTTCTATTCCTGGTTGCATTGGTTCTGCACAAAAATTTTTCAACTTAATGTAATCAAAATCATCCATTTTGCATTTCATAATGCTCTCTATCTCTCGTTTGGTCATAAATTCTTCCCTTCTCCATAGATCTGACAGGTAAACTATTGAAAAGAACTATTATTGGGGTGGCTATTTGGTGCAGTGAATAGAGCACTGGACCTGAAGTCAGGAGGACCTGAATTCAAATCCGACCTCAGACACTTAACACACAACTAGCCATGTGACCTTGGGCAAGTCACTTAACCCCAATTACCCTACCTTCCCCCTCCAAAAAGCAAAAAAAAAAAAAGAATTATTTTTTAGAAACTTTTTTATTCTGAACTTAGCAGACACCATATGAGCATTTCCATATACAAAGCAGAGCAAAAAGAGAATTGTACATGAAAAATAGTGACTCTCTATTATGTTCAGTATGTATCATTCAAAGCTGTACAGTCCATCAGTGATTCATTCTAGCATGGAAAGCAGATTTAATATAAGGAAGATGTTTCTAGAAATTTAACTTGTCCAACAATAGCATGTGTGGTCTGCCTTATAAGCACATCCAGCAGAGGCTGAATGATTGCCTGTTGTGCTATGTTTGCCCATCATTTTCAAAGAGGACCAATGACATCACCAGTTGATGTCTCAATCTGTGTGTGAATGGATTTAAGTGGGGCAGAGCTGCACAAAGTCATTAGCCTCATTCTAAGAGTCATCAAAGTCCAGTGGCAAGACAAAAATCAAGACTACTGGTGATGACCTGAGATGCAGTGATGACCTTGGCATCTTTGATGCCTGACCAAGCTGTAAGTTCTCTACATTGCCTGCTTCAGTGTCTTTCATGGTTAGTGGAACACATTGCTCTCATTCAGCCATTCTGCCAGGGGAAGTCTCTGCATGCTTGGGTAGATGTTCCCTCTAACTCACCAATGGGTTTGATGCCTACTGGGTACTCTGAACCTGGTTTAGCCAATTTTAAAACCATAGATGGTTTGTCCATTGTGTATACTGCAGCTTCCTGGAGCCACAGGTGAGAGTTGAGCAACAGGTAAACATCAAAGGTGATAATCAGCCAGGGCTGGTCATTGGTCTGTTAGATATGCTTTAAAAGGATGATATGAATTATCTAAGAGATTGGACTAGATGACCTCTCAGATCATGGGATCAATTATAGGGACTACCATTCAAGAGTCCCTCATTCCACTTGAAGAAATTAATAGATGTAAAGTTTGGGTAATAATGACAATGAGATATAAAGGCATGCCCCCTTTCAACTTAATTATACAAAAGGGCAAGTCCAAGGATTCTTCCTAGTGGCAATGTGTGTATTTGATTAAAGAGTGTGGCTGAGCTTTATGATGAAGATATTTTGTTGCTTTTGTTTTTGATTTGCCATTTTAGTAAATACCTTTCCATTAAATTAGTTGTATTTTCTGGTTAATTAGAATCAAGATGAACACAGCAATAGGGACTTCTGAACTACAGTTTAGGACATCAGACCCACAGAGTACCTTGATTTCTGCTAGGGACTCAACCTGTAAGTGAGAATGTGGGGGGATGTGACTAGCCTTCAGAAGATGCTGCAACAGAACAATGAAATGTCAGAAATGGAAGATCATTTAAATCCACCCCTTATGGAAACCCAAATGTCCTCTGTAGTGACTCTAATAAGTGATCATCTGGCCTCTACATATATGCTGCTGGATTACACCCTCTTCCTAAACAGAGTTATTTTAAACAGCCCCAATTGTTAGAACCTGACTTCCTCTACCTCCCACCCTCTTGTCCTAGTCCAACTTTCTGGGGCCAAGCAGAACATACCCAGTCAGCTAAATATCATCTATCTTCTCACAACATGTCTCATTTCCATTCCTTTTTCTCTATTTACACAGCCTTCATCCAAGTTTTAGGCCCTCAGAGTCTCTATCTTGGATCATTGCAATGCTGTCATAATTGGCTTCCTTTTCCAATTCAACCTCCAAAGAGCTTCCAAAGTGATTTTCCTAAATCATACATCTGACCACATCACTTCCCTACTCAATTAATTCCAGTGACTCCCTATTACCTCTAGATCAGATATAATCTTCTCTTTTTGGCACCTAAAGCCCTTTATAACTTGATTCAAACTGACTTTTCTAGCTCTGTTATAAATTACTCTTTCATGTACAGCATGGTCCAGACAAACTGGTCTTGTTGTTATTCCTTGCATTTGCTTTATGTTCCTTGGGCCTGGAATGTATTCCTTATGCACTTCTGCCTCTTAGAATAGCTAAATATTGACAAGCGAAAACCAGTTTGGCCACTCTGCTATGTCTCCCCCTACCCCTAGGATGCAAATGTGCCAAGGCTAATAAAACCAGACTGGGTATTAACCTTTTCAGCCTCTGACTGAATTGGAATAGGTTTATGTTTCCTACTTCACTAATCCTCACACCACACTCTTTATTAGGCAATTTAGAAAATATTCTTACTTTACTTGTCCTATAGAAAGGTAGTTTTCTATTTATTTTTATATTTTTGCTTTTTGGAAGGCAATTGGGATCAAATGACTTGCCCAAGGTCACACAGCTAGTAAGTGTTAAGTGTCTGAGGTCAGATTTGAACCCAGATCCTCCTAACTCCAGGGCTGGTACTCTATTCACTGTGCCACTTAGCCACCCTGAAAGGTAGTTTTCTATTATGTTGGCCTTTTGTCTAAAACTCTGTATAAGTTTGAACCCCCTTTCCCCTACCCCCCCCATTCAAGCATCTCTGGGCTATAGAAAGGAAAATGGATACCCTCACGGGTGGGCTGGTAAATGTTTTAACAAAAAGATGTATGCAGGATTGACTTTTAAGTTTATTAGCATTATTATTAACATTTTATTATACTTATTAACATTTTTATTTTATTGATTTATATTTATTATTTCAGTATTTTAAATTAAATTTTATTTTATTTTCCATTTTAAACCCCCTTCCTCTCCCTCACTCATTGAGAAGGCAAGAAATAAATCTAGATAATCAACGAAATAAAAAAAAAATCAAGCACTGATTTATAGTATTTTTTATTTCTAAGATGCAAATGTTCACATTGAAAATTTAACAATCAGCTCTCCTAAGTGGCTCTAGCATGCTTCTGTGTAATACCCACTGTGGGTATTGGCTACTAAAAACTAAAACTATCCCACTGTCAAATGTCCTATTCTTGTACATAGCAATGAAGTTTTTAAAAAGTTATCTTTATGTTCTGGTCACTCTTCATCTGAATACTCCTGTCATTACACTAAAATAATAGTTAACATTAATAGAATACTTTAAGATTTGCAAAGTACTTCTTTTTTCATCCACAATAGATACATGACCTGGCTATTAAAGGTAATATCAGTAGAAAATTAGAAGGGCAGCTAGGTGGTGCAGTGAATAAAGTTCTGGCCCTGGAGTGAGAAAAACATGAGTTCACTTACTAACTGTATGACCCTAGGCAAATCATTTAACCCTGATTGCCTAAAAAACAAACAAATAAACAAAAACAAATTAGAGATGACACCTTTCATAACTATATATAGAGGAGGAATTCTTAAGGAGAGAAGGGAATAGAGATGATCACAAAAGATCAAATGAATAATTTTGATTACATAAAATTGAAAAGCTTCTCTTTTTTTGCACAAACAAAAGCAATATAGTTAGAATTCAAAGGAAAGCAGTTAACTGGGAAAAGTCTACATAGATAATTTTTCTAATAAACATTTAACATCCAAGGTATATAGAGAATTGATTTAAGTATATATGTGAACAAGGGACATTTTACAATAGATAAATGGTCAAAGAATATGAAGAGGCCATTCTCAAGGGGAACCATGAAAAAAATATGCTCCAATTGCTATGAATTAGAGACATGGAAATTAGAACAACTCTGAGTCCCTACCTCATCCCCATCAGGTGAGCAAAACTTATTTTTAAAGGAAAAAAAAATTTAGGAGCTATGGAAGAACAGGTACACTAATGTATAGTTAATATAGACAGATCTATGAATTGGGTCAACTGTCCTGGAAAACAATTTGGTACTATGCCCCCCAAAGCACTTATCTCTGACCCAGTGATGATACTACTACTACTACTACTACTACTACTACTACTACTACTACTACCAGTAATTGTAATAATATTAATAATAATGATATATGATCATTTAAATAGCACCTAGTCTGTTCCAAGCACTGTGATAAGCACTTTTGCAAATGTTATTATACATGATCAAAATAACCTTGGGAGGTAAGTGCTATTATTATTTCCATTTTGCAATTGAGGAAATTGAGGTAAACAGTTTAAGTGACTTGTACAAGGTCACACAGTTAGAAAATGTCTAAAATTGGATTTGAACTAATGTCTTCCCAAGTCAAGGTCTAGCACTCTATCCACCATGCCGTCTCTATCCCCTGCATCTCAAAAATGGGGAGGGGGACAATGTGCAGTTTTTGTTATTACATAGAAATATAAACAAAGTGGGAATTTGTAATTCTATAATTCTAAAATTCTAAACACATTGCTTTAGTTTATTCAAAAAATTCTTTTCAATTTTATGTAATCCAAATTGACTGTTTGATCCCATGTGATCATCTCTATCCTCCTTTCTCCCTAAGAATTGAACCTCTATCCATAGTTATGAAAGTTCTCAGCTCTGATTTTGTTTTCATATGACCTTTTATATTCCCATCAGTTGGAAAAAGGATGAACAAACTCTGGCACATGTATGTAATGGAACATTCTTGAATCAAAATAAATGATAAAAGGAAGAATTTCAGAAAAACCTGAGATGATACACAAATGATACAAAGTAGAATGAACAGAACCAGGAAACTATATAATGGCCACAAACTGGTAAAGGAAAACCACGTTGAAACACCTAAGAACTTTTGTCAATTCCATTGCTAATCATAATTCTTGTTGCAGCAAGACATCAGGGAGGTGATGCCAGGACATGCAAGCCAATTGGATTTAAGTGAGGGAGAGCTATGCAAAGTCGCCAGCCTCACTTTCTCCTTCAGAGAATCTGGGTCCAGTGGCGAGATATGGATCAGGTCTACTGGAGATGGCCCAGGATGCAGTGGGGGACCTTCACGTTTTGAGTTAAGGCCTTTAAAAATGAGGCAAAGAATGGCCTCTTTAAAAAAAAATGATCTGGGGGAGCCAAGATGGTGGAGTAGAAACAGCTCATCCAAGCCACTCTGCCCTCAGATTCCCCCCAAACTTTGTAAAAGGGGACTCTGAACAACTTCTGGAGCACCAGAACCCACAGAACGACACAGAGAAGCTAAACTCCCGCTGAGGACAGCCCAGCAGCCCTGAAGGAAGGACCAGCACAGTGGTCTGGGACCTGGCAGTGTGCAGCGCGCAGAGCGCAGGAGCCAAGCCGAGCCCAGGTCCTCGTGAGCCGAGGTTTTAGCCCCAGGGCGGCAGGGCCAGCAGCCGGATTGAGGAACCCCAGAACACTAGCAGCTGTGGCGACCCCAAAATTATCAACATAGACTTTCCTAGGACAAAGTAAGAGGTTAGTGTCCTATGGACTTTGGGACTGGTATTAGGGAATGGGTCGGCTCCCTCCCCTGGGGGCTAGAAGCCACTGAGGACAAACGCCATTTTGTAGTTTTCAGAGGCAGCTCCCGCTCCCAGCCTGCAAATTTGTAGGGAGATCCAGCGATCAGTCTTGGGGGGTAATCGCTCTTGCTTTAACCTCCCTGGATCTGGATTATGATCTAGGGTGGAAGTCGTGGGTGGGTTTACAGCTTGCCAGAAACGGAAGTTGCCCCCACACGTTCGGGATGAAAATTCCTCTAGCTGGCCTTAAAGCCATAGTGTGGCAACAAGCCCCAAAGTCAAGCAATTAAGTGGCAACATGCCAAGGCAAAGGAAACAGAAAAATGCAAACCTAGACTCCTATTTTGGGGGCATAGAGCGGGAAAAGGACTGTGAGGTCAGAAGTCCTGCTCCAAAAGCCCCAGGGGAAAACATGAGCGGTTGCAGGCCATAGAGGACCTTAAGAAGGACTTTAAAAATCAAATAAGAGAAGTGGAGGAAAAATTGGAAAGAGAAATGAGAAGGATGCAGGAAAAGTATGAAATGAGGGTCAACAGCCTGACTGAGAAAACAACACCTTAAAAAATAGACTAACTCAAATGGCAAAGGAGGCCCAAAAGGGCAATGAGGAGAAGAATGCCTTAAAAAGTCGAATTTGCCAGATGGAAAAGAATCTCAAAAGTTCACTGAGGAGATTCATTCCTTCAGAGTTAGACTGGAGCAAATGGAAGTTAATGACTTTATGAGAAATCAAGATGCTGTTAAGCAGATCCAAACAAATGAAAGACTAGAAGGCAATGTGAAATATCTCATGGGAAAAACCACTGACCTGGAAAATAGATCCAGGAGAGACAATTTAAAAAATTATTGGACTACCTGAAAGCCATGATCAAGGAAAGAACCTAGAAATCACCCTTCAAGAAATTCTCTTTTTTTTTTTTTGAGGGCAATTGGGGTTAAGTAACTTGCCCAAGGTCACACGGCTAGGTTTTTGTTTGTGTGTGTTAAGTGTCTGAGGCCGGATCCGAACTCAGGTCCTTCTGATTCCAGGGCCGACGCTCTACTCACTGCGCCACCTAGCCGCCCCCTTCAAGAAATTCTCAAGGAAAACTGCCCTGATGTTTTAGATCCAGAGGGCAAAATAGAGGTTGAAAGAATCCACCAATCACCTCCTGAAAAAGATCCCAAAAAGAAAACTCCCAGGAATATTATAGCCAGGTTCCAGAATCCCCAGATCAAGGAGAAAATACTACAAGCAGCCAGAAGAAACAATTTCAATATTGTGGAAACACAATCAGAATAGCCCAGGACCTGGCAGCTTCTACACTGAGGGATCGAAGGGCATGGAATATGATATTCCAGAGGGCAAAAGAACTGGGAATGAACCCAAGGGTCACCTACCCAGCAAAAACTGAGTATTTTGTTTCAGGGGAAAATATGGTCATTCAGTGGAATAGAGGACTTTCAAGCATTCTTGAGGAAAAACCAGAATTGAATAGAAAATTTGACATCCAGACACAAGAAGGAAGAGATGCCTGAGAAGGTAATCAGGGAAAAGAAATCAAAAAGAACTTATCAAAGTTGAACTACTTACATTCCTATATGGAAAAGCAATAATTGTGACTGATGATATCTTTCTCACTATGAAAATAATGGAAGAAGGGTGTGTGGTCATATGAATACATATGTGAATGTGTGTGTATATGGTTACAGTTATATATGGATAGAGGGCATAGGTTGAATTTGTCGGGAAGGGAGAATACTCAAGGGATGAAATTATGAGGTGAGAGAGGAAAGTGGCAAGAGGAGATGGGGAGAGACAGGGTAGGTAAACTATCCCATGTAGAAGAAGCAAGGGGAAGTGGTTGCAAAGGAGGGGGAGAATAAGGAAGGCTAAAAAGGCAAAACCACATTCACATTGAATTTGGTTCAGGGAGAAAATGACATACAAACTAAATGGGATATCTCAACCTGCAGCAGGATAGGGGGAAGGGGGATGGGAGGAGGGATGATAGATAGGAGGGCATCCTTGGGGTGAGGGGAGGTTGGAAGTACCCACTATAAAAGAGGGACAGGATCAAGTAGGGAATGGACCAGGTGGGGGGGGTGGGATGAGTGGGAGGTAATTATAAGCAGCCTTGTACAATATATCTACTATGATAATGTTTTGCATAGCTAGACATGTACAACATATACTGAATTACTTATCTCCCAAGAGGGAATGGGTGACAAGGGAGGAAGGAAATGGATCTGAAATTTGAGGTCGTAACATTAAATGTTTCAAATATATATAAATACTATTATTAATACTCTTTTGTTTGTAATAGGGAGATAAGATGTGCAGGCATTGGGATGCAAAGACTCACCTTCCTCTAATGGAAAAGTCGATGGGGGTATGGGAGAAGGTATGGGAGAGAGCAGATTGGAGGAAGCGATATCTTGTGGGATTACTATTCTGGGAGGTTGGGTAGGGGAATAATGGGGGGAAAATGATTGTAACTCAAAATCTGGCGGAAATGAATGATGTAAAACAGAAGTTAATAAAAAAAGAAAAGAAGAAAAAAAAATGATCTGGGAGAGGAAGACCCTCAGGATTTCTGGACAAAACAGAAACAATTGTTATTTATTTTCAACAATACAGCATGGTAGGGGTAGAACGGGACATATATTTTGCAGACACAATTGATATGACACACATACATTGTTGGGCTATACATTTATTTCATAAAAAGGAAGGCTCTTATGGGGATGGGGGGAGTAGTGGGGAAGGAAGGCTGTTTCCAAAATAAAGGAACAAAAGAAAGGAACAGTTAATGAAACATTTAAAAATACGTAAAAAAGATGGAAGGGGAAGAAAAGGGAAGGGAATGAGCATTTATATAGTGCCCACTATGTGCTAGGTCATGTGCTAAGAATTTTACAAATATTATCTCATCTCATTTTCCAAATATTATCCTCATCATAACCCTATGAGGAAGGTGTTGTTATTATTCCCTTTTACAGTTGAGTAAACTAAGGCAAACAGAGGTTAAGTGACTTTCCCAGGATCACACAGCCAGTAAATGTCTAAAATTGTGTTTGAACTCAGGTCTTCCTATCCAAGCCCAGCCTTAGACAAGTAGCAGAGTAGTGGTACTATTATGTTAAATTTAATATATTTAATGAATAGTCTACATTTAACGGATTCACAGTTTTATGCATAACCTTCTTTCAAGCCCTCTTCATATATGGAAATATTAATATTTGTTGATGATTTTCTAGAACATGATTTTTTAAATTAACTATTGGAATGAAATGTAGTAAAATTAATTATCTTTATCATATCATTATTGAAATGGGTAATTAATGTTTGGTCATAATTTATGGTTTGCTTGTCATCTCACTGTTATCTCTTCCAGGTAAAAAAAATAACTTCTGTTAGTTGATGTAAAAATATTTTCTTATTTGTCCTAACATTCATATTTATGGTCAAAATCTAAAGCAATTTAAAACAGAGGGATTTGTAAACATCTTTAAAGCCAAATACTATGATAATCTAGTAAATGCCTTCCAAAGTCCACAGCCTAACATTTTTAATTAGTTTGCCATTTAAAACACTCACCATGAAATTGAAAGTTCCTTTTCTTTAGTTCGAGCTGTATTCATTTATCCTGTCAATGCACACTTTTGTTGCTGTATGTGCTAAGTTGACTCATCCCTGGGGCTCCATTAAACATTAAAATCCAAACAACATTTATTAAGGACCTACTATGTATCAGGCACAATGTTAAACACTGCAGATTCAAAGAAAGGCAAAAAGTCCCTACCCTCAAAAAATTCACAATGTAATAGGAAGACAACATGCAAGTAACTATATATACACAAGGTATATACAAGATAAATTAGAAATTATCACAAAGGGAAGACACTAGAATTGAGGGAAATCAGGAATGGATCCCTATAGGAGATGAGATTTTAGTTGGGAAGAGAATCTAGGAGGCAGAGATGAAGAAGGAGAACAGTCTAGGCATAAGGGACAGCCAGGAAAAATGTCCAGAGTCAGAAAAAGGAGTGTCCCATTAAGAGATAGTGCAATTTAATTCAGCAAATCTTCACTAAATGACTACTTGGCTTACAGTTAAGTGCTAGAAGAGATAGTGTTTGGAAAATGTAGGATTAGAAAAGGTGGACTGACCATATAGTGAGACTAAGAGATTATACAGTTTGACAGCCCAAGTGTTGTGTTGGTACTCATGGGGTCTTAAAAGATCTGGAAGAAACTCTCTAGTCTGTTGGATAGATCCCTTATGGAAGAATTATGAGAGGACCTAGACAAGAATCATACTAGATAAGAAGGGTGAGGGGGAATGGCTTGTGATTCTTTATTGCAGGAAGGATGCCCACATTAATGAGATCACTAATCTATTTTTTTTTTTAAATTTATGGAACAAAACAAGAATTTCCATAATATAGTAAAATAAAAAGATGATTGCATATGAAACTGCAAATATATGTAATATATAACTTGCTATTCTTTTAAAAAATATAATAAAATTATCATATATTTTTTTCCTTTTTTTCTTCCTCCCACCCTAGACATGACACATTAGATACACACACATAAAATAATTTTATATATACTTCTATTTATCAGTTCTTTCCTTTTTTTTTTGTCTTTTTGGAGGGGGGAAGGCAGGGCAATTGGGATTAAGAGATTTGCCCAAGGTCACACAGGTAGTAAGTGTTAAGTGTCTGAGGCCAGATTTGAATTCTGGTCCTCTTGACTACAGGACTGGAGCTCTATTCACTGCGCCACCTGGCTGCCAAAGTTCTTTCTCTAAATGCAGATAAGTGTCTTTCTTTATATGCCCTTTATAGTTAATTTGGGTATTTATAATAGTCAAAATGACTTATTTGCTCAAAGTCATTCTTACAGCAATATTGCTGTAACTGTAGTATATTCAGTCAGTCAAGTGAGCATTCATTAAGCACTTACTATGTTCCAAGAACTATGCTAAGCTAACTATGCTAAGCACACTCCTTAAATGGAGGTTTAGGAGGAGTTATTTAAAGGGAAGGGCTGAGGGGGAAAGGGTGCTTTCCGATGGGTTAGTTTAAGCACTGAAGTGATCTTTCCAGACTGAGAGGTTTCTGGGGTCTGGTGAAGTCTGGAGTGCAGCTGAATGAGAAATGAATATATTCAGGGCATGATGTCAAGCAGTAGGGATACAGGGAAGGACAAAACACCATCTCTGCCCATGAAAGACAATTCACAGCCTAACAGTAGGATCAGGCAAGCATACAAAGTAATATAAACATATTGTAGAATGTAGCAAGCTTTTTGTGTTGTTTTTTAGACTAGACCTGTGATTTCATAGGGAGAGTTTAGTGAAGTTTTTCCTCTAAGAACTTTCTCTGAAGCATATAGTTTAAGAGAGTTGTTAGGAAGAGCAAATTATGAGACTTAGCCAGGGTCACAAAGTCTGTCTCAGACTGTGTCTTGCCAACTCTGTCTCCACCATTACGCATTGACTTTAATTAAAAGGAAATGTAATATAATTAATTATAAAGTGTAAATTAAAATGAAAATAAAGTTAAAAGGAAAGGTAAAATTGAGAAGATACTAGGAAGGTAAGGCCATGGTTACCTGAGGGAAACAGGGAAAGTTTCTTGGAAGAATACACATTTGACATTTTTCTTGATGGAAGAAAGAGTGTTGAACATTCAGTATTATGAAAAAAATGTTTTATCATATATTTAGAACTAGAAAGGACCTTGGGACAGCTAGGTGGCACAGTGGATAGAGTGCAGGGCTTGGAGTCTTCTAGAGTTCAAATCTGGCCTCAGATACTTACTAACTGTGTGACCCTGAGCAAGTCACTTAGCCCTGTTTGCCTCAGTTTTCTCGTCTATTAAATGAGCTGGAGAAGGAAATGAAAAACCACTCCAGCATCTTTGCCAAGAAAACAATAGTCATGAAGAGTCGGACATGCTGAACCAAACAAAACAGAAAGGACTTTAGGAATCATTCCATAATGTCAAGCAAATAGCAATGAGGATCATTGAACCATAAAGAAGGATCTCTGTAAGAAGCATGTTGATTTAGGAAGCCACATATTAACATTATCCATGTTCTTTTGTATTTTTATTCATTTTGTTAAATATTTCAAAATTAGATTTTAATCTGGTTCCAGGTCACTGAGGAATGCTTCTGGATTGACTGTTTCATATCATACAGTCACACACACACACACACACACACACACACACACACACACACACATGCAACACACCCCTTCAGTGGTTCTCTATTACTTTTCATTAAAATACAAAATGTTTAGTTCATCATTTAAAGCCTTCCACAATTGGATTCCTACCCACTTCTCCATTTTTCATCTTCATTTACACAGATGGTTCTATTTGGCATTTCCTACCCACCACATTTTATCTCCTACCTCTTTGCCTTTTCCTAAATGTACCCCAAGAATTCCTACCTTTCTTTAAAGCACAATTCATGAGCTTTTTTCACAAGGCCTCTCCTGGTCTGTTCAATTGTTAGTTCTCTCTTCCTTAATGAAACTACTTTTTTACCTTGTAAATACCAGGCCCATGATGGTGAACTGTACATTTTTTTTTTGAGGCAGGGACTATTTTATATCTGTCTGTGTTTTGGGGGATGGTCTTTGCATCTTCAACACCTTGTATTTTTCCTTCCACATATTAAGATCTTCAGAAATACCTGTTGAATTGAGGGTGCTAAATATGAAAATGAACTTGTAATTCATCCTCTAGATCAAGGCTTAAACTTTTTCTACTCCTGACACCTTTCTGTGTTTTGGCAGCATGCATAGCCCGAGGGCACATGCAGTGCAAAGTGGGCATGCTGTGTGTTCTGACCCAAGGCTGCATTGAAGTTGCCTGATGTAACACAGGCAAGTGCTGCCAGAAACACCTCAGATTCATTATGCATTTGATTTCTAATTCATTTTTGGTCGTTGTGCTTTCAGAAACATTTTACTGTTGCCAAATTTTTCATGACCTCAGATGGGGTCCTGAAAACCCACAGTCTGAGAAGAGCTGCTCTAGACAAGGAGAATGACTAAAGATTGTTAAACAGGGAAGAGTATGGTCAGAATCACTCATGAGAAAAATTATTTTGGACTTTGCAAAAGATACATTGGAGACTGGAGGTGGGCAGAACAGTTAGGACCCTAATACAACAATGAAGAATGATGTTGTCCTGAACTATGAGTATGAATAGTGAGAAGACAGAAATGAGAACTACTTTGCTGGTAGAATCAACAGGACTTGGAAATCAGTAGGACTTGGAAAGGATATGCATGTTAAGAAGGAGGAAAGAGTAACAAGATTATATGATCATATATTTAGAAATGGAAGTGAATTTAAATATTATCTAGTTCATTTTATAGATGAAGAAACTCAGGCCTAGAGAGGTGAGCTTTTTTTCACAGCGTCACATAGACAGTAAGGTACAATCAGAACTTGAACTCAGGACCTCTGACTTTAAACTTTTCACTGCCTCATGCAGAGTTCAAGTCCCAGTGACTGAGAAGATGCTGCTACCATCAACAAAATGAGGAACTAAGGAGGCAGGTAATGATATATAGCAGGCATCCAGAATTTGGGGATTAGGGTTTAGATCCCATGTAGGTAATCAATATTTCAGGAGAATTCAGGTATCTTTCCATTTCAAGGTGTTTGTTGAGTATTTGCTAATATCATACCTGATTCTATGGAATGTAGGACAATAAAAATAAATTTATTCAGTGATATGGCTTGAATCACAGAATTGCTAGGTTGTAAGATACCTCAGAAAGTATCCAATCCAATTGGAATCTGAAAAAACGATTCCAATTTCTGGCAAGTTATCACCCAGTCTTTGTTTGAAGATTTCCAATAAGGAGGAATTCACTACCTCTTGAAATAATCCACTCTACTTTGAGACAACTCTACTTTTTAGGGACTTTCCCCTTCTTAAGCTAAGTTTTCCCTTTTAAAACGCCTATATATGACACTTGGTTCTTTCCTCTAGAGTCAAAGAAAACAGTATCAATCTCTCTTCAACAAGCTAGATTTTCAAAACTTGAAGCTAGTTATCCTGTCTCCCTTGAGCCTTTTCTTCTTCAGAGTAAACAGGGATTATCTTACTTTTCTATTTATATTCCCAGCTGTGTACTTTGCACATAGTAAGCACGTAAAGCTTTCATTCATTCATTTATTTATTAATTCAAGGCCTTTTGACATCGTGGCTGTTCTCCTGCCAATGCTCTCCCATTTATCAATGACCTTCCTAAAATTGGGGTCTAGAACTGGATACAATACTTCAGGTATAGCATATCCAGGGAAGAGGCTAAGGGGACTATCATAGCTTATCCTTGCATGGGATTCCTTTTAAATCCATTTTAAAATTTGGATTAACTTCCCAGCACTCCCTCATTTTCTTTTGTTTTTTAAACAAATGCTTTATTAACTTCTGTTTTACATCATTCATTTCTCCCAGATTTTGAGTTACAATCATTTCCCCCCCATTATTCCCCTACCCAAACTCCCAGAATAGCAGTCCCACAAGATATCGCTTCCTCCAATCTGCTCTCTCCCATACCTTCTCCCATACCCCCTTCGACTTTTCCATTAGAGGAAGGTGAATCTTTGTGCCCCAATGCCTGTACATCTTATCTCCCAATTATAAGCAAAAGAGTATTAATAATAGTATTTATATATATTTGAAACACTTAATCTTAAGACCTCGAATTTCATATCTATTTCCTTCTTCCCTTGTTACCCATTCCCTCTGGGGAGATAAGTAATTCAGTATATGTTGTACATGTCTAGCTATGCAAAACATTATCATAGTAGATATATTGTACAAGGCTGCTTATAATTCCCTCCCACTCATCCCACCCCCCACCTGGTCTATTCCCTACATGATCCTGTCCCTCTTCTATAGTGGGTACTTCCAACCTCCCCTCCCCCCAAGGATGCCCTCCCATCCATCATCCCTCCTCTCATCCCCCTTCCCCCTATTCTGCTGCAGGTTGAGATATCCCATTTAGTATGTATGTCATTCTCTCCCTGAACCAAATTCAATGAGAATGTGGTTTTGCCTTTTTTGCCTTCCTATTCTCCCCCTCCCTTGCAACCACTTCCCCTTGCTTCTTCTACATGAGATAGTTTACCCTACCCTGTCTCTCCCCATCTCCTCTTGCCACTTTCCTCTCTCACCTCATAATTTCATCCCTTGAGTATTCTCCCTTCCCAACAAATTCAACCTATGCCCTCTATCCATATACACACACATTCACATATGTATTCATATGACCACACAACCTTCTTCCATTATTTTCATAGTGAGAAAGATATCATCAGTCACAGTTATTGCTTTTCCATATAGGAATGTAAATAGTTCAACTTTGATAAGTTCCTTTTGATTTCTTTCCCTGATTACCTTCTCAGGCATCTCTTCCTTCTTGTGTCTGGATGTCAAATTTTCTATTCAATTCTGGTTTTTTCCTCAAAAATGCTTGAAAGTCCTCTATTCCACTGAGTGACCATATTTTCCCCTGAAACAAAATACTCAGTTTTGCTGGGTAGGTGACCCTTGGGTTCATTCCAAGCTCTTTTGCTTGGAATGGTGGTGGTGGTGGTAATAACAATCATGATATTGATGACGGTGGTTACTGTGGTCATTCTCTTCAGTGGTGTAGATATTGAGAATTGAATGATAATTGGAATTTCAACAGCACTCCCCAAAGACTAAAAGCATTGTACATGCATGATATCTTTTGGGTTCCACAATAAGCTTGTGAGAATGTGCAGGTGGCTAGAAGAAGGAGAGATATATTCAGAAACAAAGCAAAAGATATTCAGAAAACATTTACATTAAATGATTAAAAATATGAAAAGTTCTAAGAGTTGAAAGCACAAATTTAATCTATCTGGAAAATTAATCATTGTGGGCTACCTCATGCCTTATCTTGATTTTATGGGATAAATGAGGCAAGAACATACACAGATGATCACCTAAGAATATATGGATCTTGCCACAGCTGCCCAAGTACTTAGTACTAAGTACTAAGGAATATTTCCAGGCTTTTCTATTCACTTTGAAAGAGTTTTCTTTTATGTGTTGTCTCCCTTCATTTAGAATGTGAGCTTCCTAAAAGCAGGGGATACTTAATTTTTTTTTCTATTTGTATCCTCAGAACTTATCATGGATGCTTGGCACACTGAACTTAGCAAATGCCTTTTCATGCATTCATTAATTCATTCATCCATTTGACTATCCATCCATCCATAATACATTTTATGTATACATAGTCACATCAGAAATCTTAATCAAGGATAAATTGGTTACATTGGAACCAGGAGTGACTCTATATCTAGGGAAATTTTCTTAGCCACAGGTTTTGAATAGAGTCTAAAAGGATAGGCAGCATATAATTTAATAAAGTGCTAGGATTAGAATGTTAAGATTTTACAGAAAATGTGTTCTTATGAGCAAGAAATAAATTCAAGTAAGACTGAGACAGATGTCTCTGAATGAGTGGTTCCAAAATATTGTTCATCCTGTAATATTTTTGAGTTCCTTCTTCCTATTTTTCTTCAATCCATGGTAGCCTTTTCGTTCTATGATAAAGAGACACACCACAGAGAGGAACTTGCAAGCAAGGAAGGGCAAGGGAGGTGATAATTAAAGAATTAAAAACAATATCTTCACCTACTTTGTGAGGATTAGTTGTGAATATTGCTACACGCACCTGTATGATTTCACCTCCAGTGAAATCATACATTCAAAGAGAAAATTTGATTTCTGCTGAGATGCCTGCAGCTAGGAGCAGAGGAAAGCTTTCTGATGAGTTTCCAGGAAACATGAAAGCTTGCTCAAATGGAAATAAAATACAGACAAAATGAGGCTATTGATTCTTACTAAACATAAGGAGCCTTCTGAATATCTAGGTTCACTAATTCTTGATCTTTCAGAAAATAAGATTTATTTCCTTTAAGTCATATCTGTATATCTGGCTTACGTGATCTCCCATGCCATCAAGATAGTATAAATTGAGGAGCTCTCGGCTGTCTCCTTTCCCAAATTTCTCTCCTGCTTGCTTGTTGCACTGATAAAAATTCTGAAATTAGAAATTCATTCCTTGAGGTTACTGTATCATTTTCTCTCTAAGCTTCATCTTGTAGAACACAAAACCATTTGTACACTAAACCATTTGTTATTAAAACTATGGCATGAAATAATTATTTAGATGCATATTTCTAGACAAGTAGTGGAATGGGAACACTGAAAGGGGAATTTTGATTGATATGTGTTTGGATGGTGGAGGATAAAGAGTATGGAAAGGTCAGGATGTGGATGGGGATAATACTGGAGTATGACTTCCTGGCTAGTCAGGGTAGGCTTATACAAGGTGCCCCAGTTGGTATCAAAAGAACGCTGCATACCTAGGAGTGGGGTTATGGGGCCAATAAGAGAACTGGCAAAATAAAGAGAAATTGTACCAGGCTTTGCTTGTTCACAATTTTTCTTAAGGTTGGCCTTGGCCAAGAATTCTGGTCAAGGTGCTTCTCTGAATCGAGTCAGAAGAACCAGCTCCCATATGCCTACTCCAGCAAAAAGCTGGAATTTGCACCTGACTAAATAATGACCAAGAAACTTAATGAGCAACTACAGTAAGTGATTTCTTTTTTTTTTAACAAATGGTTTATTAACTTCTGGTTTACATCATTCATTTCAGCCAGATTTTGAGTTACAATTTTTCCCCCATTTTTCCCCTACCCACCACCTGAGAATAGCAGTCCCACAAGATATCCCTTCATCCAATCTGCTCTATCCCATATCTTCTCCCATACGGCCTTCGACTTTGCCATTAGGGCAAGGTGAATCTCTGTGCTCCAATGCCTGCACATCTTATCTCTCAATTACATGCAAAATAGTATTAATAATGGTGTTTACATATATTTGGAACCTTTAATTTTAAAACTTCGAATTTGAGATCCATTCCCTTCCTCCCTTGTCACCCATTCCT